>DF236957.1:54141-110253 GCA_000708835.1 Klebsormidium nitens | reverse complement strand
GGTAGAACCAAGGACCGATTGGCACTGACTCACTGAGGCGCTTGATTACCGGTACCTGGTAGGCTGGTACCGTACCTACTGTCCAGCGAAGTTCGAACCTCCCTTGCCTACCGGCGAACTGCATGGGCTACCTACCGGGCCCCGCGGTACCATGCGGTGTGCCGCCTAAAATTTCGCTGAACCTTGGCCGGGGCGCTCGCACGAATTTAATCTTTAGCCAGCGATGAATCACGATTCCCGTGCGATTATGGACGATTCAGGGCCTAGAGCCTTGACTACATCGACGTACATCAACGGTTGAAAAGTTCTTTCAAAAAACGTGGCCGTCCCAGACATCTGCACCTAATGCTCAGCTGTCCCGCAGAGTGCCAGCCTGTACACGGGTCAGTAGATAGGTATGTACAATTCTGAGTTGGTACCAAGTACACACCCCCACGGAGTAGGTACGGTAGCACAGAGGTCAGGACTGAGGAAAGGGCGTCGATCAGGGTCCACTGTCCAGCCTCCAGGACAGCCTCAGCAGGGAGGGCGCCAACGGAGGAGGCCGATTGAGTCGTGCTTTCACAAGCTGAGCTGCATAGGCGAGCCATTGAAAGGGCTGCACATTAGGCGTCTGTGTCTCGTATGAAAGAGGGTGAAAAGGCTGCATTTCGAGGACCTCCGGTGTGGCTCAAAAAATCAAGGGGATAGACTACACTAGCTAATTCAGGGGCTGGATAGGAATCTAGTTGAACTGTCGTGAGCCGTCTGAAAGACCAGAAGACTGCCTGTCGAAACAGGGATTACTAAAGTTTTCGAAAAAAATCAAATAGTGGATGTTCTGCACCCTGGGAAAGGGGTAAATGCGAGATGTTTTTGGTGGAAGCCCAAGGTAAAGCTTTCCACACACTTACACAAGCCACGTCCTTTTGTGAGAAAATTTGGATGTTGCCCTTGCCGCCAAGCTTTGTGAGTGTTTTTGTTCAAAAATGCAATTGGTGAATAAAGGTGTCACAATCGTCGCTTGCTCAAAAACATCGGTTGTTTGGTGACTCAAAGCTCCGCACCTCTTCAAACACAATCCTCGGCAAAGAGAGCCTCGAACAAGTACTTGTTCTAGTCGATTGCATGTTAGGAAGGTCAGACATCTTGTAATCTTTTGACATGAATTATCAACGCAGAATTACGATGTTACATAGACAATGCTGGGTTGTGGCAAGTCACTTGTTCACTTTTGTTTCCTGTAAGCAGAATATTGAATCTGTCAGCTCAAAAGGAATGCTCGTTGGCCTGGGGTATGGTCCTACTGCTCTACATACCTGCACTGGTCTGCTGTACGAGTGTCCATGAAATCAATTATCCATGTCTGCTTGGACAGTTGACATGTCTTCGCCACCCCTTCTTTTGTAGGCTTGGACTTGCGTTTATTTGACATGTGAAAGGACCCCAGGTCACCTGGAAAAAGCTCGTGTCCAATAGAATCTTCAGCCATAATCAGGTGTTTAGGGCAGGCGTGCCTTTAAGATGGTACTCAAGTTGTGCAATGTTCTTTTACCCTCCTCAGGTGATCAAGCTGTGTCATTGGAAGGTATTACCAGCAGTAGTTAGCAAGGAGCATCACAGAGGGGCTAGGGTTAGCTCTGGGGATGGCAGTTGATGCTAGCAGGGCCCCCATGGAGCTTCCTTCAAGAAACTGGGACGGTCGCGAGCATATGATCGAGTCCCTCGCCAAGCTAGAGGGAAAGGCAGGAGATCCTTTCAACCTGGCGAGGCAACCACTTATGCACCAGCCGCAGAAGCGCGGCCTTTATGCTGACGTCGAGTCCCCGAGGTCGGTTGTGAATGTGCTGATGTCGCCTGGCCTGGAGTCCGCATCACCTGCTGCTGTCGTAAGAACGGAGGACGCGCCTGAGTGGTCACGAGGCAGTCACTCCGTCTCGCCGGGTAGCGTGGGGCCGCTAGGGGAAGTGTCAGCAGACGAGAGCAGCAAGACGACAGGAGCAGCAGGCGCAGGGTCCCTTCCCCCCGACCTCAGCGGCCAGCAATTGGCTGTGGACAGCAACCAAACGCAGGTTGTGAGTCACTTTGGCAGCTCTGGGAGAGAAGCGCAGGGCAGCGGTGGCACTCCTCAGAAGGCTGCTGACAGGGATGGGAACCCGAGCAACCGATCTGGTGGCAGCCTGGGTGGGGCTGCTGGCGGCGACAGAAACAATGATGACGGGGCACGCAAGAATCAGGATGGGGTTCCTGGGGCGTCTGAGCAGACGGAGCTAGCCAGGCAGCGGGAGCTTGCGTTTGAGGGAAATCAGCAGCGGCCGGAGCCGCGGAAAGAAGCTCCAGTGAAGCAGGACTTCTTTACCAAGGTGAAGAACGCCAAGTCTTAGTTTCCTCTGCTTTTGTTCAGGGCAAGGTACAGCCTTTCTCAGCTTGGGAACTTGTTGAAACCAGAGATGCTTTTGTTCAAGTTGTCAAACTATGCATGCCACCAAGTAGGAAAGAGTGACTGACCTCACAAGCGGAGTGTTAATTGACGAATTAATAAGTTTGGCATGTGGTTTTGTTTCACGGTTTGTTCAAAGTTGAACCTTAACCAAGTTCGGTCGAGCTCAATGTGCACAGAGTAGTTAGCGACTTCTGCTTGTGTGTAATTCCATGATGGCAAAGTGTCCTGGTTGCTCAGCTTTAATGCTCTTTCGTGTGTTCTCAAGGCCAGCCGCTGCTTCTAGATGCACGTAATCTTCTGTTGGCATCTGTCTAGTTTTAACTTGATTATGCCACCTCTGTTGACAAGCAATGTGTGTTTGCCTGGACGCAATCTCTTAAATAACTCCGTTTAAGGGGTCCTCCTCAGATTTCTGGCGTGTGCCTTGCTGCAATGAACTCCATGTGACTCGTTGCATTTTTGGCCTCTGCTTCTCTTAACTGCCGAAGCTGGGCCGCACACCTGCCATCGTTGCATTTGCTGCGGACCCTGCTCACTAGTTGCTTGGTTGGTCTGTGACACTGGTGTTTCGGCAGAGCACTTTCAAGTTCGTTCTGCGCATAACGGAGTTACATTGCACCAGTGCATGCTCAGCGATAGCTGTCTGCTGAATCCCTTCCCCCTTTTCTACTTTCAATCATATGCAAAGCAGAATCTCTTCCCCCTTTCTTACTTTTAATCGGATGCAATTGAAGACGGCGTCTGTTTTCAAACAGCCTGGGTGGTGCTATTCCTGCAGCCACCTCTTCCGCTCACTCAACCTTTGCACCCCCTAGACGGGCTCAAAGTGGTATTCAGTCCAGGGCTTTCTCCAAGTAGAAACGTCTGCACATAAGTCGCCCTCCCTGCGCGCTTACCAGGACTCTGGCCGCTGCAGCCGGTTCCTCCTCTCATGTACACTCTCAGCTTTTCGACCTGCCAAGTGCAGCACAATCAAAGTACTTCTGTAAAGTTTCTTCAGCAGCCAGACTTCGCCACATGCTTTGCCTCAACTGCGTGCTTACCAGGATGTTGGCCGGCGCCTCTCCCTGCAGATAAAGCTCGCGATGTGCGCCTCGGCTCAGCCTATTGAGAGCGACATGGAGGACCGCCGGGAGTTCCGCATCGGCTGGCCGACCAACGTGAAACACTTGGTCCATGTCAGTTTTGATCGGTTCAGGGGGTTTGTGGGCCTGCCGGAGGAGATGGGGGCGGACCAGAAGAACGCCCCCGGGGCAAGGTGAGGCTTTTTGGGGTTTGGTGGTCTTTGGGGGGGGGAGGTTTGTGAGGCCTTTGGGGGATTGTCATCTGGAGAAGCTCGAATTTCGCTTGTTTCTGCATTCTTTTCTGGTCCTTTCCGGAGCATTTCAATGCGCGCAGGAGCAGACGTTTGTCTGAAAGGCTTTCTATGCGCTTAATAGGTAGTCCAACCAACCAACTACATGGTAGTGACATCAATCTGGTCAGCATCTGCTTTTCGGAATTG
The DNA here is from genome assembly GCA_000708835.1 of Klebsormidium nitens. Classification (NCBI taxonomy): domain Eukaryota; kingdom Viridiplantae; phylum Streptophyta; class Klebsormidiophyceae; order Klebsormidiales; family Klebsormidiaceae; genus Klebsormidium; species Klebsormidium nitens. The sequence continues at coordinate 106,327 of DF236957.1, read as the reverse complement.
AGGGAGGATCTTTTTCAGGGGCATGTTTCCGCACTTTATCTTTGAAGAGGAGGACCCCAGCATCTGAATTTGCCTGGCCCATTCATGCTGCTATTCCTTCGCTTATTCTTATAAGATGGTGTGCATAATCAGGAAGGTTGAAGCGGTTTCAGGGGGCTCATGCACACGCACTCCGGGATCATGCAGCAGTACGCCTCTGCCAATCCTGTCTCCATGTCCTACCGCTCTCTGTTGGGGCGCTTCGGTGTTGGCAGGCTTGCAATTGGCAGATGAATCTCAAAATAGATAACAGCACTCGTTTTGGGGGGCTCCCAGGGTGTTGTCCTTGAAAAGGCCTTTGCTTGCTGATATGCTTGTATTGCAACAATACGTGATCCTTCTTCAGTCACATTCTATTGCGGTAAAAGCAGGGGTTTTCACAGCCAGCAGAGGGGTTTTTGCAATTGCTCATATGCAAACCTCTGTCTTCCTCAGCCTGAGCGTGTTTGGCGTCAAGCCTGAGTCGCTCCAGGTCACGTGGGATCGCAACCACAAGCACTGCGTACCGACGGTGCTTTTCCAGCTGCACGAGCGGTTGTTGCAGGAGAATGGTCTGAGGGTGAGTTTCTTCTTTTGTCTCTATCTGGATTAGGACCAATTTGTTTGCCTGAAGTACAAGTGATTTTATCCCCTCAGCCAGCGCATGCCTGGGAAGGGCTCTCTTTGCCAACTGCGATCAGATTCTGATGAGCTCTTTCCGGGAGCTCTTCCCAGGAGCTCTGGAGGACGGACCGTTTGTTTGATGCATTTGAGGACTGGTGCAGGTCTTTGCTTAGCCTTATGATTCAACCATCTTCGAAGCTCAAAGCCTGTGGAGGGCCCTTCTTCATGTTAGTCTTTCTCTTCCTGGTTTGCACAGTCCTTCATTCTTGGTTAAAAAGCTACTCCTTGACCTTGCGCATCTCCTGCCCTTCTGATTGCAATTCTTCACATCGCAGGTTGAGGGAGTGTTTAGGATTGCTGCTGAAAGCGAGGAGGAAGAGTACATCCGGAGCAAGCTGAACAAGGGCGAGGAGCCGCCTCATACTGAGGTCCATGTTCTCGCGGGGCTGATCAAGGTGAGGTTCACAGCAGTCGCGCTTGTGACTCTTCAGAGAGGAGTGCTGCTGAGATATGCATAACGTTCATTGCTGTACAACGAGAGGATTCTGGGCGTCTCGTTCTTCCGTGGCCAGAGTGCAGACTCTCTGTTAAGACCCCGGTTATTGCGATTGGGGAGTGGGGAAGTCTCGCTTAGGTCTCCTCCAGAATGTTTGCTCACTTCCGCTAGAAGAATCAGGGAAGGTCATCAGGGAAGGTCGGCCACGAGGGTCGTCTGTTCAGCCTGCAAGAGTCCCCTGTTTCAGGTCGTCTCTTCAGCTGCCATGTGCGCTCCTTGCTGGCGTTAGCTGGTCTACTTCACCCTACTGATTGGTGCGCTCATTCGAAAGTCTGTAGCCAATGTTGTTGCTTTCTCGCGACTCAATCATCTCTTGGTCGACACCACCTTAGGTCTTCACCTGCCTAACCCATTGTCAACAGAGATTGCAAACTGAATCATCAACGAGGTCCTAATTTTCAAGCTGCTAATAAAATCAACCCCGCGACTGTTTCCCGAAAATCGTGCTCCCTCGTTCATTTCGGTCTGCTCAGAAGAATAAGCCACTGTTCCACAGTACTTTTCCAAAGACACAACCGCTCACGCCGCATCTCGTTTTGCAACTAGGCGTGGTTGAGCGAGCTGCCGACGGACTTTCTGGTCACGCTGACGCTGGAGCAGCAGGTGGCGGCAGAGAAGAAAACACTTTCGTATTCCTCAGCTCAGACATTTGAGCAACTTGCGTATGATCGTTCAATACACATCCACTTACGTTGCTTCAAATTTTGTAACTAGGCGTGCTTCCGCGAGCTGCCGACGGGGTCCTGGACACGCTGACGCGGGAGGAGGTGGCGGCGGCCCAGAAGGAGACTCTGTCATGTTGCTCAACTAAGCTAATAAAAGGCAAACTCCAACGAAGCTCATAAAGTACACAACCACTCAAGGTGCTTCTCATTCCGTAACTAGGCGTGGTTCCGCGAGCTGCCGACGGGCGTCCTGAACAGGCTGACGCCGGAGCAGGTGGCGGCCGCGCAGAAGGAGAATCTGTCGTGACCCTCAGCTCAGACGACTAAGAGACAAAAACCAACTTATTTGTTAGAGTACATGAATGCTCACGTGGTGCTCCTTGTCTTGTAACTAGGCGTGGTTCCGCGAGCTGCCGACGGGCGTCCTGGACACGCTGACGCCGGAGCAGGTGGCGGCCGCGCAGAAGGAGAGCGAGGTGGTGGCGCTCGTGAAGCAGCTGCCGGACACCAATTATGCGCTGCTGGACTGGGCGGTGGACCTCATGGCCGACGTGGTGGAGCAGCAGAGCTACAACAAGATGAATGCACGCAACATCGCCATGGTGTTTGCGCCCAACATGACGCAGGTGGGCTCGTGTTCTGACTCTTTAGTGTTTTATGCTTTGTGGGACTGTGTTGATTAGGGAAGGGCGGTAAGGCTTTCTTATGAACAGGCGCGACCACATCATGCTGTTGGCGCTGAACATGACACAGCGAGAGTCGGTTCAGTGGCGTTGAGTTAAGAGGTCCCTTGGTTTTGAAGGTATCGAGGATTGTGCTTCCTCGGCGTCGTTCCAATGCAATCTTTGGAGAGAGTGGCGCAGTTCCCTTCAGCCCAGCTCGAAGAGGATTAGCTCGTGCAGCATCTGGCGTCAAGAGGCATTAGCATTGAGAAGCCCTTCTTCAATAAAAGTCCCTGCTGCCTGGGGGTGGTCGAGTCTGCTGCCTTTGGCCCTTTGACGGCGCTTTTGTCAAGGTGTATAGTTCCTTGGAACCGGAATGCCCCTTGTCCCCAGGAATCCTCACGCCAGCTGTTAAACAAGATGCTCAGACGCGCCTGGTGCATCAATAACGTGCCGTATTATCTCCGTTCGTTACTCTGCTCACAATAGGGGGGCTTGTTTCGCAGGTGATGGACCCCCTGAAGGCGCTCATGCACGCCGTCAAGGTGATGAACCTGCTCAAGGTGCTCATCGAGAAGCGCCTCCGCGAGCGGCGGCAGGCCGCCGCCGAGGAGGCGGCCCGCGTCGAGCGCGAGATGCTGCGCCTCGCCGAGGAGGAGGAAGCGCGCATCCGCGCCGAGGAGGAAGCGGTCGAGCGTGCGCTGAAAGAGCGCGAGGAGCGCGACGCAGCGGTCCGTGCGGAGCAGGAGGCGTCGCTGGCGAGCGCCGGCGAGGGTGTGAATGCGCACGAGGAGGGCGTTCACGCTGACGAGGAGATGGAGATGCGGAGCAGCGCGCTGGTGGACGGGACCGCCAGCTGGCAATCGCTCGCGGCGTCCGTGGCGGCGCTTCTCGCGGGGGGGGGTGCGCAGGCGGCCGACCGCGCGGCGGGGCGTGCGGACGCCGGGGACTCGGAGGACGAATTCTTTGAGTCGAGCGACAGCATCAAGGCGCCCGCGGGGGCGGCCGACGTCCGCTCGCCGGAGGAGAGTGCGCTCGGCGCGGGGTCAGCCGAGGCCGATGCGCCGGTGCAAACGGCAGGGGCTGACGTGGCGCAGGAAGCCGTTCGGCTGGATGAGGAGGAGAAAGCGGAGGGCGGTGACGTGGCAACGGGCGAAGTCCTGGCAACGGCTGAAGTTCGAGTGGAAGGTGGGGAGGAGGTCGATGATGTGGCAACTGAGGAGGGCGTAGCGGAGGCGATGAGCCTTCCGGTGACAAGGTCTGAGCTGCTCGTGCTGGTCGGCGAGTTGGAGAAAAAAGACGAGCTGTTGCCGGTGCCTGAGGAGGAGAACAGTGCGGAGCCTGCGGTGGTGCGCGAGAAGGTGGACATTGCTCTCGAGAGTGACGATGTGCCCGAAGACGAGGAGATATTGCCGGCCAGGGAGCCCCAGCGCGAGGCCGAGGTTGTGGAGATGAGCAACGCCGCAAAGTATTACAAGCAGACATAGTTTGTCAGGTGTAAGTGGCTCGGAAAGGAGTGCGGCTGCAGCCTTTGTGATGATTTGTACAATGAGCCGCTGGTCCCTTTGGTCAATTTAGTTGGCAATGATGAGCCGCGTGGGTCCTCGCTTCGCTATGCATTGGGAGAGAGTCCCCTCCAGAGCACTAACTTTAACCCAATAAGGCCCCATTGCGCTTCAAGACTTGGATGGGCTGTGCAAATAAGGGTAGAGAGGATAAGCGGCTTGCTAGGCTAGGAGGTTTCGTTCTTTGACGCTTGTTTATGATGTCCAAACCTGTGACGAGTTTTATAGTCAGCGACTTCGATTTCCTTTCTGTGCCCTGCCACACATTGTTATGTCTTCTTGTGAACTCCCTCTCGTCAATATGCATGTTCACTAGAAGTTGCATGAGACTTTGAATGGTAGACGTCGGCCATGGCAGCTGCATGGCCTTGGAGATGCGCTAGCTGCCGCAGCTCTGTACTGTGATATGTCTGGTACTGCAAAATTTTGCCTGATGTGGGCACGCCTTAGCTAGCACGCACTTGTGTTAGCATTTCCTCAGTGCAATACGACCATCTCAGTGGCACAACAATCAATCATCGTCAATGCATTGAAGAGCTAGCTAGCCTAATCAGAATTCATGGACAAGCAGTATTGTTGGCGTTGCACCGTTCACGTGTTCCAATGCAATGATATGGCGCACTGAGACTTGATTACAGCACAGTAGTCAAGATACAATCAGTGGCTATCAGATCTGCATGCAAAGGCGATTAACGTGCAATCATTTGTGCCGCCAGATTTCAACGAACGTCATCAGTTGGGCCGGCCGGGGGGCTTATATACAGTGACGATGCTCCTGATATGTGTGATCTGGCGGCGCAAGCGTGGCATGCCAGTTGAAAGTTTCGGCGCAAGTCGAATACGTACTATCTCATGGCTGCCTTCGCAAGATATACAAGTGAAAACTAGGTGGAGTCGGTGTTGTCCAAGGTCTCGCTTGAGGGGCCCGTAAGACGTAGACAAATTATGCACGTAGCTGTCACTGCATACATGTGCAGCGATCAAGTGCATGTGGCCGCGCCGCCATTATGGAGCTAGCGCCCCACTGAAACCGATGACTTCGCTTCGTGTGATGCTTAGTGAGGGCTTGGCCACCGCCATATGTGCACATGGACGCAAGATCATTGAATGTCATGCGGCTTGAATTAGATTTTCGTCAGTGAGAGGACCCGTATGTGTCCTTCTGACGCCTTTTCAGCTGCCCAGCCGTCACGAACGTAGTAAGCTAGCAGCTTTGGGGGATCATTCCGGCCGGGATGCGTATAGATGCGAGTATGTCCTTCCATGACATTGACAGAGCTCTGGCCAGTCTTGCGGTCTGATCCCTCCGATCTTGGCTCGCCTTGCGCTGTACCAAGGGCGCTTGGACCGGCAAACTCGTGAGAATAATCAGACATCTGCTCGTGATGACGGCAATACTCCGACGAAACGCTTCGAGGATCGTTATGTTTTATCAGCACAGCGGGACCCTGCTCGGGACAAAGGTAGACTTGGCGGTGCGGTATGGACACGTGACAGTGCGCCGTCACTTCAAGTTGGCTGGCGACTCTGCAGCGGACTCAGCGGAGTCCTTCAGATCCTCAGCAGACTCCATCAGACGGATCCCCATCGCAGCTTCTCGTCATTCTGCAGAATGTGGAAGGAGAACACTTTCTGGAAACGCCATTCAATGACCGACAGGCTTTGTTTCTTTGCACTTGTTGTCTCAGAACTGTTGATTAGGGGACACGTGGCATTATCGACGATTGAGGTGTTTATTAGAGAGTTCATTAGAGATTGGCACGCGTAATCGTGACGAGCATAAAAGGGCGCGCGAGGACCAGTGGACATCTTTCACTAGATCGATTCCTGGGGCGCCCCCTGCCCTCCCCCCGCTCCAAAGGCAAAACCTTTTGTCGACAAGTGCTCCGCGAAGCTTACCGAAATACTGCAACACCACTTTCCGTCTTTCAAACGGCACCACTAAGCCTGCACATTCCCTCTACCCTATCCATGCTGCTTCTGTCTGACCACATTTGGAGCTAGGATTGTTCAGAAGCAACCCCGGTTTGGAACTGCTAAGTCCAGATTCAACCGTCGTCGCAAGAGGGATGCTGTTAAAATAGGTAGCGTTCTAATCTTCCGTCCAGTTTTGCACGTTTAAGCGAACCCGATCTTACGTACGCTGCACTACTGAGGCCACATGAGCCGTCCGAAGGCCTAAACCCCGAGTCAGATCTGCGATGGAATGTAAACCCGTCTAGCGCCGCGGCCGCCGCGCGGCCCTTGCTGTCGGAAAGCTCTGGTTCATCTAAACAAAACCATCCTGATCAAACGACCCCTAGTAGTAGTACTTCGTCTTTTTGGTCCCAAAGAGCCAGACTAGCGAGGCTCGTCAAGCGCATGCTAATCAGGGCGGATGGCAAGGTTCAACGAAGGCAGCGCTTTTGACGCGCTCTGTCCCGAGCTTGTGGACCGCATCCTGGAAAACGTGGCGGCGGAGAGGGGGTGTAGCTGGCCAGACCTTGCAACAGTGAACAAAGCATTCAGGGAGTCCGCTTGCCGCTGCAGTCAAACCCTGGTGATCGGTAAAACCAGCAGATCGCATTCGTATCAAGAGCCAAGACCGCTCCAGCTCAGTTTGCAGGTAGCTGATGCGGTGTCCGGGACTCCCAGTGGAGCTGAGATAAAAGCTCTGAGAAAAGATATTGCTTCGCACCCAAGGCTCTCCGAGCTTGTGATATTGAGTAGCTTCGCAGCGGAAGGCCTCTGGCCAGCTCTCTCCCGCTTCCGGTGGACTAGCGTCGTCAAACAACAGGGAGAGGTTTGGCACCTCTTTGCGCTGCTTTCTGGGGCTAAATCTTCTCTGAAGAAGCTAGAGTTGAGTCACTTGAAGCTCTTCCAGCTCAATCTGTATGAAGACATCTTCCGAATCGTGCGAGCATTCCCGAACTTAGAGATTCTCACTCTCGACATCCGCGATGAGACTAGCTACTCCTTCGGTAGTCCTTGGACACCAGACGCAAAAGCCAACAAGCTTCACAGTCTGACCTTCTCAAGCATCCACTTCACATTCTGGTGGGACGCTTTCAGAGCCCTACCCGCCTGTCTCACGAATCTGAACACTCTTAAGTTTTCGGTGCGACGATCATCTACCATTTCAAGGTTCTCCTGTCGAGCTGCACAGCCTGTGTTCGAAGTTCACGAATCTCCAGAAGTTGTTTCTAGAGGTTCAATTTGCTGAGTCGCCCAATCTGTTGCTCGAGACCGTGGCAGCGCATTGCAATCACCTACGTCAACTTCAGCTCTTCGCCATTCCGCTGTCGTTCCGTCAACCTTCGCGACCAGCAGAAGCGCTCCCTGTCTCAGAGCTTCAGACCAGATGCCCGGAATTAGAGCGGCTTGTTGTCAGTTGCGGGGAAGCTGTGAGCCTTCTGGAATTCAGGAGACTGGCACTTGAGAATGGGCTTGAGCCAGAAGGAAATTCTTGGAATATGCAATTCCTACAGTACCTATATAACAGGGTGCTTTTTGGCTTTGGAGACGACAAGCATCGAGAAGCACTAGAGTCGTTTGGGCAGCCTTGCTCATTGACGGAGGTGACTGTGTTCCGTTTCGTCCTGCCAGTTGGCTCGCCCTGGTCTCCAAATTGGGTGCGCCGAAATGATGTTGACACCAAGAAAACGCTTTAATTTGGGGGAGGCAGACACTGTACAAAGCTGGTGTGATACATTTTGCCACACAACTCGATTTAGCGCGTCAACTTGAAGTCCTATACATAGATACGCGAAGTGCAGTGAAATAATTGTTGTCGCCGGTTCCGTTGTTAAAGCAATGGAACAACCCTTTCAGGGACCTTGTCCCAAGTTCCTACGACCAGGCTCAAGCTCGATCCTGTGAGACTAATACTGACCGGTGGCCTCAAACCGGCCTGAGATCAGGCATGGGAACCCTGACGGTACATGTTGATTTGGCCGGTTATCTGAGGTTAATACGTAAGAGTCTCGCCGCATCGCTCCAAACGGCATGGAAATCTCGCTCAGAACAGACGAAATTCGCATCATGTGATGTCCCTCAGTCAGCATAGGGAGAATAAGGCCGCGGCGATGGCGAATGCAAAAGATCAGCATGGCATGTGAGCGATGCCGCCCCAGCCTCCTGGCAGATTGTGCTAGATTTAATGCTTCATCATGGCCGTATGATGTCGCGTACAATTGCATACGTGAGTATGCGTCGTGGCCCGTATTCACGCTTATCCGGCCCTATCAAATCCAAGTGTAAATATACACCACATGTGCATCGCTCTAAGGATTGGTACACAAGTGCAGCCTCGATCTGCGCTTTCAAGAGCTAGGTATCTGAGGTTTCTGTCAGCTGACCGTCAGCAGAATACTGTGGTGAGCTCTCGAATGGTGTTCTAGAAACGAGTATTCATTATGCTGGCCCCGTCCAGCCGCCGTAAGCTGTATGAGCAACGGGCCTGCCAGTCCGACATAAACATGATAGCATATGCAACCATGCAACCCTAAAACCCAGAGCGTAATATACATCAATTTGTACGACTGATACATATAAGACATCGCTTCTGATCATTGTACTCAATGAAAACCATTGTGCGCGAGTGCTTCCGCGTTTGGAAGCGTTACCGTACGCGTTCGTCCTCATGTGCATACGCCAATGGCACGCCCCGTCAACCTATGACTTTGTGAATCAATCTGACCGACTTCTTCATGAGCATGATATCATGATAGACGCAGCTTATCGAAAGCGAGGAAGGCGACAAAGATCCGAACCACTGAACCTTTCCCAGTTCCCCAATACCTTTCCACACCGAGCCTATGTTTGCGACTGAGGTATATCTACGTCTTCTGTTCTCGGACGGGGCCTGTGGGATTGATGCATGATGATGCCGCCTCCTAAGTTCGTGGATTACCTGTACTCGAAACTATGGGCCGGACAATCCTTCTAAAATATATCAACTGAGACTACATGAGACTGGCTTTAGCCTGCTCCACTCAAGCGGATCAAAGGTCCTATCCAACTTCAAACAACAAACGAGTCTGTGCTCTACCAGTTTCTGCACTACCTCGAGATCCGACATTATACTAAACGCGATATAGAACCTAAAATCAGAAGCCACTTCTAAGTCTAGCAGAGACATATGGTGGCCGAACGCTCCGTTTTCCCACTAAGCCAACTACGGGGCACCCTTCTCGTCGACGAACCCTCCAGCGTCCTCCGTCTTGCCAGCTGTCCGCATCAAACAGGGGCGACTGTTTGCGGCCGCGAAGCGCTTCCGAACAATCATCGCCACCGGAACTCTCGTCTCAATGGTCTCCTTCAGAAGCAAGTTGTACTGCACGAGGATACTCACGAGGGAGAAGGAGATCGAGACGGTGAAAATCTGCTGGTCGATGTAAATACGCGTCGCCCGAGAGCTGCCCAGTAAGTAGAGCACACTCTGGAATATCGCTTGGGGTATGGACCGGAGGACCAGATCCAGCTGTGAGCGGAAGTCGAAGTACGGAAGCATGGTGTAAATATCCTCGCCCCACCAGAGGTGGAACCCAACTTTATCCGCAAACGCGATGACGTCATAGGCGACAACAGCTGCCGCGGCGCTGGGTAGAGAGATGAGTGCCAGAGGGTATCGCCAGGCGGGGAGTCCGTTCAAAGGTGGCGGGGGGTATGCGTCGGTGAGGTCGGCGAACCAGACCCACTTGAAGCGCGCCTGGCGGGAAAGAGAAGGACGACAGGTGAGGAGACGAGTCTAGTGGAACATGGAGCAAGAAAGGAGACGGAGCGACGCAGCAAACGGAAGGGGAAGAGTGTCCTACTGATAGGAGATGCGCCGCTGCTGATGCATAGTCCAGAATGCAACTTTCCATCCGGGACAGAGTTATATTGCATTCGTGGTTGACGGTTGAAATCTTCGTTAGTGCCTGGGCCTTTAGAAGGCAAGGTAACCAACCGCTGAGCAGGCCGGGTTAACGGCAGCTTCGATTTTGTGGCGAGCTCTAACCCGCATTTCAGAACAGAACAAAACGAGCACTGTGCAAATTCACGTCCGTCGAAGCAATCTGCCTCATAAGGTGTAACGGCCGGCCAGCCGATCGATTGCCAGTCCTTGCACTTGTAGTCACGTCCTTTTTAGTCTCACCTTCAAGATCGAGTTGGACGTTGAATCGCCCCACCAAATCCACGCCACGCACGTGGCGCTGACGAGATACGGTGCGAGGATCGAAGCTAGGACGACCCAAGCCGACCACGCCCCCCAAATGTCCGCCACAACGGTCACATTTGAGGCGAGAGTGCCCCACGGCAGCAGCGCACAGAGGATACTCCATGTATATAAGCCAAGAGTCACAACCGTCTTTTGCCCCGAGGAGTCGCCCTTGCCCGGGAAACCGAGCCGAGCAGCGACCCACCAGCCGAGAGAGCTCAAGAGAATGAGACCGGCAAAGACGCCATACGTAACGGCCACCACCGTTTTGGCCTCCGGGTTACCGCACAGGTTGCCCTCTTGCACGCGCGCAAAGCCGACGCCCGTGTATGCAACTCCGCCCTTACCCAGGTCGATCTTGTCGATAAACCGGCTGTCGTTGAAGAAGTAGGGCCCCCGGCTGTTGTTCAGATAGGGCGACAGGGGGGACTGAAAAGGGAACACCAGAGCCGGGGGATCCCCCTCCAGGATGACGGAGATCCGGTTGAGGCACACCATCTTGCGCGCGTCGCGGCTCAGCTTGGATCCGGTACCCACCAGGTTTACCAGGCAACCGGTCGTTCCAGTGCACGCGTCCCAGAACGTAATGTCCGACACCGGCCCCCGGTTGTACGTTACATACGGGCAGGTCGCAGGGACTGCCGATAGGTCCAACCCCTTCTTGTGTACCCCGCCGCTAAGTTGTAGAACGCGCATGTCGGGGGCGATCAGCGGGGGATCCCTGGAGGTTAGATTGGGGAGGGCGACCACTTGAAGACCGCTGAAGTTGGTTCCCGGAAGCATCGCCAGAGGCCCGTTGTTGCTGAAGTCGAGGAGCGCGCTGTAGACGGGGCTCCTTCGGAAAGGCCCCACTCGGAAGGAGCCCGATAGATTGTTGTTGGACAGGTTGAGTTGCAGGAGGGTTGAGAGCTGCTGCAGCTCTGGGGGGGGGCTGCCAGACAGCTGATTGGAAGACAGGTCCAAGAGTAGGTATGGGGCGTCTGTGAAGGAGAAAGTCGGCTGCAGCTCGGCGACCTCCCTTGGTATGGGGCCCGAGAAGTTGTTGTGGGATAAAAAGACCCCTGATTTCCCAACAAAAAGGCTAGGTGGGATGGTCCCGCTAAAGCTATTGTGCGTGAGGTCCAAGTATGTCACCTTAGACAGGTTTGCCAAGGGTGTAACTGGGCCTTGAAGATTGTTTTGACCAAGATCTAGTACCCCCAGCGCACTGAACGTACTGAACACAACTGGGATCTCGCCTGTAAGTTGACTAGAGCTCAGATCGAGGCTACTGAATCCAGAGATGCTTCCGAGGGAGGGGGGAATGGGTCCAGACAGATTGTTGGAGCCTAGTTTCAAAAAGGCAGCACCCGCAGACCGAGACATGTTGGTGAATGCAGGTAAAGGGCCAGACAGCTTATTGTGGGACAGCTCAAGGTAACCCAGTTCGGTAAGGTCGACGAGCTGAGGCGGTATTGGCCCAGTTAGACTGTTGTTCCTAAGGTTCAGAGTGGAGAGCTTCGTACTCTTGGCAAGCTCTAAGGGAATGGTTCCCGAGAGCAGGTTTGACCCCAAACTAAGATATGTCAGGTTTGGCAGCAGCGCAAGCTCGCTAGGAATGGACCCCGACAAGCGATTCACCGCAAGTGTCACAAACTGCAGCCCAGAGAGGTTGGCCAAACATGCTGGTATTTGGCCTGAAAAGTTGTTGGAGCCCAAATCCAGGTTAACCAAGGTGGACATTTGGCACAACCACTCAGAAGGAATGGGGCCTGAGAGGCGATTATGGGACAGGTCTAGCTTCTTAAGTTGGCGAAGGCCGGCATGAGTGACGGAGGCTAGTGAAGACAAATTGTTGTATGATAGGTCCAACTGTTGCAGCTTGGTCATGTTACCAATCCCAAAGGGTATAGAGCCCGATATGTTGGCGCTGGACAACCTCAGATTGGTGAGGTTGGTGAGGCGGGACACTATCTCCAATGTTTTGCCGGAGGTGTGAAGTCCCGACGTGCCACCAAGGTCCAAAGTCTCCAGCCGTGCTAAATTGCCCAAACAATCTGGGAAGGGCCCCGTAAGGTTTGTGAACGCCAGCTTCAATGTCTGTAGTCTGGACAGTTGGCACAACTCTGGAGGAATGGGTCCCGAGAGCCTCTTGTTGAACGACAAATCCAGCTCCTCAAGTTGGGACAGATTGCCAATCCAGGGGGAATTGACCCCGTAAGCTTCGGTAGAAAGTCCATTTTAAGCGCCCGCAGGTTGCTGAGGCGGCCAATCTCTGGCGGAATCTGGCCGCTGATGTCTGAATTGAAGCTGAGCTTGAGGCTGGCTAGCGCAGTGCATTTGCCTATCTCTGGTGGAATGGGACCTTCCAGCTTCTTGAAGTTAAGGTCGAGGTTTGTAACGTTGTTGAAGTCAGGGCAGCCTTGCAAGAAGCTGACGTTAAAAGCTGCTGCGCCGCTCATCTGCTGTGAGAGCAAGACCACAGCCACCAAAAGGGCCCCCAGGGGAGACATAGCTGGGCGCCCGATAGAGCGCAGGGACGCCATCTTGCACAGGCTCCCCTTTATCGACTTTAAAGAAGCTGCCAGTAAAACTTCCTGAATGTCGAGTCAGCTCGGCGATTGAGGTGCATTGGAGGTGGATTCCTCCCACGATCTCCCAAGAGAGGTCCCTGAGACCTGACTCCCTTTCAAACTGGTCAGTGGTCATCAGTTGCAGGCCTGGAGTCGGACACTGGACAGAGCTAAAGATACCTGAGGCTCAGCATCCGGATTCCAATCATAGTCCCGACTGGCTCCTGCCACCTGACTCCTACTCTAGGGAGTCGGAAGTCCTGACTCCCTAGAAATGTCGTCATCGTTCTGGTCGGGATTTGCGGAGCTCGGTCGCATCACAAGCTTCTTGTTTTTGCAGCGACATTCTGGCCGAAGTCCCTGCTTTGACGTCGCTGGTACGCCTCTAATAAATGCATGCGGAGCACGGTGGACATAAGCTCGTCATGTGGTGCCAACTGGCAACTGGACAGTAAAATCAGACCGAGTCGAATGTAGATTTGCTCGAGTTCGGTCGGACACTGGTTAAGCAGATGCAACGTGGCGTGGCATGTTGAGGTAGACATTGATGACATCATCGGTTCCTACGTATCTAAAGCAAAGGTTTCGCAGCGGTTTAGATCCAGTTCAGACAACGGCTTCCACAGACCCAACTCCATTGCCAACTTTCTTTCGGCGCGCTTGGAGGAGTACCTGCACACGGACCTCTGGACCTCAGTGGCCTAGACTGAAATGCTCATTGGATTGAGTTAAGGGTTTCCCTGGCTGATGTAGGAAGCAATGCCCTTCTCTACAAGTGCAGATTACTTTCGAACCAGCACATGCAACGCCGTCACAGATCGTCAGAAGAGGCCCTTCCGGAATTTGGGGCTGGTTAACGCTCATTCGAACGGAGACTCGCACGCTGTCGACATAGGTACCTGCCAAACTAAGGTTGACTCGAGAGAAGGACCCTTGCGTCTTTTGAGAATTTCAGGAACCGTTGCTGCATTTGGTTTTGATGCGAGACCGTCACGGCTAACGGTTAAAAGGTTACCTTTGAAACTTCAACGGTGAAAACTTCGGGAAGGTCCGTTGGAGTGCTCATCACGGTTGTAGACCGCGCGTCTATTTTGCTTTTCAAACGTTGGATCCCCGCCAATGGCCGCAAATCTCCGCATTTTATAAAGGAGGGCCATACAGTTCCTATCAGTGGACGCCCGCAATCGTCTGAGATGGTGTCCTTACTTCATGACGTCATCAGGAGCTGGACAGCTATCCATGCTTCCAAGATTGCTTCCGATCTTGAGATCTTTCTCTTTCGTGCCTCTCAATTACTTTCTGCATGACATATGAGAAAACATGCTCTAGAGACTGTGAAGCTATGAAGAGCGTCTAGCTTGGACAAGGAATGCAACATGATTGTCAGAAGTCGGGCGAGGAACTCATTTAAATTCACAGATCGAGAGGTCCGAATGGATCTAACGGATCATCGGACGCTCGGCTTGTCCGTGTCGTGTCCACAAGGCTCGGAGGGAGGTCCGGTCGTTCAAATACGATGCAACGCATCCGACTTGACTAGTCAGCAAAGACGTAAAGGTCTGGCCGTTGAGTCATGGTCTAGCTTTGTGTTCGAGTCTTGCACCGATTCAAGCAAGTGGGCAATGCTCGATTCGTCTGTGTCTGTTCTTGTTGTACATCATAAGCTAAGAGTTGGCTCTGTGACCTCTTCACCCTGATCATCAATCTGACGCAACCGTGGTGTAGCTTCCTTCTTTTCATTCACCGGCACACGTTCGGATGCACCAACTCTGACCATGTTCGATCTACTCGTCAGGCAACTGCGAGCTCTTGGCTCGAGGTTCTAGTCTATCTATTTACATGTCGAAATAGCTGCATACTGCATGATTCGCCGATACTTGGCCTTTCCAAGGCTGGATTGAGTGGCCGTTCAGGCGGCCGGACATATAGCATCAGACGGTAATAATTAATACACGAAGCCGAGCCTAGCTGTCTTTATAGTCTCTTCGCTTTATTCATCGAGCCTGATAATATCTTACCCAAAACGTGTGAACTCGCAGGAGCAGCCCAACTCGGACGCATACATCGGTCAAGTATACAGTTGCAAACTTACACAGTAGGTCACGTCATCGTCTTTGTCCCACCCTCTGAAGAGCTATTCTCCATTGAAATGTAGAGCAGCTCATTTTCCCTCAGCTGCTCACCCTCAAGCTCTGCAGTTTCCTACCCACCATTATTGCCAGACCGATTACTCGCTAAGTGAAAAGCAAACACAAACCTTGTTACACTACAGGTACACGGTTCCTACTGAGGAGACCGGGAATCCGCATGCGCTTACTCATCAAAATATCTGCACTTAGTGCGCTGCCGGCGCTCATTTATCATACTATGTTCTCAGTGCGCAGCCGACACGTCATCCATGAGCGCTTCGATAGCTGCCTCCGTTGCTGCCCGGGGCGTATGCACCACTTCCTGCTCCGTTTTACTCCTCTCAGACTCCGCTCCGCTGCTCTTGCTCAAATTGCTTGGTCCAGGCGTCTTGCTTTCTGCCGCCGGTTCCCTGACCGGGGTACCGGGCACCGGGCTGTCTGCAGGCTTCGGAGTGCTGACGACACTGCCCGGGGACTTTGAACCGGGCGCCTCTGTGGCTGGGGTCGGGGTTCCGGCCGAGCTGGCAGCAACCGCGGGAGAAGACGGAGCCGCAGGATGCAGCGGAACAGCGGTTGGCAGAACGGGCTTCGCGAAGGGGTCCTTGCTTGGATCGACGGCTGCAGATTGAGGCAGATTGGAAGTAAGAGTTGAGCTGCGCTGAGCACGACATGCTGACGGTCAGAATGCGGAGGCTGCGGGCTAGATTTGCGCCGAAGTGCTTTTTCTGATTCTCTGATCAGTCTCAAGAGAGATCGTGTTTCGCTTGCGTCGTTCAAGTCAAGTAGCGTGATGCAGCTGTAGGATCATGTCTTCCAAAGCTTCTCGAAGGACCACAATACGTTAGGCAAATAAGCAATCACTCAATGCAAACCACCTGGAATAAAGATGGAAGGAAATCCTGCAGACGCTTCTGTGAGACGTCTACGTTCTTGACATGTCGCCGGGGCTGTCACCAGGAGCCCTACACTAGATTGCTTTGCAGCCAAGGCAAAACGTAGAACTCCTCTTAGATTTGTGCTTCTAAGGATTGAGGGATCCACAGCATGCCGAGGGAACCTCTCGGTGTTCAAAGCTCCCAGAGTCTGACGCACATCCACAATGTCTCTCCTATGTCTGAAGCGGGAGTACTCAGTGTCGAGCCTTCCATCGTCCTCTTCGTCATTAAGACCGAAGCTTGCAACACAATTCCGGAGATAGATTCGAGGCGAGTAATCACAGAAATGTGTGATTGCAAAAGTACGTGTTGATATATCCAGTGCAAAGGTGTGTCACAGGAATCCATTTTTCAATCCAACTTCGAGCTCCTGCAAGTCAACACAAGAAGGGAGCTAAAGCGGGAGCTTACTGGCCAGAGGGCTTTTCAGTGGGGGCAGCTTATTTTGAGACAGCCGTTTGGTAAGCATCCCATCACTTGAAGGGGTACTTGGCAGCTCATTCGCAGCCTGCATGGTGGAGAACAGTCAAAGGTGGTCATTATGTATTTTCCTTCTTTTAATGTGCAAGTTGGTGAATCATAGGCAGGTCTCTTATAAGCAGAGTGTGGTCTGTTGCTAGGCAATATGCGCTGACAAACCACCGCCATCAGGAAAGACTCTATGGATGCACGTTCATTCAATGAACAATCAAGTCCGCGGTTTCTCTTCCTTCAGACCGAGCCTCCCCCAGAGCACAAAACGGCTGAGCTGCTGTCTGTAGAAAGGTACTCTAGCAGGTACTCAGTTTGACAAATATGAAAGTTGTAAATTATAAGCAGAGATGCGGGGGCAGCGGCAAAGCTGTCCCAATGCTTGGAAAAGGCCTCATAGTTCTTAAGCACATTTTTTGCACAAATGAGTACGCAAAGACAATTTGGAACTAGCCTTAAATTAAATCCATCAATTTACAAGGGAGATTCAAGATCTGCGTGCCACATATAAGTACTTCAGCCCTTTTCGAATCTGCATCATTGAGCAGCTTGGAGGGCAAGCCTTCTTGCACGCCTGGCAGGACGCTGATGCTTCAATCATCGGTAAAGTAAGTTTTAACTTCTCTGCCTGTTGCAGGATGCATATTACCAGCTCAGAGCAGCTTCATAAGAATCTTAATCAGAATCTCAGAAGGGTGCCAATCATCCACGCAATTCATCTGCATACCTACCACCTTTGGCAGGGCTCTTTCCTGAACTCATCAAAACTATCATCAAAACTGTCATCAAATTGGTCAAGATTCAAGTCGCAATGCATCCACTTGCCTGAGCTCCTTCGGCTGGTTTCTCCCCTGAAGTTGCCACACTCTCAGTGCCGCTCTGTTCACCAGCTTCCTTAGGGGCCAGCTTTGCTGGCTCCGCAGGTTTCACGTCGTCTTGCTTGACTTCGATATTCTGCGACAGCTTAGAAGGGGCCTCTGGCTCCGATTTGGGAGCTTTCGCCTGAGCTGAGGATGAGACATCTGGTGGAGGACTGTGACTTTCCTTAGGAGACTTCTCTGCTTCTGCTGGATGCGTGCTCTGCTCTTCAGCACTGGACGTTCCTGCAGAGAGTTCCTCTACAGGTTTCTGAGAAGCCGCTTGGCTCTCACCGCTAGGAGGATCGATTTTTGTGGCTGTCACGATGGCCTTGTCTCCAGCTGCAGAGGAAGCTCCGCAGCCCATGATGCTAGGTCAATCAGAGCCACAAAGAAAGCACCTGGATCTTTTTTCAGGGGACAGTAAAGACAAAAGGGGTCCGCCTGGCTCCTTGAACCTGCGCGCTTCCTCGTCTTGTTCTTCGATAACTAGCGTAGAGAAGACCGTCTGCCAAGCACTTCAACTACCTTGTGCTACCCTGTCAACGCCCAGAAAGCCGCCAAGCAGGCAGCAAGCAAGCTTCCAATCATCAACTTCAGGCTTCCAAGTTCACGTTCGGGTTGTACGCCGGTGATATTTAACTATTTAGGTATATAAGTATTAGGTCCTAGTCTAGGTATCTGAAATTTAAGGTTGCTGAACCGTCACCCTCAAAGTTGGAGAAATCGGACTCAGCTGTGCCGACGCGCGGCTCACGGTTTGCCTATTTCATTCGCACGGGGTTGGCGCGCGTACAACAAGTATAGATACTTCAATGCCGTCCGATGTGTTTCCCAAAACCTTCGTTCGTCGCGTGCATCGTCCGATCAAGTACAGCAGAATGGCAACGTTTGAGTCCGTCAGTTCCTGCCGAATAGCTATCGGCATTTATTGTGACTGTGCCGGGTCCGTGTTAGATTTGGGGATTTGGCCAAAGTCTGCATCCTGGATACACCAGAAACCTCGGGTTTTGTGCCTGCTGTGAGCGGTGCCGTCTTTCAAGAGCTCAATCGAACATCCTGCAGCTCAGCTGGAGCTCAGTCTTGCCACGCAGCCATCATAGCTCTTGATCTGCAGGCCGTTATTTATGTATGCAGCACCAGTTCAATCGACAGAGCCTAATCCAGTAACGGGACATCCTGGGCATACCTACATAGCTTGTGCTCACCCATAGCTCGATCATTCATGAAATCCAACTTAGGCTGCAACACGCGGTGCAGAAGCGAAGAGCTGGCCATAAAATCACATGTGTTTCATGCCGGGCCCTGAATATGTAATCCATGCCCGGCCAACACGTACGCAGCCTGCCGCTGCGGCGGCCATATCGGCCATGTTATCTTTGCCGCGCAGCTGACTTCTGCATGGCGCATTCGAGTTCAACCTATCATGAGCATCTACAACTGACGCGGCTGCCTTTATCCATGCATGGTACTTGATTACCTACATAAAACAAGTACTAATGAGTAATCCTAAGCAATTCAACATGGACGTACTGGCATGGCAAATGCAGACACCAATTCGTTGAATCAGCGATCTGATTCTACCATGGTTAACCAATTAGATGGACCTGTCACGTCGACTAAGTTGCTGGGGGGCCGCCCGCGAATTAACATTGTCGGACATCAGTGCATGATCATTTGATGTGTATATGCAACTTGGTCGAAGTATAGGACCCCGGGTCTATATAGTGGCTACGTAATACATCTGCCAGAAGAGTGACGATTGGACGAGCTACTAAAATGCATGTTTCCTAACAATTTTCCCGGCGCAATGACAAACAGGAGTGCGTGCCTGCGCGATGGTGGCATGCTGAGGGCAACAAGCAGCCTTAGTGCATCATCATGAGATACGTGTGCGAAAAGCTTTGGTTCGTGGCGCGGGCTGGATCACACATGCACTGTGTGCGTGCACCTACTCAAAACTATGGCGTACTCATGAAGCGCGGCGGGCCTGGGCAACCTACTAAGAGCTAGCTGGTTTGAGGAACGGTTCTGCACACACGGCTACGTAGATCAGTTGCATTGACCTCAGGCTTTTAGTGCTCTAGCTAGGCATGTGGCATGGGCTGTGAGTATCATTACGAGCATACTCATAGAATAACATTGAGCTCGAACTTGCATCCCACAACCAAGCCAAGTAAAGCACTGCACAGCTGCGCGCCATCACTTTCTGGACGTATCTGACTGGACGCACATCATCACATGCGTCACACTTCTGCATCAAAAAGTCGGTCGACAGGTAAACGAGAAAGGCTGTCAGTCAAAGCAGAGTGACAATAAGGTCCAGCGCGGCCGCAAAATCAGTCGCGACCTACTCAAGGTTCTCAACAAGGGCTTCACTGCCCCGGCTCATCCTCATCGAGTCCCCAGTCTTCTTCAGCGTCTTCTCCTGCGGGCGCAGCTTCGTCTTTATGCTCGGGCACCGCTTCTGAAGGGTGCTCCTCGAGCTGCGCGTCCTCTTCCGGCCCGGCTGTCGCAACTGCATGTTCCACAGCCTCTTCTTCGTCCACATCCTCAGCGGTGCCTTTCGCGCCCAAATGATCCGCCTGCACACAAAAGAGCAGCTCGGTTACCTCACAAGTATTAAAGAACACGCTCTCTGGCAGGCAAACTTGCAGTGGGCCGTCAAAGATCAATTTCTCGTTCCAAAGTAGTGCCACGTCCATAATCTCTTGTATTCGCAGTATGAGCCAACATGTTGGCCCTCTCAGATCATTGTGCACAGTGCCACTCCTGAACGACAACTTGAAACGATGAAGGCCGAATCTACAGCCAAGTTCTATCGTGCAGACTTGTACGGACAGTCATGCCACAGCTTTTCTTGTTTCGTCCTTCATGATACGGGCAAACCCACGGGCAAACCCTAGCATTACCAGAAAGAGTTAGCACCGCAAACCGATTTCTGCGCCTGGAAGGGACACTTCTGCAAGGCAGGTAGAGGGCCGATCGCCATACCGCCCGATCTCTTTTTGAGTAAGTACCAGAGGGGATTGGTGAGATGTGGCGTACCTCCTCAGCGTGCCCGTTCTCCTCAGCGCCGTCCAGGGACAGCGCCTTGAGCTCTTCGATGATGTCTACGCTCGTCTGCCCAATGGTCTGCGGGTATGAGCCGGCCAGCGCCCGATGCTCTCTGCAGAAAACCAAAGCGCTTTTAAGGACACGCATGCTCATCAGATACGAGTTTGTGCACATATAGCGCTGAATCACGTAGCCTCAGCAAAGAAATCTGATGTTTGAACTCTTTTTCAGTCTTCCATGTCTCGAAGAAGCTGTGTCTCATTCTGGTACTGCAACATAGTACCGTTTGAGTAATCTCGTGAAGCTCACACTAAGACCATGGTGATGGAAAACCGATCAACTTTCCTCAACACTTTCAGAAAGACTGACGCTGTGGATGTCAAGTGTCGATGCTCTGCACAAGATGCACGTAAAGGATGGATACCCGTCACCCAGTGCAAGAAAAGACACCCTCCTAACAAAGTACAGGGAAATCAGAAACACCGAGAGTCGAGACCACAAATAACGACCTTCCAATCAAGAACACTCACAACTTCACACTGCCCGCTTCCTCTACATCCATCACCATGCCCACCTTTGCTTGTTGAAACGCGCCTCCGCCTTGAGCGCCCAGTCGAAGTTAGCGAAGAGGTGGGGGTACTCCGCGGGGTCGGCGAGCGAGTCCGCCGCCTTCTGGTTGATCTTGGCCAGGTCTTGCCGCCAGAGCGCCACCACCTCGGACACCTTGCTGGGCATGTACGTCCGGGCGAAGAACGCCGCCTCCGGGACGCGTTTACTGCACAGCAACGGAGCCCAAAAAGGTTGGTACCGGCCACTGCCTTACTGGAACCGGTTATGGTGTGAGTCCTGGTGTGAGAGGGCTTCTGGCACCTGTGTTGCCTTGACAGGACACCCTGGTGACCTATGGCATAAGAGATTGGCTGCAGGGGGACTTCTTCCTCTCAGACGTCAATGTACAAACACGCAAGAACAGTGACAGTACCAAGTACGTTCGCGCAACCGTGCCGCCACTGGTGGTTCCACAGCAGAACCACCTGAGGCATGCCAGAACCCTGCGGATTCTGCGACGATTACCAATTCAACCTTGCAGATTCATCCGCTCAACAAGAGCAGTCCACCAATGGGCACTGCACTGGAAGGAAGTGAGGGACGGGCAGAAGAGACAGGAAAGGCGGTATTGAGAGGAGCAGGCATTAAGGGTCCAGTCAAAAGCTCGAGAAGAGGAGGAAGTTGAAAAGACAAAGGGGAGAAATGTCGAAGGGAGAGAGCGAGCCTCACCTGTCAACGAGCAGGTCGATACACCGCTCGATGGAACCCAGTAGGAAGAAGGCCAGGAAGGCCACGTTGTTCTTGCCCTGATCCACGGCCTTCTCCGCCAGGCCGAGCACTCCGTCGGCGTTTCCGGTGGCGGTGTACAACAGCAGGAGGCCGCTCAGGTCGCTGGCGGACTTGAGGCACGACTCCGCCAGCTCCAGCTATAAGAAAGCGGGTTAAGGAGGCGGGGTTAGTAGAAGGCACCAAATAATGAACAGTTGAGTAGAGATGGGATAGCGGGTTATTGTGATACTGCAGCGGGAGCCCGCTCAGATTTGCTGACGAACTCGAGGCACGACTCCGCCAGCTCTAGCTGAAGGATAAAGAGGGTTAAGACAGGTTAGCAGAGTGCACAAAGAAGCGAACGCGTGATGAAGTAGGGTAGCGGTCATCTGAAAGTATAACGCAGCAAGAGCACGCTTCGCAAATCTGAGCCACAACTCTGCCGGCTCCGCCTCTTGAAAGGCGCAGAATGAAAAGCGGTGGTCAGCTCAAGAAGCCGGTTGGTGGAGGTGCACACCTTTTAGGTACCTAACGCTGTAAGTGACTATGACTGAATTTTCCAGAAAAGGGTGTATCGTGATGAATTCACAGCGACCACAACTACACCGCATCAGCCGCGACTTGCCATCGAAGCAGCTTGGAAAATTGAGTAATAAAACACATGGGACCAAGAAAGTGAGTCGGGATAAGTGAGTTGAGAGGAAGAGAAGGTCATCGACCACAGTCTCAGAAGAGTGGCTCAATACAATCTCAGAGCTCTGGTCAATGATTGGATTGAGGATAAGCGAGTCTACTTATGCGGGTAGAGAGATTCGGTCGAGAGACGTCGGCTGAGAACGAGAAGCTGACAAGGAGGTCGAGAGAAGCGGGGCGAGACGAGGTTCAGTGCAAGCGGGTCAGCAAGAGCGACACAAGAAGAGGTCGAGAAGGCAGAGTGTGCGAGCAGGTAATGAACTACGCCATGCTCTCTGCAACCCTGTGTCTGGTGCCTCTTCAACCAAAGCGACTTTGCAAATAACAACCAAACACAGAAAAGTCCCAAGAAGCTGCACAGAATCACGCTCTGCAGTACAGCATCAAGCGCAAGGAGAAGAACTTAAAGCGTTCCAGCTGTGTTCCGTTTTACCTTTCCTGCTGACATGGCAAGCTCCCCGAGCTGCTTCCACTTGGACTCGCTCTGCGCCTCCTCCGCAATGTGCTGCAAGGCAATGGAAACAAGAATGTCAAAGTCTCGGCTACTTGTAGCGGGGACTCCTGTTCGACATCTTCCTGTTCTCTTATGGGGCTTCAAGGGGCTGTGCAGGCAAGAAATACAAGTGGCACTTACATGTACTCAAACGCTGTCAATACTGCCATTGCAACCAGATGAATCGGAACTACAAAGGATCCGAATTCATTCACGGGCCAAATGGGGTGCCGCCCTCAAAAACACCTCAAGAGCATGCCCATGCAGCAAGCAAATACGGGGCATATCTCCACGAGAAACTTCCTGAAAGCAAATATGCTCATTGCAGCAATTGTCTCCGCATACCCGTTGCCAGAAGCAAGCTCACCTGAGCGATGTCCAGCTTGTTCAGCGACACTGCAAGGTCGAACTTGTAGTCGGGATCCGTCGCCACCTCAAGCGCCTGCTCGGTGAATCCTCTGGCCTCGAGGAACTTGGCAACACTGCGAGCAAGCGAGGAAAGCAAGTCAGGCTAAGTTGACTTCGAACTTCAGTGGAACGTGAGGATAGATGGCAAGTAGGAAAAGCCACGCTGTAGGCCCAGGAAGTAGCCCAAGCTTTTGCACGCTCTTGAACTTCCAGCCAGCCGTTTGCCAATTGCAACAAGGAGCGACCTTGACCAGTGTACCGAAAACTGAAAGCTTGATGAACAAAGCTATTCTAAGGACTTGTTGTTAGATAGATGATCTAGCGGGCAGTTCCGACGACAGTGCCTCCAAAGGGAAGGTTTAAAAGCGCGACGCAATAGAGACCCAATTGATAGCTTGCCACAAATCGTCGAGAGCGCGGGCAGGAATTTCGGCAGATGACTCACTTATTGAGCTGGTCCTTTGGTATAGACTCCAGCACCTTTTCGGCCTCCTCCATGTCTCCTCGCAGAACCAGGGTCTTGTACTCGATGAGGCTCAGCAGCAGCGTGTAGCTCACGACACTGCAAGAAGCAGGGAAAGAATGCACATGAGGTTGTCCTGGCTGCTTCATTGCTTGATGTGCGAGCTTTATAAGCCTCATGGAGGGCTCTCGCCTAAAGCACTGATTTGAAGGCTGGCAATGAGCATGGCTTAAGAAAGCACTGGCAAGAACAAGCAATACATCTCCTGGGTGACCAAGAATGTCCCCAACTGCCCACCTTCGGAAGTAAGCAATTGCTCAGTGAAGCTCCTCGAGGGTTCACAAAAGACAGCCTGTTCACTAGGCAACGACTCCCCTGCCTTTCTAAGGCAAGGGACATGACCCGAGCGGACAACAAGTGAAGCCAGCCGGTGCAAAGCACCAGAGAGAAGACGCTGCACATCGCAGTCACTTTCTTAGGAAATAGATGGCCGGGAATAGCAGGCCGACAGCGATGGGAGGGCGGCTCACTTGAACTCTTTGTCGATCAGATACACTCTGCTCTGACTTTGCAGGTAGCCCAGGAGGTACATTGGTCGGTCCAAGTGAAACATGGTCGTGATCTGCAACCATTCAAGCAGCGTGAGTTAGACTAGCCCCCTGATCTCCTGACTGCATCAGCTTCTTGAGTCTGGCGTCGTCTGGAGCTCGGAGCAGGGGCACTTACCTGCTACCAAGATGCGGGCTGTGGTAAGTAATAGCATAATTACGAGATCCACGCGTTAGTCAGTGTGACACGTTGTATCAGTCGTTCTTTCCATGCAATGATTGCTCACCCTACTCAGGCAAACTGTGATGCATGTGGACAAAGTTCTCGACTTCCGGAGCTTCAGGCCACACCTTTAAGTCACCCTAACGGCAAGTTCCACCTTGAACTTCGGCCCGATCTAATCGCAACGCCTTTGCCAATTGCTTCCAGCAGAACCGATCAAAGACGTTCTCCCTTAGAGACGAGCTTGACACCGCCGGCGCGAACATAGATACATAGATGCTGCCTTTCATCCGCAAGTTGCTCACTATGGTTTTGCAACTAGCACCCCTCTTGACCAAGCAAGATTGATTTCCAAGTCCGGGTTGGACATACCTCTCCGCCAACGACGTAGTTGAGCCGCCAGGCCGAGTTGTTGTAGATGAAGCAGTCCCCGACCCAGACCCCAGTCCGCACCCGCTCAGGGACGTCATGCAGCAGCTCGAAGGCCTCCTCCAGGCCCTGCTCGTCCACGGGCTTGTTGCTGCCCAGGTACGACTCCACCAGATCCCGCTGCGAAGTTGAACCAATTATCAATTCAATGTCTTTCAACAGATGCAGTGGTCTTTATAGACTGAAGTTTCATGCAAAGGAACATGTCTCCGAAACTCTGCAATCGCTCAACAACGTTCGTTCGTTTATTCGATTGTCTTGCGACAGATTGCTACATACTACTTACATCAGGTGAATCTCGGGCCCCTGTTGCTAGAGACGGATATCATTCTGACCAGGGGTTGATAGGTTTGAAATTGGCCGAATCCAGGCTCTCGTCGAAACCAGCAAATCTCGCATCAAACGCATTGGGCGACTGCTGTTGCGACATCCGGGCACTGCACTTCGGGAACACGAGAATGTTTGGACGCGAGGATCTGGACAGTCGATTCCCTGATCTGCTTTAACACTTCTCCAACTTACCCGATACTTTAGGATGTAGAAGTTTGTCTCGCCTGCAATTGCCACTAGCTCTCCGCTGTCCGACCAGAAGATGTTCTGCAGAAAGAGGCAAGCAAGCGGATATGGATCGAGCTGAACGTGAACTTATATATCAGATGCGACACAAGTTCGGTCCCCTAGAATGACTCCCGCCACAACATAGCCAGAAAAGGCCTACAGCACGACGCAGCTTTTTGCACGAAACTGCTGGCAACTGAAGCCTCTCACTCGCGCTGTCACAAGCCTGTAGAAGCCTGCTGTTTGATCGGCAGTAAAAGGAAGAATTGGCACCCACCAGTGGGGAGACACTTCTGCAACGCCTCTGCTGATGTAAGCAGTCAAGCACAACGAAGTCGCACGTACCTTCACATCAACGTCGATCCGCCTGATCAGGCGGCACTCCTGCCAGTCGTAGAACACAATGAACTCGCTCGACTTGATAGCAAGGAGAGTGCCTCCAAAGATGCCTTCAGCTGAGAAGCTTGGCCGAATGCTCTTCCGCTCCTGCAGTTGGAAGGGACGACTTGAGCGACTTCCAGAGACGACAACACTTACCATGATCAATGAGAAGATGGAGAACGATTGAGGTTAGGCAGACGAAAGACGTGGCAAGGGAGGAAAGTCGAAGCTCCTACGCGTTTCTGTTTCGTTTCACTCTGGCTGTGCAGCGATGAAAGTACGAGGGGCGGCCCTGCTCACCACGAAGGTCTTGTTGAAGATCTTGATCTTCGACGTGCTCTCCCGCACTGCATACTCGCCATCATACGACCAGCAGATCTCCAGAGCCGACCCGAACGACCTGTTTCTCCAGGCCAGCGCAGTGTAGATAATGTACTCCCCGTCACCGCATACGACCACGAAGCGGCCATTCGGGTTGTGACTCAGGCTCTGCACAGAAGGAGTAAGGTCAGAACTAGCTAATATTAGCCAGCACATAGGGGAAAAGAACGATTCTGCCTGTTGACAACTCCGCAATTTGCCTGGGTGACCACCACTAAATCAGCGCAACTGTGCAATTCTCCTTGCAAATCGGACATGCAGAAGGTTCGTTTTGCGGTTCATTGCTTGGCATTCACAACTGAGAGCCATCAGCCGCCACATTTGAGAAGTAAAGGAGAGCCTCCTGCAAGCTCTGCCGCCACAGCACAAGCTGACCAACAACCTTGGATAAGTTCGCAATCATCTGACCAAGGACGTGCACTTCATAGGAATGAAGGAAGAGCCTGATACGAAGAAGGTCTCAGCATGAACGTGCTATTATCAAGGGCTATATAAGCGTATTTTGGGAGGTTCAGCGTGGAGGCGACAACAGAAACTGCTTTCAAGAGGGGCTCTCACCTGTGGATACAGGTCACAGCTGCCCAACTCCTTGACAGCAAGCGGCAGCCTTTCCCCGTCAGTGACCTGAGCACAACAGCACACCGGCTTAGAAACCCCCAGGCGTTTTCTGCAAATGTACAGAGACCTCCATCTTCGACCAGTTGACGGCTAGATATGGCAAAGCGCAGCTACATGCAAGCTCGCTGGAAACATGAATCAAGATAATCGGACACCTTCTCATCGCTGCAGACCCCTGCAAACAGATGTAGACTGCAAAAGAGCGGTGGGAGCAACACGACCGGCCGCAAAACAACCACCCAAGAGCTCACCTCGACGTCCGCAGGCACCGCCTTCACGTTGACCGTCTGAATCTCACTATGCTTTGCCCAGATGATCTTGCCACTGTTGTCCATGCTCGCCACCGGCTCCTCGCGGCCGATCTTGATCATGATGGTACCCTCGTCGTACCCGATCGCCACCCTGTTCGAGCCCTTGATGTATGCAAGGGCCCACACACGCTCCAGAGCGTAATTGAGAGTGTTCTCAAGCCTGGTACACAAGAGGGCACTGAGCTCAGGATTGAATTGTAAAAAGTGCACCAACAGCTTTGCAATCCTGCAAATCGTCAACTCTGTCAACGATGATGTTGCCTGTACGGTACGGAGTAGACACGCTTTCCTGCAGCTCAGTGGCTCATTCAATAAAGGCAGGTTCTGTGTTGTGGGGATTGGACCAGGCCCCAGTAACGCAGAAAGAAAACCGGGTAAAACAATCACCAAAAACGAAGGACTTCCTTACCTGTAGGTGGTTGAGTGCCATATTCTGACGGTGCCGTCCTCCGACCCCGAGATGATGATCGGCAGCTCAGGATGGAAGCAGACTGCCGAGACATTGTGAGTGTGCCCCTCCAGCGTTTGCACGCAGCTCTTTGTCTGGTAGTCCCAGATCTGCAAACAAAGATTTGCTGGGTGTAATGCGTGTTGAGCTTTTATCCTAATGCAAATAAATGGGACAAGATCTGATTGGTGCACACGAAAAGATGGTGACAGAATCTGCCATGACAAGGTTGGCGCCCCAACCTGAAACGCACGTCTGTGTGGATCACAGCAGGTGCTGATAGTGTCTGGTGACTCACCTTCACCAACTTGTCGTCAGCACCTGTGATCAAGTACGGTCTGTCACCGCCACTGAAGTAGTCCACGCAGTTCACACCTTTCTCATGCCCCTCCAGAGTGAAATTAGGGTTTGGAGAACCCAGACTCCAAACCTGTGGGGCACGACAACAATAAGCAGGTCAAAATCAAACACTTTTGAGGACAAGACGACTCAGGCTCAAACTTCTAAGCACGGCATCACACATGAAGTTTTTGAGACTCATGGTGTGGTAAATACATGCCAAGATGAGCGTGCACTCCCCTTCCCCCCTTGTTTGTCAGGTTAAGGGGCAAGACGAATGGATTACTGCTCACCTTGATTGTCCTATCCAACGAGGCACTGGCGAAGGTGTTCGTGTCCTTGGGGTTAAATGCCACTTGCATAACGTAGTGCGAGTGGCCCTCGAATATCTGAGTGCACTGCCAGCCCTTGTCCCAATCCCAGAGCTTGATCAGCATGTCGTCAGAGGAGGAGAGGACGTAGGGGAGGGACGGGTGGACCGCCACGCAGCGGATGTAGTCAGTGTGCGCCTCAAACGCCTTCACTTTGTCCATCGTGTTGTAATTGTACACACGGATGAACATGTCGTCGGCCCCAGCGACAATCCATTGCTTCCGAGCGATGAATTTTGCTGATCGGACTGCAACAGAGATAGCTCCACTTTCAGTGTTGAGTACACGAGGAAGGCCCAATCCTGCTCCATATGTGCGTACACTGTCACACATGAATGAGAGAGGCTGATGTCAGAGAAGGTAGAAACAATGCTTCACATCGATCCAGGTTCAAGGGCTTACCTGGGAGCTCTGTAACCTCAAAAGACTTCACCAATTGCTGCAGGGGGCACGGAACTGTGGTGAGTAAGATGGCAAAAATGTCACAGCTGCTCAATCTATCTCTCAGAACCAGCTAGACCACTGATCAGCTGACTCACTTTGACTCACTTTGAAGCGACAGAGCACACAGAATGATCCAAAAATCGAGCAACTTGTGAGCACCCCAGGTTAGCATGTTCAAAAACGTACTAAGAACTCAAGAGCTTCCAGGCTTGATGGGAAAGGACTTCTTCTCGCAGCACATAATGCACTGACCTGGTTCTGGTGGTTCCAGATGAAGATGTTTCCATTGTACAGATTCGCCAGGATCCTGCACACAACAGGATGGACACACCCCTTGTCAACATGAACCTGCCCTCCTCTGAAGGAGATTCAGACGCTAAAATCGATAATGCAGGGTGCTATTTGCTGTATTGCAAAACCGATCAAATGCAAAACTCATCGAGGGGTGCCGGATGTGTGGCTCTGAAAGTCACATCCTCCTTTCTGTGAAAAAGCGCCAATCCTGACGCTCTGAATCAACCTGCCAGATCAACTGGCCAAGCTTCTTGCAAGTGCGTGCTCTGACGCTGCACACCCAAATGAGGGCCGCCACGCCTGTGGCCCCTATCAGTCTCGCAGTCCCCTATCGGGAGATTCATGCCATCTCTTACCATGGTTCAGTCGGATGTAGGTCAACCGACTTGACTCGGTCAGAACGTTGAGCGAGTTTTCTCTGCAAAAAAGCTGTACATCAAAGATAGACAAGATACACCTGAATTATGCACACAAGCACCAGCACAATCCAGGAACAGAATGCAGAGTCAATCAAAGAGCATAGTGAAACAATTATTGCCATGATGGAACTTGCAACCAGTGAACCTTCGATGTTGGACCAAGAGCAGGTCAATTGGGCTGGTGCGGATGGGGAATGCAGACTCGAAATCTCACCTTGATCTCTAGTCGGAGCGGCTACAATGACAGCAGGAGAAAACGAATCAGTCTTGGCACATTCGAAATGAGGTGGCTGGTAGGACACAATCAATTCTAACAAAAACAGCGGGCATACTTTCAAAACTGCCCCACCAGCCATCAGAAGGAAAGATTTTTCACCCAACGAACTCAGCAAGGCTTGCATTTGAGCAGATCATCCAGCTCGCATTCTAAAAAGTCCGCTTACCATCTTGGCGGTCAGGTCTTGCCAGCTTATTGAGCACTGTCAATCCACAATCTTTCTCGCGGGCAAGAAATGAGAATTTCTTAGGGCTGCAACACCGGGATCCTCAACCCCTTCTTAGCCCTGGCAGCTAAAAACCCCACGCCAAGCCAGAACGTAGGCGCCAAGGAAAGGGGTCTCGATCAGCTCAGAATCCAGCAGGCTAGGTCTGGGTCTGACTGCGAAAAACTCAAGAGGGATGTGTAGATCGTAGCGCCAACTAGAGTAGGTAGTCCAAAACCTTGACTTTCAAGAACTCAACAGGTCGTAACGTACGTTTGCGTCCATACCGGCGTAGGGGTGGACATTGGCTGCTTGAAGACCCCCCAACAAACAAACGGATAAGAAATTGCGTCAGGGGGCACTTAACGCCCGCAAAAGTGTAACCCCTCCACGGTGGTTTCAGTCAAAACTGCTGATGTCACGCTTTCCTTGTCCAATTAGAGCGACATATGTAAACAGGTGTCGTCCAACCCTGGGCTCCCTTATAATACGCTGGTGTTTTGAGCTGTTACAAGACCTAAGTATGATATCATACGCTCTTGTATTCATATACTACTTCGAAGGCTAACAAGCTTATTTCAGGTCTGAGAACCAGTCAATTTACTCGTCAAAAGCAGCGGACTTCGAAAGGTTATTCATTTCGAAAGGCATAAGGGCTTGAAGGGTGCGTGACGTGCGACCACCGCTGGCCGAGGCGTGGCCGAAGCTTCTGCAGCCTGCAGCTCTCCACCTTCCTTGGCCCAAGGCAGCTCCTGCAGAAAAGATGAAGATTCATGTCTGTTCATTGTCTTGTTGAATGCATGCATCGCCTGTTCCTGAGTTTTGAAGGAAACATCTGCTTACTTTCTTATCCATAAGCAAGCAGTAGTGGTTCGGAGAGGAAGGCGAATTGGTGGCTCATTGTCTGGTGTTGCCGTCAATTGCACCCTATCTAGCAACTGCAAAATGAAGGGCGCTCAAGTGTTCGTCGTTCTGTTGGCGTTTGCCACCGCTGCCGGAGCGGCTGCATCCGCCCCTGAACCTGCTCCGTCCCCAAAGTCACGAGTATGGTGAGGAGTCTTTCAAAGCTTCTGATTGCATGTGCCTGGCAGGCAATGTTGACGCATTCATTGATGTGTATTGCTAATTTTCAGATTCAATGGCTTCGTTGCCCAGTTGATTCAGTCATTTGCATTTCTGGCTGGTCTTCCATACTTCACCACTCCTTCGAAGGAATCCACTGTTTCAGGTTTGTGAGCTGCATTCATTGAACATGGGTGTGCAGCTTTCTCCTAAGCTGCTCAAAAGCATCATCTTAAGTGCAAAAGTTATAAAATGAGAGGTACTCCACTTATGCTGTGCTCTCCTTTCACCAGAGAGACAATATTCACAGCACTTAAGAACTTCTCCCTCCTGGCAGTACATGAATAACTTGATTGATGTGCTAATGGAGCGTAACTTCTCCTGAATGCATTCCCCTCAAATGTTGCAGTGTGCCAGACCACTGGCAGGGGCTTTCCTTCACTCGGGTGGAAGGAAGTAAGTGTCTTTCTTCAACCCACCTCCTCTAAGTTAATGTGTATGTGAAGGTTATCGGGACACTCCCCTTCAGGTTCGTTTGGAGAAAACGATTGCTGCACTAAGTCTTGCCAGACGTTCGTGCCCTGGTTTTCCACTGATTAAAGCTTCGTTCTTTTACATTCTCTGATTTGACAGACGACTTGTTGGGATGAAGGCCTGTAAGTTATGCTTGATATTGTCGTAGGCTTTGAAAGTTGGGACTCTCCTCTGGCCCTGGGAACTTGTATCGGTATACCAGCTTTCTGGATTGAACATTTGTGCTTCTTTTGCCACCTTGTAGAGTCTGCTTTGTGAATCCATAGCCTAAAGAGAAATCTAGAGTGAGACCCCTCTAGTCAAGCTTCCCCTTACAGCTTCTTTGTCAAAGCATGCTGGATGCTGTTACAAGTCCCTTGCACCCTGACGCCAAACTCTCTCTGCTCCCAGAGGGTAAGATGATCCTGGCCAAGTCTGCCGTCGATGTGGACAGCCAGAAGGCCGCCTCTGAGTTCATCGCTTTCGGAGGCCATCATCACCATCATCATCACCACCACAGGGCTGAGCTCGCCTCTGAGACTCAAGACGTGGATGAGACCCAGGACATGTCGTCCCTGCTGAACACTGATGAGGACCTGGCTTCCGTCGCCAAGAAGCACGGCAAGGGCGTGGTGAAGGTCATCGCTGACTTCTCAAAGGTAGGTACTTCCATATCTTTCAATTGCTTTTGACCAAACCCAGCAGATGAATTGGTTTGGCGCTCTTGCTGTGATAACAACAGCTGCGCATTCAAGCCAAGGGCAAATCTTTTGAACTTGATGGTCCAGGTTGCTCTTAGCAGCGCTTTTGAGCGTTGGTTTTGATCCATCCTGTCCATTTATCTTGGTGTGCGCGGTCTTCTAGTAGTCTTGGGGGTATCACAGTCCTGCGGCTGAATTGCTGATGCCACTTGTCAAGCTGTTCATTGTTGTGTGTCTGGAAAATGCAGCCGCTCGTTCAGGGGGTACAGCATTTGCAAAAAGTGGGAAGCATGCAATCTCCCTCTATTATGACTTCAAGAAGTAGTCTCGAGTAACTGCGCAAGGTCGGTTTTGCAGGTACACTGGGGATGGTTCTTTTTGGCCATGCGTTTCTTGAATGATGAGAGTGACCAAGCAGAGTTCTGACCACCAGATTCCGACCTAAGTTGAACCTAAGAAGACTTACAACATCAGCTTGGTGTATTTTCTGAATGCATCTTCTTTGTTGCAGGAGAAGGTTTACATCACTTACCACAAGACCTGTGGCGATTCAAACGTCACCTTCTGCAAGGTGAAGGACTTCGACCACCCGGCTGACCTCTCCACCATGCTGTGCCTCCCCGAGAAGGCCAAGAAGGTAAGAGGCAAGAACATTTCATTTCGGATTTTCCATCAAATCGCTGCAGCGTTTTGGTCACTGATTGCTCCTGACTGGCGAAACCCTTGGCACTTTTTTGGAGAGGCCATTTCGCCTTGACGTTTTGCATATGGTCCACCTCCTTTGAGCTCAACAAGTGTTTGCATAAGCGTTTCCTGTTCTAGGGGTCTGCAGTTCAGACCGTAGGGAGTATATTAGCCCTACGTTTTCTGAGAGCTTTCAGCAGGCATCTGTAAAACTTAGCAGGCCTTTCTCAGATGGTTTCTTTGACGCTTTTTGACATGTCACTCTTGTTCTCAATTCACCTGGTCAGTAGTCACGCTGCTGTTCCGCTGTCTCGTTTATGTCAGACACGTCTTTATGATTCATTGTCTGGTGTTGGCACAAGGTTGGGACCCTGCCTAATGCCGTTAAAACCGAAAGGTTTGGACTTTCTATGGAATTATGTCTATCTCGCAGTTCCTTTTATAGAATCAATGTGAACATGGAGATTGAGACTGTCTTTGTTAGAGCATGACACACCAGACTGAGTATGGATTGCGCTTTTACTTTTTATGCGTGCTGGGTTGCTTTCCTGCTGTTCGGATGCTGTGCTTCCCTCAAGCATAAGCTTTCGCATTCTGTTTCTGCATCTGAAATACTTTGTTTCCTGTTGGCCTGTCTTTGAAGAGACAACGGATACGGAGGTTAAGAAAGATAACCCCTGAGGACTGAAGGATAAAGTCTAGAGGGTTTGTAACAAGACGGAAGTTGTAATTATTCTGCGTTGCTTCTTCGCAGGGTGGCACCATCGTTGTTGGAGGGTCCCTTGATGTCGACATGTACTTCATCAAGGCCAAGAAGGCAATCGTAAGCACCAATCAGTTGTGTTTTTTCATTCTGCTTTTAAGCACGGCATTCTGCTCTTGATGAACATATCCCTTCTTTCTGCAAGAGCCATCTGTTTGAACAGGGACACGGCAGTGATGCTTGGGAGTGATCAATCGCAAAGTAGCCCCAAAGAATGTCTGGGGGTAACCTAACGACCAATGGGGAACTTTGTTTTTGCTTTTTCCGCATTTTTCCACTATAGCAGAGGAAAAGTCACTCGTTTCCACTTACATAACAGCCGAGCATTGAGCTACTGGGTTAGAGCGCTTTGGCATTAAATTCGATCCCATGACTGCAAACATGACCTTCAGGAAGGACCGCTCGAAGTTCGTTATCATCCTTCAGATCTCTTTAAAGTACTAAAAAGGCAAACTTGCTGGTTTTTCTCGGTGCTGATGAAAGAGCAGGGTGCCTGCAGATTTGCACCAATATAAAATCCTGCCTGTACTGTCGTTTTGCACAAGCGGACGCTGGTTTCATTTTCTTTCTGCAGGTCGTGGTGTCCCTTACCTCCGAGAGCAACATCCCTGTCTCCATCAACGCCGCAAAGAAGTGCCACAGCGCTGTTCATACCAACGTGAGCTGCCACAACTCAGGCATTCGCATCTGTCACGTGTCCCAATTTGTAGGTCGCATCGAGGCGACTTGTGTTGTATTTGACGTTACCTCCTTCTCTGTTAATCTCAAGGTCCACATCGAAAGGTTTGAACGACTTCATCGCAGTTGAGTGCAAATCCTCCGCACTTGACAGCCGTTACTTGAGAACGTGATCAATATGTCTGAATAGTCGAGGAAGAACTCGAATGACTTTGTACCGTCGAATGAATGTGCAATCTGTTTTCAACGGGGTTTGACTCGTTTTATGCAATTTGGTAAGGTGCGCATTCTGCT
Organism: Klebsormidium nitens; assembly: GCA_000708835.1. Lineage (NCBI taxonomy): Eukaryota > Viridiplantae > Streptophyta > Klebsormidiophyceae > Klebsormidiales > Klebsormidiaceae > Klebsormidium > Klebsormidium nitens. Next base: position 71,740 of record DF236957.1, on the reverse strand, counting down.
GGAGTACTTCAGTGCCCTTTTCACCAAAGAGGTCAAGAACGACTTTGATAACCTCTTCAGTAGAGTAGATTTGTAGATTGATCAGCATCCTATTGAGAAAACGCGTCAAGAAGACTGAAAGTCCGGAGGATTCATATCTCGGGCCTTCCTTTCTTGACAGTACTTCAACATCACAAAGGACATCGACGAGGGCTTCTTTGACGTCCCCGCCTCCTGTGAGGGGAAGATGGAGGTTTCCCTGGTAAGCACGTGTCTCTATCGTCCTTTTGTTTGTGCTCAAGTCTTCTGTTTCCGCTTCCACACTTGTTTCTCACTTTGTCGGGATTACAAGAGTTTTTGGAAGGAGGAGGGTTTTGGAAGGATTTCAGTATCGCCGTGCAAGTGCCTCTTCGACTTCGAATGTTTAGGTTGAGGTAAGTACCTCAAATGCTCTCAGGCGTACCTCAGCTGCCCTCGTTTTGTTCCAGCATGAGCTGTGTCCTTATATCTTTGGGAAGATCTTTTTGCGCTTTTCCTACCGGCTGATTATAGCCAGAGCTAGGCTGACGCTTTTGTTTGCGCTTAGCGAATGGAATAAGCAGAGCGGATTGATAAATTGACGAAGGAGGGTTCACCTTGAATTGTGGAGAAATCAGTCCTATAGTCTGCCCAGTGGCAAGCACCCAAGCTCGAGAGATGGGAGTGTTTGTGTAACTACATGTCTTTTACCTTTTTCAGAGGGTGTCGAGAAAGTGTCGAGAAAGGTCTTTCGTTGTCTTCTATCCTCTGGACTGCTTTTTGGTCGGTACCACCTTTTGAGATCGTAATTTGGAGATGTAATCTGCATCCGCAAGTGAATACGAGAAGAAAAGTAGAGAACGATTCACTAGAGAACGATTCACCAAAATTAGCCCTCGGTTAGACCGGAAAAGGGTGCTTCTCATTTGTGCAGCCTTTGTCTCTCGCCAAGACTTTCGAGGAGCCTTCTTTCGGCAACCCTGCTGCCGAGCTGTTCAGCGGCGCCAGCTATGATGACATGGAGAAATACGACGACAGCAATGACGAGAGCTTCTTTGGAAGGATTGCAAAGACAGTGGCCGCCTTCTGGCGTGGCGTCTTCGGGTCTCGCCCTACGGAGACCAACGAAGCGTTTATTTCAGCCCCCAAAATCCGCATGTATGGGCAGGCGTAAGAAGAACTATCTCTTCTGGGATGTTTGCTGTAGAAATGAGTAATCTGCTGAGAGGGAGGGGCAGGGCAAAAAAGGCCCTGCCGCCCCTAGCTTTTTTGGATGTAGAGCAGCCGCCATGAAGAGCAATAGCACAAGGAATTCAATTCAGTCCAAGTGCAGGACGGAGAAGCTGCCTTTTCTTTACCATTCACTTTAGTTGTACACTATGTAGTCTGGCCTGCAGTGAAACTTAGCTGTACCCTTGATACTCTTTCATCTAGTCGTTATCGTGGTTACATGTAAATTCATCACATTTGTATTTTTTTGGTGCAAAGCTCGCTTAGTGTACGGCATGGTCTGTAAATCGAATCTTATCATATTTGATGATGTTAGGCTATATCAAATTTAGTGATGGCCGCTTGAGGGCGATTCGAAGGAATATTCTGCATTGAATTGAACTATATATAGTGCAACGATATATGTTATACACAGATGATGATCGAGCCCACGCAGTTTATTTATGTTCACGGTTGCTAAACGTTTGCAGGTACATATATAGCAATTGTGGCTTTAAGACAGTGTTCGTGCACACATGCGGATTTGTGCATATATATTCCAACAGTTGTTTCAAATAGCAGAATTCAATGCATGCAAGTACCTGTTGCCGGCAGCTGCAAGCCCGAAGATGGTCATATGGATGCGATTTCCGATCCGACCATGTAGATGCGCCGAGCTGCAATTCTTTTTTACAGCACAAATACATATACTGATCGCAAGTGGCCGGTGAGAATGGTAGATCCGGCTCAATCTGCCATTCGAGAATACTTTGTATATCATAGCTTGTGCCATGCTACGATAGCAGGCTGCATATGCGTATAGTGACACTCGAATCCAAATGACCGTATAGCCACGAACGCGATATCATCAGATATGTCAGTTGCCGGATGGATAATTGGAGTCCAAACGTATATAAGTAAGTTCATGCCCGCAAATTCGTCATATACCGATATGCAGCAGGTGAGTTGATGGGTTTGACGGAATCCATGCATGTAGAATGACAAACAATCCGAGTTCGAGGTACCAAGTGTTGACCGACAGCATGCTCCCCAGCTGAGTAATCCGTATAGCCTAGTAGAATTCAAAGGAAGGTGCAAATCGGAGTTGAGCCCCCACTCATACAAGAATACAAGTTGCGACGTACTGCAAGCCATGGACTTTGCAGTGGCTTATCTTGTGGTTCTACTGACTACAATTGTGGTCGCCTGAGGAAAAGATCGTAAAGTTTGAATTACCAGAATTTGAAGAAATGATTGCTGTTTCTATCGATATCCCAAGAGTCTGCTTTGCAAGACCCAGCTAAATGATCTAATATTGACTTGCATAAGACGCTGAACTTGTTTATGCTCGTGATACTTGGGTGGCAAACCACTTACCACTATATACAGTCGAACGAGAGGATTTTAGATCCTATAATCCCTCTGTTTCTGCCCCCGTACAGTTCTTCAGTTCCATCATCGAAACAGAAACCTTTCCCTTCGAGCAATTTCACCCAACGAGATCTGCAGTACAGGGCGCATTCGTTGTTCACTCTCGCTGGGCTGGCAATGGTTCAGATTGACCATTCAGCCGGTCTTGTGTTGCTTCTGCGACATGGCGCCATTTGAAACTTGCAGTTACATGGAGAGACATGAGCTGCCAACTCAGGCTCGCTTTTTGGGGGTACATAGTGCAACAAGACATCCTTCGCCCCAATTATACAAACCCGGGGCTCACCTTTCGACCCGGATCATGAAGCAACCTTCCCCTTATCAGCCTTGTGCTCGTCTTTCATGAACCCCTGCGCGGAATGTTACAAACCTGTCAGGACGAGCTAGAAGCGCAGGGGAACCCACTTGTGGGTTCAGTCTCCAATGGAGGTCTCAAGTGAATACCGCCAGGGGCAAAGTGCAGGATGTGAATTGTTCGTTAGGTGATGGACCGCTATGTCTGGCAGTGTTTTTTGGGGTCTCTCTGAGCATGTGTTCTGATATACTACAATCAGACATACTGACATATTGACATACATTGACATATTGACATATTGAGTCACTGCTTGCTCGCAAGATCGGCCAATCGAGCCCGAATGGTCACGATCGAACTCGGACACCAGAACTCAAGACACGGGGTTGAGTAGCACTCTTGTTTTACCACCATTAACGTCCAGCGAGAACCGCTATCCACAGGAGAGTGCGCACGGCAGACGGACACATCTCTGCATGCTGGAACAGCAAACCTCACAATAATCACAACCTTGACATCCGCAAGCAGTTAAGCGAAGAAGGTCCGCTTCTTACCCCGCTGTTGACTAGCTTCTCGAAGTCCTCTTCGTTGAAGCCCTCCCCGTCGTCATCATCGTCAACTACAAAAAGCACGCCTACAGTAGTTCAGAAATTGTAGATTTGCACAGACTATTAGCCCTTCACTCAGTTTATCCGTTAGCTGCCCTCGAACGTAAAAGCAGAGGGTTCCATTGCAGCAGCCATTCTGCACGTTCTTCAAAGCTGCTATAGCTAAGAGCGTGAACGAAAGTAGGAGAAGCAGCAATCCTTGACTCCCTAGATTACGGAATTGAAGGGATTGGTTCCACTATCGAAGACCAAAGAGGAGTCTCCAGTCGCGCCGGAAGATTGCCGTTTTGGTTGACCCAAAGACCTAGCGAGCTGCCAAAACACTCAACTGTGCGTACCATGCCCAGTGCATCCATCCACTAGCACGATATGCGCAACCTCCGGTCTGTCGAGGACTGGCAACGGAAAACAACTCATCTGAAAGACTGAAAGCTAGAAAGTAGAGGGGCCCTCACCGTCATCGTCCAAGGCGCCCATCAGATACGCATCCAAGTCCGTCTCCTCGCCCTTCTCGTTTCCCCCCCCGGCTTTCGCCTGCGAAACCGCCCCCCCGGCAGCCGCCTTCCCGTCCGTTTCGCGAGGTCCCTCTTTCTTGTCCGGGTTCGTAGCGCTCGGTTCGGTACCCGTGGCGGTTTGGACCGCGCCCGTCGTCTCGCGGACGGCCGGCTTCTTTTCGGACGCGGCAGGGGTAGCGTCCGCGGCAGCCTTGACGGCCGCCAGGTCGCGGATGCCGCCGTTGGCGGGCTTGGACTTCGGTTTCTCTGCAAGAACAGAAAATGAGAGGTAGGAGAATAGGACTGAAGATACTTGATACGCCGGTGAAGATGGAAAAAAACGAGTTTTGCGCTGTTTCCATGGCTTCAAGGGCGTTGGCGGGGCTTGGACTTGGGCTTCTCTCCAAGAAGGAAATCTGGTGTCAGTCAAAAATCCGTTGCCGGAACGAAACATTAGATGAATCTTAAAGTGCGTCGATGGCCATCAAACCCGCAGATGCCGTCAATGCTGGGTTTGGACTCTCTGCGAGAGGCAATACCGGGATTTCAGCAGCGCAATTGAGGGGACGCAAGTACTTGACACTTTACGGAACACAAAGGAGGATGAATTTTCAAACAGCTTCGACGGCAATCAGATCGCGGGTGCCGCCACTAACGAGGTACAAGAATAAACAGGATTGTTTTGGAACCATTTTCAATGGCCATTCGAATCACTTTTCTCCCTTGGCGGGCTTAGCACTTGCGCTTCCCTGCAGGGATGAACGTCTGCAGCGGGTTCGGAGAGGACGCATATCTCCTACATCCGATTCTCTTCCGATAATTTCGAATGAAGCCTCTGGGGCCCTTGGCTTTCCCCCTGCTTACGAGACTTATATTAAAGTAAAACGCTTAGTAAAACGCTTCAAAATGATTGCAAGGTCCTGGCATGGCGGCCCACCTGCGGGCTTGGGGGATGATGACGTCACGCTGCTGGCGATCGTGCGCCCCGCCTGAGTCAAGCCCGCCCGCACCTCCTGGATGCCCACTAGGAACGACTCCTGCATACAGTTGACACCGCATCAGTCTCGGACCACACTGGCACAGGCCGTCGATGGGCTTTGGTGTCAAAAACCAGAACGAGCTTGCTTTGGAACAGCAACTGCAAATAAGTTCCGTGCTTGATCATTTGCACTCCCGATTGAACAAAAACAGCGCGACTTGCATCTTTCTAACAACGATGACCCGGAAAGACCAGCATCTGGTGAGTTGCTGCGGGCGTGACATCAAGCGCCAACTGTAAGAAAGCTTGACAATGGCGATAAGTGCCGGCTACCATGCAATAAGCAAGCGCGAAAGATGCTGATGTCATCCAAGCAGAGTGCAGTTTGGGCGAACAAGTGTCCAGCGAGTTCTTCTAGTCATGCAAACATTTTCCACCTTTTAGACGGATGTCGAACCTCTAACAAACCGAAATACCAACATCAAAAGCCACACTCATTGATCCGACAAAATCTCCGAGAGAAAGCCAGAACTGATTATTGTGCCATTGAAAGACGGAACTTAGAATCGATGACCTGTTGCGAGTCGCACCTGTAGCGGCTTCATGGTCTCTGCAATGCTGGCAGCGGTTGTGGCTGCTGCGCTGGGCTTCGTTGAGTCCTTCGCAGCAGTTTCCGCTGGCGGCTCTGCCGGCTGCTTGGCGGCTTGGGCCTGCTGCCAGCGCGCCTCGTACCTGCAATCCAAAGCGGGTCCGTTTGAAACGGCGTCGTCTCACCGTTAAAACCGGGGCGACCAGAGACCTTCGAGCACTTCTGTACAGGCCAGGAAAGAAGACCAGCTATGCTGCCGGCCAAGTGACGGTCCTCCAGTGCAGATGGCCATGTTGGTTGCTGAGGCAAAGGAAGATTGCGCATCCGAGCCGTCCGACGAGGTTTTCTGTCAGGACTTGGATGCCACTAGTGCGCCTTGAACTCTGACGCCCTCTTTGAACTCACAGCCTGAATGGTGGCGTGCAGGGACCGTCGCTTACTGGTATGAAAACTTTAAAACGCTAAAACCCTAAAACCCTAAAACTCAGGCGTCATAAACGACATCCTCCGGTGTCCATCTTCGAGGCTTCTGAAGATTCGATTGCCGTTTCAAAGACCATTGAGAACATCTGAAGACTGTCTAGATAGCTCCACATTCAACCATGAGAAACTTACGGCTTCTGAAGATTCGGTTGCCGAATATTCGGCCCCATTCAAAGACAACTGAAAATCTGAAGACTGTCTAGAGAGCTCCACATTCAAGCGTGAAAGATTTACGAAATAAGTGAGCCAGCACTTCCTGTTCTACAGCCGTTCGGAAAGGAAAGGGAGACTCTCCAGCCACACTGTCAAACGGATACGGAAGCCTCTAAAGAAGCAGGATAGACTCAGATACCAGTCCCAAACTCAGATACCAGTCCCGACCTTTGTGCCAAGCAGAACTGAGGAAAAGGTCCACAATCCCAGATGTTGCGCGTATACCACAGATCGCGCAGACGTCTGGAAGGAAGCAGTCAGAAAGTATAGGCTCCAGGTTCTTAGATGGTAAAAGCAACGCAAAGAAAGCCTGCATGTAACAACTTCTCCTCGAACCTACTCACGGGGCAATGTGTGAGTGGACTAGCGTGAAGTAGATCTTCCAGAAGCGGGACTCCTTCATTCGCCGTGGGCACAACACGTACCGGAAGTCCGCAACTTCCTGCAGGGGCACCACGACCATCGTTACTCACGGCAATAGTTCTCCTCTTGGTCTTTCCTGGCACTTTTATCTGGTCTCATCTTTGCTCCTCTCATTCCGCATGGTTTCGTAAAATCTTCGTAAACACTTGTTCCCCCACCCGTTCGTTTCATCTCTCCTCAAAACGATCTGCAAGAATCTTGCCAATGTGACAAACATTTTCCTTTCTCTGCAAGGATGTTTACGGTTCTTCTGCTCTTTCCCGGCTGACCAACGGTTTCAACAAGATCTTCAGCTGCACTATCTATCAACATTCATAATCCCAGGCAGCGCACCTGCACTGTCTGGAGCACCAGGGTCGCATGGTGCTCCTGAAACGGTGTCAACTCGCTGCCGTCCACCCGTTGCTCCTTGGGGGTCTTCTCGGATGGGGAGTCGCTGCCGTTGTCACTGATCCCGCTGTCAGTCTTCTGGAGGCCGGCGGCTGCTTGTGCGGCTGTTTAGGGCGTCAAGGAGATGACAGGTAGAGGCAGGATGTAAAGCGCAGTAAAACCATTGTACCTGCACATCTTAAGCCCCAAACCCTGAAGAATCTGAACTTCAATAACTGCAGAGGGATCCCTCAGTGTTTCGAATACAAAATCCGCGCGGTGCGAGAGGCCTGCGACTCACACATAGGGGCCTGGAAGGCTCGTGGTCCATTCCAACGACAAATGTTTCCCCTCTGAGAAACTCCCAAGCAAGCATGCTCTTGGCTCCCTGACAAGCAACGAAGATATACACCGACTTGTGTCCGGATGCAAAAAGGGTAAATATACAGAGCCGTTTTGATGCCTCTAGTTATCTGAAAGCAAGAAGGAAAGCACGGCAGAGCGAAACACCCCTGACAGTGTTTTGCACTGAAGCTCGAAGTTGAGGATACACAACGCATCCTCCAAGGGAAATTGCCGGAATGTCTTGATGTCGATCCCCCGAATGAAGTCGATCAGCTCCTCAGTGATCCCCGCCTCTTGCAACTCTTGTTCTTTGCTGGGTTGACCAGGCCCCCCCTTTGCATTCAAGTCGAGCGCCAACTGCTTGAGCTTGATCTCGGCCTTCTTGCTGGCCTCTGCTGCGGCCTTGTACGAGCTCTGAGCGGCGAGGCGGGTCTGTTTCGCGGTCTCAGTAGCTAGCTCGCGGGACTGGGCGGCGGCGGTGGTTGCAAGCTCCTGGAGAGAGACGTCGTTCCTTTTCCATACCAGAGGGTTTCCGTTCAAAAGGGATCCAAAAGGAATTCCTTTTCCATATCAGAAGGGAATGAGAAGCAGGAAATGTAAGTGTAGAGGAGCTCTGCATGACAGGGCGTCTCGTTGTGTGGTCCCTGGGACTATTCAGCGCAATGGTTATGCTTCACAGCAAAAGGGTTCAGCTTTTAGCATCTTCAAGTGGTTTGGACTGTGAAGGCTTGCCCTTCATAAAGGCACAACAAAAGGAAGGCTCCTGTAAGGGCACAGAGGAGCACAGGAACCATACACAGAGAATGAGGGCGAACGACCGCGAGCTCCTGGGGAAGTACTTTCCCCGACGAAACGAAGGACAGAGCAAATGAAGGACGGAGAGATCCTAGAAAGTCATTTTAGCGTCACAGTGGAAGAGCGAAAAGACCTTGAGATAGATGGCAAGATCGCTGAGGGATCGTTGTGTTAAGAAACATTCGGAATGGCGTGAGACCCTGTGAAGGTGAAGACCCTATTGGCATGGAAGGGAACCACAAAAGGAGCGGCAGAATGACTTGGTCGACACTGTTTGGCAACAACTGTCACCAATTATGAACAGGTTCTGACATGGACGCACTTTACTCGAGGAGCCGTTAATGATGAGGTGGGACCGAGCCAAATGCAGTCCCATCATAGCTTTTTCAAGTTCTCAGAGTTCCAAGGGTCTTTCAAGCCAGCTTCGCTCGAGAATCCTCTCAAGAGCCTTGAACATTGCCCCAATCCCACCATTTGGGGGGCAAAGAACGCAGAGGTCGAATATTGAGAGAGTTATCATCACAACCAACCAGCATACAAAGTCTGCCTCGATCTGCAATATGCACCCTCGTGCATGCTTCTAGTGAGCCCCCACGGCATCCTCTAGTGAAAATCACCCAAAGATCCAAAGACAAGGGGGAGGCTAGCGCCCTTATCAGAAGGTTTACTTGAAGTAAAAGAGTTGCGGTCAAAGTGAGCGAACTCGAATAATCTGCATGGTACTAAATGAAGGACAAAAAATGTGTCTATTTATGAATGACAATCCGTCGATGAGGAGAAAGACCAACGATAATGTGACCAACATTCGTGGACGGCCGACGCACCTGAGACTTCTTCAACGAGGCGCTCGCGAACTCCTGGGCCTTCTTGAAAAAGCTGTCCATGACAGTCGGGAGGGGTGCTGCTTTGAATGCCGGGTTGCTGACCTGTCAGCAAAGGTGACAATTTCAATCAAGGTCAAAATATAGACTCTAGGCAAGCACGTCCAGTTAGGGAGGAATGTTCTAATTGCTCCTGGACAGCCGGTTTTGCAACATTAAACTGCTACTTGTAAAACACGGCAAGAATTCCCAGATGAATTTGGCCAACCGCAAGTAAACATATTTATTAAGGTTAAGCCCATTGCACACCAAACAGAGACTCTGGGTTCCGACCTCAAAGGTTTGAGAAGGACCTTTGACTAGCAAAGCTGGACTTCTTGCAGAAAATCTTATACAGCATTGTTGCAAAGACGCAATTATGGCAGGCTGGATAGATTTTGAGAATGCAACGAAATACTTCATTCCAGCAATTTCTGGTGCGACAAAATCACACCAATCTCAGTTCAGCTACCTCTGCTTTCGACCGAAAATCGCATGCTATTGTTGAAAACTCAGACGTGAAGACTATGTGACCTGGATTTGGGCAGGAGCAGCTGACCCTTCCAGCATTCGGCATGCATGTCTGCAAGCTGAGACTTTGCTCAAAGTGGCACGTACTATGCTGTCCTTGAAGGCAACTGCAATTGACATGGAAAATGATGGAGTACAATCTGACTCAACTCACCTTTTCAGGGAGTAAAGATCTGGGCTGAAGTCTTCAGGATGGCCAGAATGAGTTGGAATGTCAATGTTGTGCTTGCGAAAAGAAATTCAAGGAAAAGCTGTTATTTGCAGCCCTTCAGCTCTTTGATTAGCCGCTCAGAGTTGGAAATGCTGACGAATAACCCAACACGTTAAACGGCTTCTTAAGCTTTGAGATGCAGCGTAAAAAGCCGTATGTTCCCGCTACAACCTGATCTCCCCATTTGATACCTCCATATAAAGCACCACGCACTTTCTGTTCGAGCTTTCTTGGACAAAATGCAGGACTCTGAGGGTTTGAAAAAGGACCCCTCACAAGGAGACAACTCTCATTTGTGAGCTGGGCGCTATTTAGTATTTCTCAGAAGCACTCTGGAGTCTGGATTATGGAACATCTGCAGTTGAGTGCCAGACTGTGCAGCACAGAGCAGCAATGGCAGAACCATGCACAGCAGCAAAAATCCGGCATACGAGGTCATATAAGCAGGTGGAGTAGCGGTGTACGGCGGCTTACATGCCACATACGCGGATAATGGAAAGGTAATTTACGTACGATCAGCCGCCGGACTGGTCTCGCACACTCCCTTCAGAATGTGGCATATAGACACATATTCGGGTGGTCACCCTGCAGAAGCTGCTAGAAGCTACGGGCTCGAAGGGCATACGTTATCGGACTTTGCTCTTGGTGAAATGCTCCTGCTGTCTTCTTCAGCCTGTTCAGGACTGCTTGTGCTTCTTCCGCTGATCATATCTGCAGATTGCGAGACGGGCTTGTGCGGCAGATCACTTTCAGAAGAACTCCCAACTATGCTTGAAAGCATAGGGGACGCAAGGGACGCAAGTACTTTGGCGTCTGTTTAGTTGGACTTCGTGTCTCTGCTGCTAACCAGATCGTGACCGTTCCTTGCTGGGTGGCGCATGCCACAGAAAAAGAGGGGGGCAGACGTCCCCGGGCCCGACTCCTCTGCGAAGCGGTACCGGTCTGACTCAGCAACTAGCATGGGGAAGCAGGAGCCCTCCGCAGGCGTCGTCGAGATCGATGAGGATCTCCACAGCCGTCAGCTGGCGGTGTATGGCCGTGACACCATGCGCCGCCTCTTCGGCGCCAGCGTCCTGATCCAGGGCTTGAAGGGGTTGGGTGTGGAAGTTGGTAAGGGTTTGCATGGAAGTAACTGTATAGGGCACCGCACGTGTCAGCGAAGTGTATATCAATCTGCAGATGTGTCAGGATTGCTGTGATTATCATTTCTTCAGAAGCGACCAGCTGTATTTTTGTTTTTGGGTTTTGTCTGGTTTGTGAAGGAGTTCAAGGTTGCGGCTTTGTATTCCCTCAATCAGTGTTGCGCTTCCTCAGTGATTGCTCATTGAGGCATGGATCAACCACTTCAATAAGCTAATCAAAGACTGCAGCAAACTTGACAAGCTCTGTTTTCGGGTCATCTTTGTTCATGTTTAGCCTTGCGTGTAGTTACACCTTCAGCTGCAGCGCCTTTGGTCACTTGATTTCATTGGAAGCTGAAAACTTGAATGCCAGAATATGCTCGTGATTGCTGTGTGTCACCCGAGTTTGATCATGCTTCCACTCTGAGTCAAAAGGTTGTGAAGACGGTCAGCTCAGGAGGCAATCCGATGAGGCTTCTCACACCGTTTGCCTCACAAGAGTCATACGAAGTATCATTCGATCATTCCGTGTGTTTTGACAGAGAGTTTCCAGCTCATTCAACTCGACTCCCCTTCTCTTCCTCTGTTATCTCCTCGATCAAATACTCAGTACTTTGTTTCGGCAGCCAATAAAGGAATCTAATGAAAGTCATGGCCTGGGGTTTTCCAGCTCAATCAACAGGTCTCATCTATCTCTTGCAGCCAAGAATGTGATCCTAGCAGGAGTGAAGGCCGTCACTCTTCAGGATGAAGGCAAGGTTGAGCTGGCGGACCTGTCCTCCCAGTTCTACCTGAAGGAGGAGGATGTTGGGAAGTACAGAGCACAGGCGTGCCTTGAGCGGCTCAAGGAGCTGAACACCGCAGTGTCAGTCACTGCAATCACGGAGCGGATCACTGAGAAGTTATTGGAGAACTTCCAGGTGCGCTTTGTGTAGCGATCCTTGTTGCGATTCAGGCACCTGCTCAGACATTGCAGAAGGTTTTGGCGCGTTTCTGTGGGTGTGCAAGTCCCAGCTGACACAGCTGCTTTGAGTTGTCGTACTCACCTGTGCTGCAGACTGTGATCATTGTGGTTTTGAGGCCTCAGATGGTGATCAAAACTGGTTGTTGCTTGTTAGTTTCTGTAAACGAAGGCAGATGATCCAGCCTAGATGTTGAGCTTACTTTTCAAAATGTTCTTTGAAGCCAGATCACAGACAGCGGTCTTCAGCATTCTTACTGGTTCCTAAGACTTCATGAACTGTCTTTTTGGCACTTTCTGTTTGACGCTTCAGGCTGTCGGTGGCCATCTCCTGAGCTTATACTCTTCAATCCCCTCTCTCCTCCGTCTCCTTTTTTTCCAACCTTAGAAACTCTAACTTTCATTACACGCAGGCCGTTGTCATCACCGATCTTTCCTACGATGAGTCCATCAAGCTCGATGACTACTGCCACAACCACAGCCCCCCTATTGCGTTCATTCGGGCCGAGATCCGTGGCGTGTTTGCCAACGTCTTCACCGACTTCGGACCTTCTTTCACTGTGCGGGATGTCGATGGCGAGGATGCCCACACCGGCATCATTGCTTCCATCAGCAACGACAGCCCTGCGCTGGTGACAGTGGTGGATGACGAGCGGCTGGAGTTCGTGGACGGAGATCTGGTCACGTTTGGGGAGGTGCGTTCACGTTGCGCTTTTACGTCTTTGTGAAGGATGGTCTTTACAGATTTTGTCCTGGATGCTGCGGATTAGAGCTGTGGTCTGGCTCGTGTGAAAGTTTCGATTGCAAATGGTTTACGATTGCAAAGTCGGAGTAGGCAGGCCTGACAACAGACTAGCCTTACTGTGATTATGGCTGATCCGATTGGACACAGAAATCCCTCTATTTTCGTAAGCATCGACTCCTGTGGCGCAGTCCCTTCTTTTCTCACGCAGGTATCGTTTCTAGTTTCTTCAACCAGGTTTTGTCCATGTCCATTTCGAAGCACCTTCAAGCAATTCAATCATAAACAGATCAAATCATCCTGACGTGGCCTTCATACTAAGACAAGTTCTGGACGATGAGAACCAACTTCGCGGTCCTATCTCCTTTGATGAATTCCTTTTGTGGTCTTTCTCTGTAGCCATATCTCGGCACTAAGGCGCTGCCACTTCTGGTCGTGGTTAGCTCCTCATTTCAATGCGTACACCTGTTGCTGACTCCTTCGCACGACAGATCCGCGGCATGACCGAGCTCAACGACGGCAAGCCACGCAAAGTGTCCAACGTGAAGGCGCACTCGTTCATGCTCGAAGAGGACACCTCCAAGTTCGGTGCGTACCAGGGGGGTGGCATCGTGACTGAAGTCAAGCTTCCGAAGGACCTCCAGTTCAAGACGTTCAAGGAGAGCCTGCAGGCTCCCGGGGAGTTTCTGCTGAGCGACTTCTCCAAGTGGGACCGGCCGCCCCTGCTGCACCTCGGCTTCCAGGCGCTGGACAGCTTCCGCGCGCAGCACGGCAGGTGCGGACGCGCAGTGTGAATGCGATCCAGTGCTTGGAGTCTTTTCTGCTTCCGTCAAGACATGTTATTCAATTGTTGTTTTCGTAGCTCACTGGCAGGAAGCAGAAAAGCAGAGTTGAGGCTGATTGGAAGTCTCGGATGTATAGTCACTTCCGAACCCGGATGGGGGTGTGAAAAGGGGAATCCCTAGGCCTTTAAGTCGCGCTTCGGGTACATCATTCGACGTTATGTCAAATAGGCAGGGCGCTCGTTTGCCACAGATTTTATAAGACGTGTTCGCGTTTACAGTCTAGGATTCCTCAACGTGTTTGAGAACCGCCATCCTTTGAGTTCGGACCGTGCTCCTCGAAGCGCTGTTGTCACAGCTGGAGCGTTTGAAGCTGACCTCACACGGTTACAATTTTTATTACTCAGGAAGCGTCTTGAAGGTCAACTCAAGTACTATGCCGTTTTCCCTGCAGATTCCCTGCCCCCGCCTCCAAAGAAGACGGCGACAAGCTCGTTGCTCTCGCGAAGGAGATCAACGACAAGGCCGAGTCAAAGATCGAGGAGATCGACGAGTCCGTCCTGCGCCACCTGGCGTCCGGAGCGTCCGCAGACCTGAGCCCCATGGCTGCGATGCTGGGCGGAGTCGTGGGCCAGGAAGTCGTCAAAGCGTGCTCCGGGAAGTTCCACCCGCTGTTGCAGGTGAGACTGCGGCAGCGTTTGTTTTGTCCGCCCTAGCTGGGGACGTTGTCGGTCATTGCGCACTTCGACGTTGTCTATTACGTGTCAATTGTCAGAGCCTCTTCGGATCTCTAAGTATCTCGTCTCTGCTTTAATGTCCGGCGTCCAAATATGCTGCAGTAGGTTCAAAGTTGAACTGTTGCGTGTTTGCAAAGCGCGGTTTACTTCGAGCGGAACTCGGGATGGGTCTTTTCTAAGGCTGCCTTCTCTATGACATTACTGACCTGTCTGACCAACCCGTTGCCGTTCCGGTTCGGCCAATAATCCGGTCCGTTTCGAGACTTTTATTATATCTTGTCAGACCCCCCCATCTGTTCCCAGTCGCCGAAGAACGTGGATTTTATTTTTCTACTCTAGGCTCTGTCCCGGCAAAAGGCACTTCCTCAGATTTGACGAAACAGGAACTGAGGCTGTGCTTTCCTCCCGCAGTTCTTCTACTTCGACTCCATCGAGTCCCTCCCCCGCGAGCCTCTCTACCCCGACGAGGTCGCACCCCTCGGCAGCCGCTACGATGCGCAGATTGCCGTCTTCGGCCGCACCCTCCAAAAGAAGCTCCAAGATGCGCAGACGTTTGTGGTTGGTGCGGGCGCGCTCGGGTGCGAGTTCCTCAAGAACCTGGCGCTGATGGGCGTGTCGACAAGCGACAACGGTTGCCTGACCGTTACCGACGACGACACGATCGAGAAGAGCAACCTGAGCCGGCAGTTCTTGTTCCGTGACTGGAACATTGGGCAGGCGAAGAGCGCGGTTGCGGCGGCAGCGGCGAAGGCGATCAACCCGGAGCTGAAGGTGAGGGTCACTAATCAGCTCAGGCGTCCTGAAACCTCCTACAATCATGTTCCAAAATACTTCGCCAAGTTGCTCGAGTCCGACGTTGTCTATATAAACCCAGAATTGAGGTTGGTCGTGGGAAGGTCGCGGCTGGAAGGACTCATTTCCCGTCCATAGTACCTCATGACTTGTTGGCAAGTTACGTCCTAGGTCAGCGCAACATTCATAGCTGTTGCAGTAAACTTAGTCGCTTGGGACCGCTATCAGTCCTGATGGCGAGGGCAGAACGCATTTTGACTTATCAGATCGTACTCAACTGGTGGCAAGCTCGGTACCAAGCGTTCGTGCCTTCGTGCTGCAGGTCCGCGCGCTGCAGAACCGCGTCTCGCCCGATACCGAGGACGTTTTCGACGACGCCTTCTGGGAGGGCCTCGACGTCGTCATCAACGCGCTCGACAACGTGAACGCGCGCCTGTACGTCGACTCGCGCTGCGTCTACTTCCAGAAGCCGCTCCTCGAGTCCGGCACGCTCGGCACCAAGTGCAACACGCAGATGGTGCTCCCGAACCAGACCGAGAACTACGGCGCGTCGAGGGATCCCCCTGAGAAGCAGGCGCCGATGTGCACGCTGCACTCGTTCCCGCACAACATCGACCACTGCCTCACGTGGGCGCGCTCCGAGTTCGAGGGGCTGCTCGAGAAGACGCCCGCGGAAGCGAACGCGTTCCTGGTGGATCCTGCGAAGTACAAGGCGGCGGTGCGGCAGGCGGGCGACGCGCAGGCGCGCGAGAGCCTGGAGAAGGTCGTCGAGAGCCTGGTCGTGGAGAAGTGCGCCGGGTTCGAAGATTGCATTGCGTGGGCGCGCCTCAAGTGAGTGCTGAGTGGCGTTCGTACTGTGTCAAAAGTGGTTGCAAGACAGCGCAGTGTAGTAATTAAGGTAGTTGCATTAACTGACGAGAAGTGGTTGGGAACACGCTGAAGTGCTCAAGCGTTCTGCTCTCAGGACGTTGTTCTTCTTCCGATGCCACTCGTTAAGTGAACGTACTATTTACGCGAGTAAGACATGGGTTTCGCTTGGTCCTTACAAATCCCACACTCGTCCATGTGCTGAGCACCTCTTAGTTTTGGCCTCACCTCGTTTTTTGTTTCGCCGAACCGTCACCGTTGTCAACGGGTACTTTTCCCAGGACCCTGTCCTTACCAACCCGCCTTTCCCGAAGGTCCAAGACTATCTCGCCAACCGCATCTTTCAGATTGCGACTCATTGCCGCCAATTATAAGCGCGCCTTAAATGGTTCGAAGTCCTCACTCTCACCCCGCTCACTGTTCAGGTTCGAGGACTACTTCGCCAACCGTGTGAAGCAGCTCACGTTCACCTTCCCCGAGGACGCCGCCACTAGCAACGGCTCCCCCTTCTGGTCCGCCCCCAAGCGGTTCCCCCGGGCGCTCGAGTTCGACACCGCCGACCCGTCGCACATCTCGTTCGTCCAGTCGGGGGCCATCCTCCGGGCAGAGACGTACGGCGTTAAGGTGCCGGAGTGGGCGAAGGATCCTGAGAAGTGAGTACCAGAACCTAAGTCGTGCCTGTCACTTCTTTCGTTTGGACGCACGAATGTTCGTTCTGTGGGTTTACCTTATCCAACGTACAAGACGGTAGAGCGAAGTTTCCAGATTGATTGTCAAACGGTGTGAATGTGATGATTTGGGGAAGCTGTTGAGTCGTTATTTCTGCAACAGAACCGGAATATGTTCGAGGCTGTGCTTGGTCGGATAGTGACGCTATCAGAACACAGCCGCAAAAGAATCTATCCAGCAATCGAATCTTATAACAAGCGACTTGACAACAAATGTAGTGTTTAAACGGCGTGAAGGAGGCGGTGTCGAAGGTACACGTATCAGAATTTGTGCCGAAACAGGGTGTGAAGATACCAACTGTTTATTGTCTTCCCGTGTCAAGCAACATGTTCATCGTTCCGCAGGGTGAAGGAGGCGGTGTCAAAGTCCACATGCCGGAATTCGTGCCCAAGAAGGGCGTGAAGATCAGTCCATGAAAATACGCTATCCAGCAACTCACCATATTTTGCTTTTTTCCGCAGGGTGAAGGAGGCAGTGTCCAAGATACACGTGCCGGAGTTCGTGCCGAAGCAGGGCGTGAAGATCACGAACGGACGAGAGGCCGAATATTTCACATACGCTATCCAACAACTCACCATATTGTATCTGCGTCAACAGGGCGAAGGAGGCGGTGTCGAAGGTGCACGTGCCGGAGTTTGTTCCAAAACAGGGCGTGAAGATTGTGACGGACGAGAGGCCGAATATTTTACATACGCTATCTAACAACTCACCATATTGTATTGCTTCAACAGGGTGAAGGAGGCGGTGTCCAAGGTGCACGTGCCGGAGTTCGTGCCGAAGCAGGGCGTGAAGATCGTGACGGACGAGAAGGCGACCAGCCTGGCGCAGCCGATGGACGACGATTCGGTGATTGACCAGCTGCTGGAGAAGCTCGAGGGAGGCACCAACGGGCTGCCCAAGGACTTCAAGATGGCACCCATCACCTTCGAGAAGGTGAGTAGAAGGATGGGGATCCAGTGTGGCATGGAAGCCAGTAAAGGGGCGGAAGCGCTGTAATGATTGAATGGCCTATTCCTTTGGAAAGGTTAGTGAAAGACGT
>DF236957.1:28396-53743 GCA_000708835.1 Klebsormidium nitens | reverse complement strand
GAATGGCCTATTCCTTTGGAAAGGTTAGTGAAAGACGTGAGGCGGGTGGAAGATGAAAAGGAATGAGAAGGTTGCCGAGAGGGCGTCGATCGCGGTCGTTGTGTGCAAAACGAGACTGAAGAGAATGCCAGACACAAGGGAGGGTGAGGTTGAGTAGAAAGGGTTGAGGGCTAAAGAAGGGGTCAGTGCCTAAGGATGTACTGCCGCCATTTTCTCTTTCAGCGGGATTATTTTTTGGACTTTCATCTCTTGCGGGAACAGGTCGCTTTGGATCAGCCGGACGCCATCACGAGATCGCTCGTCGATTCAGTGCCATCGTTCAGTTATTGACAGAACCTTCAAATCGTGGCCCTAAGACCTGGAGCGGTTTACAGGCGTCTCCAGGTTTTTCCTCGTTGGAAAAGTGCACCCATTTCTCCTGGAAATCTTGTGGGGCCAACCGAGCAGTCGCTTGAAGACCACCCCAAGTTCATTTCAAAGTAGAGAAACTTGGTTTGCCTAACCGTTCTTTGCCTGTATTCCCCGCAGGACGACGACACCAACTTCCACATGGACTTCATCGCGGGCCTCGCCAACATGCGCGCGCGCAACTACCAGATCCCGGAGGTGGACAAGCTCAAGGCCAAGTTCATCGCGGGGCGCATCATCCCCGCCATCGCGACGACCACCGCCATGGCCACCGGGCTCGTCTGCCTCGAGCTGTACAAGACGCTGCAGGTGAGCGGTCCAAGTCGCGACTCGCTTACTACTAGTTCGTATGTTTGAAGACTGGTTTAGGGTTGAAACGAGGGGTCTGCAGCATTGAGCGAGTCAGTCTCTAGAAATTAGGTGTTAAGGCTCCGCAGGTGCGGTCTGAAGCGCGACCCTAAAGAAGTGCGCAATTCCATTTTCGCTGGAAGGAAATCAACTCCGACATAATCCTACCCCCAGCCCTCTCCACCATAATATAAGCCATTTTCTTACCCTCTTGCCCCCCCCCCCCTCCCTTTGCAGGGCCACCCGATGGAGCTCCATCGCAACACCACCACACATCCAATCTGGCGCCCCCGCTATTGATTTGTCCATATGATGGCTACGTTCTCACTAAGCGCCCGTAAATTACCATCAAAAGTCGGGCCTTCTCATTTCCTTTGTCCTCTTCGCCCCTCGCAGGGCCACCCGATGGAGCTCCACCGCAACACGTTCGCCAACCTGGCGCTCCCGCTGTTCGCAATGGCGGAGCCCATCCCGCCCAAGAAGTTCAAGCACAACGAGCTCGAGTGGTCCATCTGGGACCGCTGGATCATCGAGGGTGACATCACGATGCAGGAGCTGCTGGACTGGTTCAGCGCGCGGAAGCTGAGCGCGTACAGCATCAGCTGCGGCCAGGCGCTGCTGTACAACAACATCTTCCCCAAGCACAAGGTGAATATTTGTTCGATCCGAATAATACTCTGTTCTCGTTCCAACTTAGTTTACACTCCCTAGCTTGGTCCTCGTATTTTGTCGTTTAGCTTGGGTCGCGTTTTTTCCGGTAGACGTTCTTTCAATCCGCTGCGGCCAGGCGCTGCTGTACAACAATATTTTCTCCAAGCACAAGGGGAAATATTACACGACTCTTGTTGTTTTCTCTCTCTGCTCGTTCCCCTCGTTACTTTCGTTTTGTTTGTCTTGCCCAGCTTGGCTCTCGTTTCTTTTGGTCCATGACGTTGCGGTGGTTTTGGAGCTTTGGTTGTTTGCTGGTTCGGCCGCAATCCGTCCGCGGGAGTCATTCGCAAGCTCGGCGGTTGTTATTTGGAGTCTGGTCAGATATTATGGATCGTTAAGTTGATTGGTATTTTGAATGGAATTCTGAATGAGGACATGACATAGGCTGCCACACCATCCGCAAGCTAAACTGGATTAACCCACTGGTTTGCCAGAGGGTTACGACAGCCCACTTAACAATTAGTGACAATTAACCAGGGTCTTTCCAGCCCTACTCGTCCCTTTTGTCGTCATTTAAACTGCTTGCCCATTGCCCATGATACTTAAAGCAGCAATTGTGTTCTGCAGGAACGCTTGTCCAAGAAGGTGTCCGAATTGGCACGGGATGTTGCAAAGGTTGTCGTTCCAGAGAAGAGAAAGCACTTTGACATTGTCGTAGCTTGCGAAGATGAGGATGACGACGAGAACGATCTTGATGTGCCGCTTGTGTCCATCAAGTTCCGTTAGGCGACCTTCCTTGGCATACCTATTAGGCGATTCATAGGTCGAGAACCATTAAGATTTCTGTGCTTGTGTCGTACTCGGTGACGAATATCATTGATATCTGTGGAGCTCGTGGAGCATGTATGCGCCTAGTCGAAGCTTCTTTCGTGCACAATTGTTGGGGTCTCCTTTACTAACGCACGAGTCCATCATGGGGCCCAAACTGTCTAGAGATATACCGTTTCTGCCCCCATGGTATTGGTCACGCCTTGTATAACCTAGGCACTGTAACAACTTACATGACTTTGAGTTCTTACCGCCTGATCTTTTATGACGGCAACCATGTGGGTCCAACTCTTATGAGAACGTACCTCAATCAGAGTACAACCATAGCGTCTGAAGTCGTGATACTGCGCCATACACGCATTGAAGCTTTCTGGTGGCAGTGGTGATACGCAGGAATATGTACATATGAGAGGCTTTTGGAGAAGGTCTTATGTTGCAAAGATGGAACATATCTATGATGTGGTCTATTTGTATGGAAGCCGAGGCATGCACTTAGGTAGGACGTGGGTACCTGGCACACACCGCATGAAGGCTTTACAGAGGTGCGGTACCCTACCGGGAAGCTTCTGACTAGTGGGTGTCGCGCAGGTGAGGCAACCTCCCGGTACCCAGGTACAAGTTGAATCAAGCAAGTCTCGACTGCCAATTTACGGTATGTACCGTCCCCTAAAACCTAGGCGCCAGCAAGACAAGTGTGGTCCTCAGAGCTCTTCAAAGTTCAAACCTTTTCAATTTGTAGAGAGACAGACGCAAACACAGCTTCAACTTCAAGGAGCAAGCCGCAAGCCTTCTCTGCTGCGCCCCCCCTCTTTCTCCTTCTACCCTCTCAAAAAGCCGTTTCAACAGACCTAGGCGTTCTCCCCAGCGTTATTTCATGTCCGAGCTCGACGCACAGATTGTTGGCGCTTTCGGTAAGCCTTTGTTCGTGCTTTGACTCGGTTCTTGATTCTGTATTCAGGGACAGGGTTTGCCGCAACGATTTTTGTTATCATTCTGCTGAGTCTGTTCTGCTTAGTGATCACAAGGTCCTCGTGTAAGAAACAGGGTAGAAAGAAGGTGTGAAGGCTTCTGGATTGCTACACTCTGCAGGTTTGTGCTGATGTTGCATATGTTGAAGGTTACTCACAATGCTTGAGGTTGCATGTTGCTTGGTTATGGAGCAGAGCGCAAAGGAAGGTCAGCTTATCGGTCAGAAGATGGATCGCTTGCAGCAGTCGCTTCCTACTCCCCAGATGATTTTAGGCGTTCAGTAGGAGATTGTAAGTTGGTGCTCCTTCAGGTCGCTGCGGCAAACTACATGTGTCACACGATGCGGAACAGGTCCTGGTTAGGATACTCTTGACCTAGGGTTTGCTCTGCGAGATTGTGAGAGACAATGAGCTAGTCAAGTACTTTGGAAGCAGAAAATCAGAGACTAGGGTTTCACTCTGTTGAATGAGCCTCTGGAAAGGTCGCTGCCCGTGAGCATTTGTCAACATCTTCTCTTGGAGTTGACTATCTTCAGCTCTTTATCGCTCCTTGCTTTACAGCCTAGTATCATTACACTGTGCTTTGGGTGGACCATTAGGTCTTCTACTGAGATATCCTGATGGAAGACTTGGCTCTGCAGAACATCAGAAGAGCATATCAATCATCTGGCTCATGGCAAACAGCAGTGCTGAGACAGAGTACATCATAAAGAAAAGAATTGGAGGGAACCCTTTCTGCCAATTTTTGTTTCTGCTTTTTAGCGAAGCATTGCCATTCAGACCCGTATACCAACAGAAAGAGATGTCAGTTCCGACCCGTTTGCAAACCTTTTTTGAGGACGGCTTTTGCACTGACGCCATTTTAGGCCAGTCATAATCGAAGGCTGCAAAGGAAACCTCATCATAGTGGCTATCACTGCAGCCTTCGACAGGAACTTCAACTTTATGTCCAACTTTGAGTGAGACCCCTTTGCATTTGAGAATCAAGTCTGCTAAAATGGTTGGCAGTGCAGCCTGCGACAGAAGCCTAAATCCTGCTCTTGAACTTGTGCTGCAGACCCCTTTGCGGATGCGGCCGCCGAGGACTCGGCTGAGGCGTCCAAGGGCAAGGGCTATGTCCATGTCCGTGTGCAGCAGCGCAACGGCCGGAAGAGTCTGACCACGGTACAGGGCATCTCTAAGAGCTTTGATTACAAGCGCTTGCTCAAGGACTTCAAGAAGGTAAGGAAGCATCAGAACAGCAGATGCGTGCATCGTTTGCTGTCTTCTAAGTGGAGTCTGTCTCAGGGGAGTGCCTCAATCCATCAAAAGGGCTGGAGAGGGTTTCGCTGGTTGCGTCAATCATCTACAAGAGCCCTGATGCCTGTACTTCAATGTAGAAAAGCAGTCTTGACAGGTTGAAAGTAAAAGTTGAGGAGGAAACTGGTCTCAATGGCAGGAACGAGTTTTTAAAAGGGAGTGTGCTGGATGAAGCAGAGACCGCTGATTAGGGTTTGCTGTCATGGTGTGTCTTATCAATTTAGAGAAGTGCCAAAAGTCGAGACAAGTTTGGGCCGTCGTCCGGAGAGGTGATTCAGTGGTTTTGCAGAGCATCCCAGCAGGCTGTCCACCTCATTTGAGAAGTTTCTGGGCGAGGATCCGAAGCAAGCTTTGCCTAATGATCATGAGGGCTACTGCTGAGTCATCTTGGGGAATGAGGCAGCACTCTTCTTGGAAAGCACTTCTGAGTGTCCCTTTTCTAAACTTCGCCGTTCGTCTGGGATGGAAGCAATCACACAGTAGTGGGACTGGCTCCTTGCTTACTTCCCAAGCACGTTCGCCGAGCTCAATACGCACTTGCTGATGTCATTCTGATCTCCATCTGCAGGAGTTCTCGTGCAACGGCACTGTGGTGGAGGACACTGAGCTGGGTACGGTTATCCAGCTCCAGGGTGACCAGCGCAAGAATGTGTCGCAGTTCCTTGTGTCGGTGAGCTCTTTGCTTTCAAGCGCAGCTGTGGTATGGCGCAGTTCTCTTGCTGGTTCCCACGTTCAGTTCCGGTCTCGTTCTGCTGAGTGATCAGTTTGTTGGCAAACATCCAGGACGCTTTGACTCTCTTCACCTTTGTTAGAGGCATGGCAAAGTGCTGGTGTGAAACGACTGGCATTCATTTGCAAGCGTAACAAGCTTCAAGAAAACCATGCTGTGCTATCTGTTTTTGGTGTAAATGCGTCTGTTGAACGTGTTACCCTACTTTTTTTTTGAACGATTATTTTCGTCTGGGATTTAGCGTATCTTATGTATGAGAAAAGAGTAGGCAGAGCTTTTGGTCGCATTGGGTCTATTTGTTTCAAAGCCTGGACTGTACTGCATTTCTGTTGCACTTTTCACTTCCTAGACGGATCTTTCTTGTTCCACTTCTGCCTGGTCGGTCATTTTGCTCTTGACCTTGTTCTTCTCATTTTCTTGAGCCAGAAGTCTGTTTCTCTGGCTTGCAAATCTCTTTCAGATTGCTTATGTTGCCTCTGTTCTGTTGCAGAACGGGATCGTGAAGAAGGACGCCATTAAGATTCACGGGTTCTAAGTGGCCAAGGGAGGCGGGCCCTTGCTGCCCGCATGTAGTTGTGATGCGGGCCCGTCGCACTTGGGACGGGAAACTCGAAAACATTGTGGGGTTTCAGCAAGGTGGGGAGTGGTTAGGGGAAGCGGTCCGGGTGCTATTGGCGCCGCGGGATGTGCAGTGGCGGGTCGGAAGAGGGGCGGACAATAAGCAATCTGTGCATAAAAGGTGACAGTAGCATTCATTAACGTTAGAGAATATAAGGACCTTAACCGACATGATGGACCTTCGATGGGGAAACATTCAAGTGTGTTATCTGCTCTGTTCTCATATGAACATGCATATGTGAAAGGTTCTTGAGATTGCATGCCATAATAACTGCATGACTGGTCATTGCAAACCCAAAAGAGCTATAGTTGTGCATCTGGTCCTTCATATATATTAACCAGATGCCATGATCTGTTTGCCCGGACAACCGCATGTGCATGTCGCGACACATATCACTTAACCGTTATCGCGAGTGCATGTCACTGGTCATGCAATTAACCGGCACTGGTCATGTCGAGTTGCGCAGAATGTGCACAGCCGACGACTTGCATTCGAATATATGCACAAGCTGTGACCTCTGCATTTAAGCACATGCACATGGGAAATTTGAAACTTGCAGATGGTCCTTAAAATGCCATGGATAGATTGAGCGCATGCTTTCCATATGCATGGGTTAATCTGCTGAGAAATCATGGATCTGCGTGTTGACACTTTTTGATGCAGATTGTAGCAGGGATTTGCGCCACAGACATATTTGCTCGATAGGCATATGGACATATGGTCAGTATAGTGACGGCATTGTAATGTCAGCTCCCTTAGTCCTTTATGCATGATGTACGTGACTGGTGATTGGCTGGCTGGCGGTCCAGAACTCTAAAGCAGCAACTCTTTCAACGAACCAATCTATGCAAAAAATCAGATTCCCAAGCAATCTGTTGGGGACGATGCTAGTTGGCTGCACGGCCGTGGGCTAAGAGCGTATATTTTGAGTACTTGAAGCTTGGCATTTCGACATCTGCTTATAGCTTCCTCAAAAGCCCGCGTGTCCAGCAATCTTCCAACTGTTGGGCGTTTGTTTCGAAGACCTCCTTCAACTTCTTGTACTCTTCATTCACGAGACCATTTTCGGACAGATCCAAAACTTTCAACGACTCAGCAGAGCGCACAGCTATCAAGAGCGCATGGAAACCTTGCCCTGTTGCCCTCGATCTTGCCCCAGCTTTCCGGTTCCGATCCGCAGAAGCTGGCTGGCCCGAAGGACCGGTTTCCCCAGTGCCCAAATCTGATTTTTTCGAAGATTCGTTACTTCGTTGGCTTCCACGTGGCTGATGCCTCCATTCGCACTCGTCCTCCTCCTCGCTCTCAGGCACAATCTCCTGGTCGTTCGCTGGACGATGGCCCCCGCTGCCGGACGGCTTTGTAACGTCCGAGTTCGTCGAGAAGTCGCAGTTGGCGGCGAGACGAAGCTCCTCGAGACTACCCGCAGCTGTAGCGAAGCGAGGCAAAATACAATCACTGCATGGTTGTAGACTCCGTATCTAAAGTGACTGTGCCTTCCGGAGCACCCAAAACTTCCTGCCCTCCCTTTTAGGGAGCATCAAAGCGTTCATTGCCGAAATAGTGAGGTCATGCATAACAGTAAGGCGGCAGAACATCTACCGTTGTCGTGCACAAACCCCTTCCCTGCTGCAGGTTGAAGTGGGGTAGTGGGTGCAATTCTAAAGGGCATCGCTCTTGGCGTGTGTTCTTCGACACATCTTTTCTCCACTCGCAGATCCTGTCAGGCTTATGCAACCGCATAGTCCGACTCGTTAAAGGAGATCAGTAAGAAGCCACCGCTAACGGATACATCAGGGAGAGAACGGTGAACGCGTGGCAACAAAACCCTCTGTCTCGCCACAGGACCGCTCACCCGCCGAGGCACCGACCAGCTCCACGAGCGTCCCAGCCGCCAGCCCGCAGCTGCTGACGTCAAGCTGCCGTAAGCAGCTCGTCGGCTCGCTGATGCTCCTCCTCAGCGTGCTCGCGGCCTGGCAGAGGAACTCTCAAAAATGTCAAAAACAGAGGATGGGCGAAACAGGACTGGATGTGAAACGTAATCTCTTCAAGCCGGATTCCTCAGCTGCCCAAAACCGAGGTCGTGGTTATTCGAAACATTCGATTCTGTAAAGTCCGTTGGTTCGAATATACAAACGTATGATGATTCTGCAGCGACTCTCGAACGGACTGTCGTTTCTGACGGACTCTCGCATGCTGGAAACTGCCAGCCGAAGCGCTAGAGACGAGGAACCTGCTGACGTCACCAGAAGTTTTGAAGAGTGGCAGTACTTGCTCTGGTCAGCAGAGGAGACATTCCGGCTGGTTGATATCATCACCTGTTCCCCCAGCTTGTTCCCGCGCAGCGAGAGTGACGTCAGCGAGGCGTTGCGCGTCAGCTGAACGCACAAAGGAGCGGCCTGGAGCGGGGTGAAGTGACAGCCAGATAGGTCGATGGAGGAACATGTGGCGCCATCTCCTGCTGCGAGGGCGTTCGCAAGGGCCGCCGCACCCGCCTGATTCAAGAACATTTGACGTCACTTGAGGTTTCAAGTGCTCATTTGTTGGCGGCTCTTTGAACGCGACATTGATCCGTTCTGAAGCGCTCTAAAATATCTCAGAAGGACTTCCGTTGACGGACATCCGTCGTGGCAAGTCTACAGATAGGTCGCCAAGAAGGACACCGGATGTCGAAAGGCGAGTCCTGTCTTCCACGTATTCGGTTTGCGACGCTCGGTTGCAAACCGCTAAAACAATTCCAGCTTTCTCAAATCGTGAGGGCTCGTGAGGCTGACTGGTAGAAGGAACGCAAGCTCGTCGGTCTCCCAACAAAAGCGAACATGTTCCTTGAGTCGAGAACGATTGTGTCAGGCGGACCGAGAATTGACACCCGTTCACTCACGTCGCGTAAAGTTGTGTCGGCCAGATTCAGCGTTTGGAGGGTTTGCGACCGGCACAGGAAGCGTCCGATTGCGGCTGCTGCGGACGGGTCAGCGGACACTCCGGCAATGTCCAGTTCGGAGAAACTGCAAAAGAAACAAAGCCGCGCTAAGCATGCTATGCGAACGCTTGTCAGCATAACGTAACGCTGGTTTGGGGCTTCCTAGCTGCGCTGCTGTACAAGATCCCAACTGAAAATAATGGGGTTCCGGGATAAGGTCCTCAAGACGGGCTCGGAAGATTGAAGACGTGCTCAAGAAACCGGAATCGAGTGAGCTTTTGACAAACACGCAGGAGCTTGACCCAAATGACTAGAGTCTGGTATCCCATGAGAAAAGATGTGTATGCAGATACTTTGCGAAAAGTACTTGAACCCGGCACTGTCCAGCAAAGGTCGATACTTTAGTTCAGCTGTGGAGTTGCGGTACACGGGACAGGTTACCTACAAGGAACATTGCATCCTTGTATTTGATTCAGACAAGGCTAGAGCTGTGCTGA
Source organism: Klebsormidium nitens (assembly GCA_000708835.1). NCBI lineage: Eukaryota > Viridiplantae > Streptophyta > Klebsormidiophyceae > Klebsormidiales > Klebsormidiaceae > Klebsormidium > Klebsormidium nitens. The sequence continues at coordinate 44,478 of DF236957.1, read as the reverse complement.
ACAGAAGGAGCGTCCAAGAACGGATTACCTGCCCAAAGACGCGAGCTTCTCGACGAGAACCGTGAGCGCGGAGCCGGCGACTGGATTGTTGTGCCCTGCGAGGTCATAAAAAAAGAGAGCAAGAGATTCAGATCCTTTGTAGCACGGTAACCCAGACAAGACAAATGCTTACCATTTAGTCGCCTGGCTGCCTTTGCGTGTCCAATTATGCGACTGGTCTTTTATATGCTTTTGGGAGCCTTTTGTAGGGAGCTTCTCGTTCTGTGCGTACAGAAGTTTGCCACGTGGCCAGCTCACCAATGCGGAGCGTAGTCAAGGGGATGTTCGGCCGCAGGGCGTTTGCGAAGGCGGTGAAGGTGCGCGTGGCGAGGCCGCAGTTGTCGAGGCTGAGGGACATGAGCGCTGCAAGAAGCAGAGCTCTTTCTCAGACTAGGAAACGGAACGTGATGGAAGGTAAGTAGAAGAGTAATCTTCAATGGGCGAAGAAGTGGTGTAGTAGTGCTTTCCCACAGTTGTCGAGGCTGAAGGATCGAAGCGCTGCAGAAAGCAAAATTCATGGCACAAGAGAACAAACGTTACAAGAAGCACTGGAGGTGACCTTTGTTGCATGGAGATCTTAACAAACAGTTCTTTCGCTGCAATTGTCGACGCAAAGGGACATGGGCGCTGGAAAAAGCAGAGGTCCTTCACATTAGCTTACACAACGAGGTAGCCCAACGGCTCTGCTTTCGCGGGAGACGAGTCGTTGCACCAAGGGTTCAAAGCATTGAGAGAGAACGAGGCCATACATTTCTTATCCTCCTGACGCTATTCCGAATCCGGGAACGAAAGGCAAGCACGTGATAACGCTTGTCCGGATCAGAACGGCACCGATTGAGAAAGATGTCTACAAGGCGATGGGTGTAATGATTGGGTGAAGAGGTCGACTTGCGCATAATTGATGTAGTAAGCCCTTACCCGATCCTTTCTCTAGAAGCGTCGCCAGGTGCCGTCCGGCGGCGTCCGTCAGCCGGTTCCCGGACAGGTCCAGCACCTCAAGGCGGGAGAGGACGATGGGGCACCGCGAAAGCTGCAGACACGTCAGCAGAAGTGGTCAGCAGAAGTCGTCAGCAGAACTTCAGCCAAGACGTCCGCAGGAATCGCGAGCAAAGCGTCACGAAGTCAGGCAATCAACGGCAGACATAAAGCATATATGAGCGGACGGTTACCACCCCACTTTCGCAGTTTTAAGTTGCTCAACATGGGCAATCTTTCAGGCTCGCGCGGGTTTGTTACGACCAAAATACAGCAAGAGAAGCAAGCCGCAAAGGCTTCCTGGATAGCGCTGCAGCCCGCGGAGTTCTTGAACGAAAGTTGTGTGGTGCAGAAACCAGGAACGAGAAGCGCGTGAGTCACCTGCGTGAGGGCGCCAGGTCCCAATTGGTTCGCATGCAGGTCCAGCGAGAAGCCCAGGTCCGGTTGCGACGCCAGCAGCTCCTGTATCCGGTGCACCGTACTATTGCCTGGCAGAAAGGAGCGGAGAAGGGGCAGGTTATGTTCTCCCTTCTACTTATTACGTCTTATGGTCCGACAAAAGTAGCTCTATGATTTTGCGATCCTTGTAAAGGAAAAGCAAGGAAAGTGGTTAGGGTTCCTGCGCCAAACGTCACTCTGCGGTTTTGAGCAGTAGCTTGCAAGCTCACCGAACGCTCTTCAACCGGGGACGGAGGGGCTTGCCGGCTCACCCTCAAAGAAGCCGACAGAGTACAATCTACCGCACGTGGCTTTGCTGATGACCTCACCTAAAGCGTTCTGGGAAAGGTTCAATAACGTCAAGCTTTCGCACTCGTCCAGCGCCGCCAAGACGGGACCCGCGGAGTCGTCCGTAAGACCACAACTCGGTAGCTCCACCTCTTCTTCGGCCTCGTGCTTTGACGCGAGTCGCGTAACGACTGCGGCAATGGGCGTCTGACCGAGCGCCGTGCAGTGCGCCTGGTAGCGAGCCAAGAGGGGCTTTCTCGTCCAACCTAAAGGGGATGGAATTGCTGAAAAAGCATATTCTCGCAAGAAGAAGAGCAGGAATACGGTCGGGAGGCTTAAGTCGACAGATTGCTCTGGGAATCCGTTTACAAGTTAGACCGAGCGCGGCACAGTGCGCTTGGTAGCGGGCCAAGAGGGGCTTCCTAATGATACCTGCAGGTTTCGGAGATGGGCGATGTAATGAGAACGAGGCAAGAGAACCACGAAGGAAGAAAAAGCGAAGGAGAGCAAAGAGAAACAATCGTATTGATATCGATTTTGAACTGCCCTGAAGATTCGCATTTGGATTTCCAGCGAGCTCTGCTCAGTCACTTGATCCCTTATGAAGGGAGGCCTGCGCGTCCAACTGGAATATTATTGGAATAGAAAGGTGTTCTATCTGTGCAGATGGACGGAAACGACAGCATGTGACTGGAATAAGGTTGTAAACGCGATTGGAGACAAAAACGGGTTCGTGTGAACGTCAACGGGGTCCTCGTGCCAACCTGGGCCGATGCTTTCGTCGACCTTCGCAAGCAAGAAGACGTAAGCTTGCGTCACACTGCTTACCATCGACGTGCGCTTCGAGGGCTTCGTCCGGAGCAAGATCCCCGAGCACGTCTTCCGCGATTTGGATGGGCTTCAACGAGACGCCGTTATGTGTAAGTCGCCGCACGATGGGGCTCCCGCCTGCAAGAATCAGGACGCATTTACTCTGACAGATCTCCACAGCATTCATAACGGCATCTATAATGCTGTATCTGAGGATGCCGTGAAACTCAAGACGTTGAGCCCAAATGGTTAAGCTTTCAGGCGACGCCGAACGATGACTCCCACCTGCAGGAATCAGGGCACGTTTTGAATGGATTAGTGAGAGGGATGAACACCCGCTAAAAGGGGTATTTAACATCGAGTACGGGGTGTTATTACACCGGCTAACGGTTGCCTTGACGGGCTGGAATTTCATCGGACGAGGGCATTGCTGAGTTTCTTTGCGAGGGTTCTGTCCCGGAACTTTCCTCCGACGGGTTACTGTGGCTACCTATGAAGCAAGACTTTCCCAGAAGCTAGCGAGATTGAGGCTGGCGGATGAAGCTACGTTCGAACCTTGAAGAAGTCGCTGAGGGTGACCTAAGCCAAATCAGTCGGTCACGTGTCGTGCTGAAGCCCACAGCGAACCCAGACTCGGACGAGAGCGAGAACCGCCGCGTATTCCCGTAAGGAGCCGGGCTAGCTCTGACCCTGTTTAATCTAGAATCCGTTCGGTGCACCCTACTGAAGTGTCGCGTTGTTACTGCTGAACACGTATCTCTGCTACCTTGCATCTCCAGCCCGTTAAGTCGAATCCAGCGAACATGAGACAAGGACCAGACCCATTTCACAGAAGGGCACGTACAACCAGGTTCGTCTTCCCCAGAAGAGCATGAGACTTGCTTACCTGTGACGCTGTCGCACGAGTAAAGCCGCACGATCTCCTCAATAAGCCAAGCGACAGTTTTGGGCGGCGACTCGTCGCCTTGTGTCCGAATGATCACCTTCAGCGTCTGGCCGTGGATCCTAGCCAGGATCGACTTGGCCTGCGGAGGCGAGAACGGTTGAGAGGAGAGTTCACGAGGTACGGGCTCTTTGCCCCAACGAGAGGTACAAAGAATACGTTCGGTCGCATGTGATAACGCATGGCTGGATGTTTTGTATGTCCTAACGGCTCCAAGCAAGCATCAGTTCTGAGTTGCTTCTCTTAGAAACCATAACGAAGGGTCTTTTTGAAGCGGCTTTTTCAGTTTCTAACCATCAATCCCTGAACCCACTTTGTTTCTTTATTGTCAACTGTTGAACCGTTGAACTTTTAGGTCCTGCATCATGGCACCACGAGGATCATGCTGACTCCTGCTGCACTGGAGACAATCTCTAGAAAAGCATCCTCATAGGCAAGCTTTTATAAATGACGCCGCCAGACTTCCTCACCTGACTCCCCCGGAAGCTCCCCGTATTTCCAGACGTCGCCTCCTTTCCGGACGCTATGCTCTTCCGCCCGGTCTCTGGCCCCGCGCTGCTGTGCTCGTTCAAGTCGAAAGGCCTCGTCCCCGACGGCCCGGCCGTTTCTTCCAACCGTTTCTCGCCCAGTCCGGACCCAGCAAGGCCTCCCGGTGTCCGCTTACTTTCCCCCTGTGACCCTTTAGAAGGGCCGCAGGCTTCCTCGACAGCGTGAGAAAACCTAACCGGGTTTTCCGGGAGGGCGTCCGGGAGATCCTCCTCTTCCAGGGGGACCTCGCTGTCTCCCATCTGAGTCAGGGGATCCACCCGCTGCGTCTCCAGCAGATCCTCCGGCACGGCCCCGCTGCTCGTGCCACATGGCACTCCCTTATTCGCTGCGGGCTTGGAGGCTGGCTCCGCTTGCGGCCCCCGGTTTGTGATTTCCGTAAGGGCCGTCTTCTTCGGGCGGTCCGTCTGTCGGTCCCGTCCTTCAGAGACAGCCACTCCCGGAGCTCCCTGCGCATCACTGACGTCACTCTGCCACTCTCTAGTGACAGCTTTCAGTGCGTCCGCTTCTATTGTCCCTTTCTTCCGCTCCGTTGCGGCCGTCGTTCCGCTGCCATTCCGGTCTCCAGTCCTCCCACTCACTTCACCCGCATTCCGCTCACCCTCCCTCAAGCCCCTCCCAAAATCGTTCTTTTCTGCGCTTTCAGCCCCCGTGTCCACCCGCCTCCTCTTGACCACCATCGGCGAATCTTCGTCCTCGCTCTCGTCATCCTCTTCAATCACCCGCCGCCGCTGCTTCGTCAGCAGCTCCTTCACCGCCGCCCCGTCTTTCGCGGCCGCACCGCTCTCGTTCTGTGACGGGGCCTCGTTTCCTGTTCCTGCTCCCGAAACGCCCCCCACTGCCTTCCTTCCCGGATTGCCTCCGCCCGCTGACGAGGCCTGCTCTCGCCGCTGCTTCTTGTGCGGCTGGCCTTCGGCGCCTTTTCCTAGCCACCGATCCAGCATCCCGCTTGGGCTTTGCCCCACGCTCTCTTTCTTTACCTTCGCACCCGTGGCGGTCTTGCCCGCTGCCACGTCACCCCCCCCTGAATTCCTCGTACTGTCCTTCCTATCAGGACCACCTCTGCCGCCGGAAGTTCCCGCGCCTCGCTCCACGCCCCCGTTTTCCCTCGTTTCTGTCTTCTTGTCGCCCACTTTAGCTCCAGCCGCCGCGACCTCTTTCGGTCTTCGGGGAGGCGACCTCTGCCGAATCCTGTCCTTTGGTTTCATCCCGTATGCTTCCATCTCACTGCGTTCCGCCTTGTAGGGCTCCCTGGGAGGAGCTTTCACCGAATCAGCAGGGGCGGCTTTCCTGACTGGATTCGCTACCGCCTGTTGAGACCCCCGGCTTGAACAACCAAACAGAAGGGGCCCTGGTTTGACGCCACCAGTAGCTGGAGCGCTCTTGTAGACCGCGCCCGTAGCTGGAGCCCTCTTTTGAACGGGCGCCTCGTCAGGTTGCTCCGCGCGTTTCTTCTGGACTGCCCCTGCCCTCCGCTGATCCTTCTGGAGCTTCTCGAGTCGCTGGAGCTCCTTGGTCCATTTCCTGTTGAGGAGAAAGAGAGTCAAGTGAAAATGCGTGTCGCTTTGATTTCCAGCGGCACCTTTGATTCTTCCTTGTTTGATGCAGAAAGGGCTCCGCCACGCATGTCGTCCAAATCTTCCTGCGCACAATTGTTCGCAGATCTGCTTTTAAAGTGGATACTTCCCAATTTGCATTCGTTGGATCAGTTTCCAAATTTTGCAACGTGCTCTTCCTAAGAGCTGCCGTTCCTTTCCATCTTTTATGAGGCGGAATTCGCCAGATCGGTAGTGGAATCATTGAGATTGGGCACTTTTGAAAGGACCCGAAGTGATCTACAACGGAGCCTGATCTTTGACGACCCTTTATGCTACTTTCACGGGTCGGCGATGGTTTCACGTTTCGATATTAAGAGCATCGTAAGCACCCCTTAAAAGTCAAGCCAGCCAAGGGCGGATTAACCCCTTCTCTTCGTGGCAGCAAGGAATGCTTAATATCCTGTGCAATATTACCGGAAGGATTGAAACGCACAGCAGATTCTGGTTGTTTACGCAGAAAGATTCGAGTTTGCAGCGAGGATCTTCTGTTACATAGGGATGAGCCTGCTCACTTGATTTCCCCGCTGTCCTTCGTCCTCTCAAGGACGCAGAGCATGTTTCCCGCTGCCGTAATCTGCTGATCCAGCAAGTTGCCTTCCTTCGCTTTCCTGGACAACAGAGCGAAGGCACAGTCACACTCTGCTGACGGAAGTGCGCTATTGCGTGATATGCGAGGTCTGCAGGACAGAAGCTGTCCTCAATGCTCGTCAGCATAGGACGTTTGCTACAATATGTTTCGCAGCCAGCTCCACTATCACTGTAAATTACGGACGGTCATGCCACCAGAGTAGAATAGATTCAACCATCTCCTTCGAAAAAGCAGAGTGTTCAAATCTTGTTGCAGGACGAGCTTTCAATGAACAAACAAGGGCAAATCTGCATGCATGAGGCCACGAAGGGGTTCATTTCAGACGATCGCTTACTTGTAGCCCTCGTGATAGGCACGCACGGCCGCCTCCGGTTGGGAAAGCCAGTCTAAGCAGTTTCCGATGTTCGTCATCGCCACAGCCATGCCCTGCCAGAAGAGGTGGGGTGGCTGACGTATGGGACAAGTCACGAGGACAGCAGACAGAGGATTGGGAAGATCATGGAGATACAAAGTTATGATCGACTTGCCATTCAAGCTAGTGAAGACAAGTGGTCCTTCTGGTCGATATGAATGGGTATGACAGTGGAACGCATCTCTGGCACTTCTTGTTAGTCTATTCTTGCCTCTGATCCGTGATGAGGACAGACTTGCTTACGAGACCCTTGTCGCTTCAGGCATCAAGTATTGGCACTCTGGCCAGACAAGCAGTACCTCTGTGCACCTGCACCAATCATTTGGTGTTCTCTGCACTGCTTACCTCAGCAGAATTGATTGCCTGCGAGTAGTTGAAGCTCTTGCGGTGCCACTTCTCTGCCTCGCTATACTTCTGCAGATTGTAGTACGCCTCTCCGACAGCGGTTGACGCGTCTGCCTGCAGCCCCAGGTCCCCCAGCCAGGAAGCAAGATCCGCTAGCTGCTCAGCGTAGGCCCTTGCCTGCAACAAAAGCGGAGGAACAGCAATCAGCAACTCTTGCTCCGTCCAGAACAGTTGACAACCAATGACCAGGTTGTAAGGACTAATCAGGATTGGTTTGTGACTGCTGCAGTTGGGCCCCAAAATACGAAGCACTGGAGGCATTCTTATAAAGCTCGCACTTCAAGACAGAGAGTAGGTCAACAAAAGGTAGTCATCCTACTTTAACTCTGCTGGTCAGATCCCAACCGGACACTCCTCAAGAACCGCCAGCGAAATAACACCCGAGCAGATGCAACCATCCCTGCAATTGGGTGTCCAACGTAGAGCGAGGTATGAGACAACAAAGAGCGCACCTTCTCAAAATCATCCACCCTGTTTGCAACCTCGACGAGCTCTTTGAGCCTCTTTGCTTTCCGAGTCTGCAGGGCGCTCTCCTTTTCCGTCCCCTTGACCTCCGCTAGCCTGAGGTCTAGCTTTCCTAGTTCCTTGGGAGCCTCGTCAAGCTCCTGCTTAGCCGCCCGGCGATCGATCGCCACATCGATGTTATTCTGCGCCACCTTGACAGACTCGTCTTCATCGGCTAGGGACCGGAAGATGCTCTCTGCCTTCCTGTACGCATCGATCGCATCCTCGTAGCTGTGAAACTTGCAGTGCAGGTCTCCTAACGTCAAAAAAGCCTTGCCCTCGCCCTGCAGGTGCTTAATCTGATGGCAGATCTCGATGTCCTTTCTGATGTGTTTTGCAGCCTCGCGCTTGTTGCCCTGCTTCGAGAAGAGCATCCCCAGGCCGTGGTGCAAACGCGCTTCCGAGTCAGGGTACAGATTGTCGCAAAGCCTCAGCCCCTTGCTCAGGTGACTCATGGCCAGCGTCAAGTCGTCTGTTTGCATCGCTAGCAGGGCCATGTTGTTATGAGCATCAACAAGTGCCTTTTGCAGATTGTTTGCACTAGCGAGTTGCAGGGCCTCTGTGAGGTGTTGCTTGGCGAGCTTTGTCAGGCTCTCGGACTTCTGAGGATCCTCCCTCTCTCGATCTGCCATATCCATGTATGCCACCCCAAGCTGACACTCGGCACGCTGCAGCTCGCGGCAGGAGGGGTCGAGGTGAGACAACGCGAGCGCCATGTTGCGGTGCTCATGCTGTACAACAAAAGGTCAATTGTTAGGATATTTCGCGAAAGGATTTCTTCTGGGAACCTTCTAGTTTCTGTGAAAGTTTGATCTGAACTGGTCGGTCTATTGCCGAGATGCATTAGCCTTGAGTAAATTTTATATGTACGAGGAGGTTGCATGGAATAGCCTGTAGCATGAAACCCTCGGCCGTAGCATTTCCAAGGGTTTTCATGCTAGGATGAATTTCGGCCGTTGAAACACTGACCTTCAATGGTCCAGGACAGAGTACATAGCATGAAAACCCTTCCGATTGCAAGAAAAGTTGTCAATGCAAGAAAGGGTTCCGTAAGAACCTTTGCAACGGCAATTAGGCCATCCAAATTTTGAGGGACGGAAATGATCATGTTGGAGCACGTTGCTCTTTCAGCTGGTCATTGCTGAAGACAACCACTATGTGCAAATTTTTTAGAACAAGGCCTTAGAAATGCGGCATAAACTCACTTGAAATTTGAGCCCAAGTTCGAAGTTGCCCCGCCCGTTGTGCAGCTCCCCAAGGCTCTGTACAGACGGCAAGAGAAGATCCAGCTTCTCTTTATCGCTCAGCTTTCTTTTCTTGAGCATTCGGTAGTCTTCCTCTAGAAACTGGATCGCCTTGACGTAATGCCCGGCTGTTTTATACCGTGAGGCAAGTGCATTCAAGCACCTGGACTCCTCTTCCCAGTCCCCATTGCTTCTGCAGAACCCAAGCTGGTCTCTGAGCTCGTTGATCGCCCCCGCCATTCTAGGACCTCCTCAGCGTGCCCCGCCTACAGAATCTGAATGAGTCTCAGCCTGACAGGGGGCTTGCAGAAGCGCCAGGTTCAGCACCCTGAGAAGCTTGGATCTCTACCTACTTGCCCAAATTCTTTCCATGTTTAGCAGGCAGTGCGCCATCGCCCTGACAAAAATGGTGGAAGCTCCTGGCACCAGTACCATGAGATCCTCGATCCAGTTGATCATGTCAAAAGGCAAGGCCGTAGGGGAGCCCTGGGGAGGCACAGCTCTGAGCAGACTTCTCAGGCAGCAGCAGCCACAGTTGCACAGTCGGACTGTGGACATAGGTAGGTATATGAAAGTCTCTTATTTAAGGTAGGTATTATGCTAAATCCTAGTCCGACACTGCGACAGGCTCCGGAGCAGAAGTCTTCCGTGCAATTCTGATTTGGAAACAACGTACCTACTGTCAGTGTCAGTGTCACGCGGGCCTGGGCAGTGGGCCGTGCACAGCTTCAAGTTTTTGAATTTGAATCCGGGGCGGTGGCGCGCGCGTGCAATTTCAATACGATATGTTCCCACTAGCATCGTCCGATTTATATCTCTCGATCTGACGGCTATTGTCGTAGTCAATAGACAATTAGCTTATGTATTGCCGTCCACTGTACGTATATGTCATCTGACGGTTGACGATCAGGGTCTTTCGAAGTGACCATGACTTCCGTACTTGAAACGTCGGACCCGGGACTGCTATTCAATTTGGCCTCTGATGAAGCATGACGCTGCATGTGACGCCGGCATTAGACACGTAAGCAGGCTATGCCCGGTTGTCTTTGTACTGACCCACATCAAAGGGCATTCTTCAGGGCGGTAGTCTGCCCCGAGTGGTTCAGGTGCTTAACAGGTGGGACTGGTGAATCGTGATGGTAAGATGGATGACCTCGACGTTTCAACTGAAAAGTTACTGCAGCAAAACGCTCCCGTGATTCACGGAAATTGCACTGATACGAAACTCCAAAACTTGGCACTCACTATGTTAACAGGCTCCCACAATTCTCCTATAGAGTTCTGGTGTGTCAAGACCCGGGTTCGAACTTCGAACGGCATTGCTGTGACTGAGACGGAAGGCTGAATCCGTGCATGATGGATACCGTCACTGTGCAGTCTGCAGAGGCACATTTTGCGGTACAGTCACGGACTGGTGCACCAACTGCCCAGTGCCGCACCACTGGAAATGGAGAAGGTCCAGGGCTGGCAAGGGAGAAGAGTCTGAAGACTGTAGTGTGGCAGCTAGCTAGGGTACCGTGCCAGCATTTGGCCAGTTGTGAATGCAGCCACGCCACCACCTTTCATCGTCGAGGCGTTAGACGCCGAGCTTTTCATCATCCTCTCATTAATTCAATATTGCTGGCCTTTCTCCTTCCTTCAAGTTCCAGGATCCTGGACACTCTCCTCAGTGTCCTCACCATCTGAGAGCGGCACAACTCTTTCGCCATTTGCATGCGGAGCTTTTGTGTTGTCTGCTTCACAGTTAGGTTAGTGCTGCGGCCCGTTGCTCTGGCCTGCTGCGACCGTGATTGCTTGAAGCGGCCCTGGGGCAGGTTGGATCTCACGCAACTCCCATACACAAACGCGGAAGAATACGCTCCTCCAGTAGAAACTTGGTGTACATTTATTCATCATGTGGCGAGTTCTGGCGCACTTTGTTAGTCCTTCTATACTTGGGGCCCTTTCCTAACGGTGTCAACGACGAAAGCGAGCGATTGAAACCTTTGCGCGCCAAACCCCTTCTCAGTTCTCGAACCACTTGCGCGACGCAACATCACAAAGTCCATAACCACGTTGATAAAGTGGTGGTGAGAATGGAAAAGTTGTCCAGGTGCCTCCTCGCCCTCCTCCCCGCATTCTCCCTCCTCCTAGTTGCCCCCAACATCCACGCGAGCTGCCCATCAGAATCCGCCCAGCTGCGCCGCCTCTTAGTCACGTCGCCATCGGTTGCGGTGAACACCGCGTCAGTCCCGGCAACTTCCCTCTACCCCAAACTGCCGGCGCTGTTTGCATTTGGAGATGGTGATTTTGACGTCGGGAATGTGTTGCTTCTGGGCCGCGACGACTCGACGGGGGCGTACCCGTACGGGCTGTCGTTCTACAACATTACGGGGCGCGAGTCGGATGGACGGATCATCCCCGACTTTTTTGGTGAGTATTTCACTTCCGTGTTTGCTATGGATCTCTCACGTCAACTTTTCAGAGCTATATTTCTCTTGGGTCCTATTGCACGTTTCCCCCGTACCCTCCTTGGAAACCATCCGCAGAAATTCCGATGCATCTGCATTGGACTTTTCTGTCGTCATCGCATGTTTGGAGAAGGCTTGTATGAAGTACTTTCTCAGAGTTACAGTATCAAAGATAGATGCCCGGATGCCGATGCATTTCGCCGTTTTGCCGTTTTGCCGTTTGGGTCTTTGGGCAGTGTCTCATGGTCAAAAATGACGACGTCAGGAAGCGGTTGTAGATTCACCCGGTGCTTGTTTGCCATTTCGCGCAGCTTTTGTTGTGTTCTAGCCTCGGGAATCACACGCTGAAAGTTGGTCTTCGCTTGCGATTCACTGGGCAGGTATCTAGAAACTTCCTTGAACATCTGTCTGGTTTGGGGATCAGTGGCAGATCTGAAGATGTCAGCTGGGTTACGAAGGTGGTTCAGATCTCTCATGTTTCAGATTCTGTGAGCAAGGTCCTTCTCTTACACAAACGCTTGAGTACCTGTATATGAACGTCGGTCTCATAATGCAGCACACACCCGTACAGTTGCTCCTTTTCAGCTGGGTCTGAGTTCACTGCATCACTTTTGTCCTGAACAGACTGAAACTGTTGTTGACATACTGTCCGGCTCTCTTTTTGGAGGACGCACCCTGACCTCTGGTTAGAGGGCTATTAACCAAGCCTTGTAAAAAGGATTTCAAGTAGCATCATAAGTCTCCTTCTTATGATGCCCTTGTTCAACTCGTTTGTCTCCCAAGGTGAACAGTCCTTCCACCACTAGCCGACAGCTCTGTCTGATCCTGTGCCGTTTCATCTCTTTCAAAGTTCACAGCAGTCTTAAACTCCCCTGCCCTACCCCATGGACTACTGCTTACTGAAGGCACCTCCAAACCTCGGACATAATGCGCTTGCGTTGAGAGATCTGATACTTTTGAGGCTTAAGTTATTGTTCGCCCACGTCTCAGTCCCATGCATTTCGTCAATCTAGATAGCTCGCATAAAGATGTAGCGAACACTCTGACTTCTCAAGTCGCGCCTGTGCTCTGTTCCTGCTTGTGATTCCTGGGCCACTATGTTCTCATGCCCTTGCGCTTCTGGTTTGCACTCCAATAGATTCAATAGATTCCAACAGATTCCGCAAGTGGATCTATTGGGGAAGCCGCTTACTCCAACTTCAGACAACTGGATCTGACGTCCAGCATAATGACTGTTCCTTGTAAGCAGCGACTGTATGATCATGCTGATCTTATCTAAAGTAGGACTCAGTCAAGACCTGATCCACAGCAAAGTCTTGCCCACATCGAATCCAACCAAGCAATCTCGTATTGCAATCCTTAAATCTGGTTTTGCAATCTTCGAATTTGGTTCTTAACCCAGTGCTTGACTTGTCCAACTGCAAAGGCTAGCCTGCCTCCCACGGCAGGGTTGAATCAGGGGACAAGTTCTTGGAACCTGGTTCTTAACCGAGTTCTTAACCTGTCCAGGAGCGGAAGCGACGTCTGAGTTTATTGAGACCTCGCTGCCCCACCCTACACCTCAGAAACAGTACACCTCTTTTCCAAATTCTTGACCCAGCTCTTAACCCAGTAATTAGTCTGTGCCGCAGTGAAGGCTCCTTGGCATTCGAATCTCCGCCGCAGACCATCACAGAGAGACCTCCTAACCCGCTTTCCTAACCTCATTCTTAACCCCTCCTGCAGCTGAGGCTCTTGGCCTGCCGTTGCTTAACCCCAGCCTGCACCCCACGGCAAGCTTCTACCAGGGAACCTCGTTTGCAACTCCGTCCAGCGGCCGGTTCAATTTCACGACCGATGCGGACGGGTATCAGGGCACCCCCCTCCTGAAACAGGTGCGCTTCGGAAGGTTGAATCTGTGTTTGGCAACTGTTAATTGATTAATTCGATGATGTGTAGATTAGTAATCTAATTGAAGAAGTGACACGGATGGGTACCAGTGGAAAATCCTATCGTAAAACAGGTGCGCTAAGGAAGGTCGTGTCTCGGTTTGGCAAGGGTTATGAAAGGGCTTGAAAATCGGTTCAATATTCAAGGTGATACTTCTGACTGGAGAGATGATGCGGACAGGTGTCAGGGCACTCCCCTCACGAAACAGGTGCGCTTCGGAAGGTCCTGTCTCGGTTTGGCAAGGGTAATGAAAGGGTTGAAATCAGTCCGATGATGTTGAACGTGATTCTTCGGACAGGAATGATGATGCGGACTGGGCACCCCCCTCCTGATAAAATGCGCTTTGGAAGGTTAAACTTTTTGGGGCTGGTCGGGGTACGATTTAAATTGTGGTTGTTGTTGATGACGGTGACCCTTCTGATTGCTTAACTGGTTCAGACAAGTATCAAGGGGCCCTTCCTCCTGAGCAAGGTGCGTCGAGCTTGTCGAGATCATGCAGTTGGGAACAATGTCTGGGTCTGGCAAGAATCAAAAATGACGTCATGATTGAACTTGACGATGGCGACGCCTTAAAAAACAAAGAGTTCGAATCGATATCAGGTGACCCCCCTCCTGCAACAGGTGCCAAATGCCCTCGGTTAAGCCCCACAGAGTCTAGGTTCCAACCCAAGAGTTTAGGTCCTAGGTAACCCGAGAGCTTAGGCCCTAACCTAAAAGTTCAGGACCTAACCCGGCTCTAAACTCTCCTTCCCAGGTGGACTGGTTTGTTGCGTTCCAACAGAACGCCTCCGCTTTCTGGGCCGGCATCGGCATTTGGCAGAGCCATCTTCTTGCCCCTCCTCGAATTACGTCACTTCAATCACGGTGGAAGTACTTGAAAGCTCGCTTCAGGTCTACCAGGACTCTCAACCCGTCCAAAACGTTTCAAAACTCTTCTCAGGTGGACCAAATTCGTCGCGTTTCAAGAAAGTGCCTCCGCTTACTGGGCCAGCTTTGGTGACAGAAACGCCCTACATGAGCTTCGTCACGATCCCTCGAACTTTCCTGACTCCAAGCCCACAGAACCGCTCTGTTAACCCGAATCTAAACCCCCCCTTCTTCAGGTGGACCAGTTTGTCGCATTCAAGCAGAAAGCCTCCGCTTACTGGGCCGGCATCCGCATTGGCAGAGCCTTTTTCTTTCCCCTCCTCGAATCACGTCACTTCAATCACGGTGAAAGTACTTGAATGCTCGCTTCAGGTCTACCAGGACTCTCAATCAACCCGTCCAATCGATGATTACCCCTGTTCTACCTCGCCGGCTCAACCGCGGAAAGATGTTGAATGACGTCAAATTAATAGCTGGAGTTTAGCTAAAGCGTTTCAAAACTCTTCTCAGGTGGACCAGCTCGTCGCTTTTCAAGAAGTGCCTCCGCTTACTGGGCTAGCTTTGGTGACAGAAACGCCCTACATGAGCTTCGTCACGAGCCCTTCAACTTGCCTCACTCCAGGCCCACAGAACCGGTCTGTTAACCCGGGTCTAAATCCCCCCTTCTTCAGGTGGACCAGTTCGTTGTGTTTAAGCAGAACGCATCCGCTTACTCGGCCGGCATCCGCATTGGCAGAGCTTTGTTTCTTCCCCTCCTCCAATGAACGTTACTACAATCTCGGTGAAAGCTACTTGAAAGCCCGAGTCAAGCTTACCAAGACTCTCGATCGACTCAGCTCATCACCTTTGAAACCCCTTCTCAGGTGGACCAATTCGTCGCTTTCAAGCAGAACGCCTCCGCATACTGGGCTCGCATCAGCAATCGCTTGCTGCGCAGCGCTTTCTTCACTTTCTCCTCTCTTCAACCCTACCGTAATCCCCTCAAAGGCCACTCTATCTTCGTTCAAAAATGTTCTTTGAGTCGGTACTGAAGTCCTCAAACTCCCCTCTCCAGGTGGACCAGTTTGTTGCGTTCAAGCAGAACGCCTCCGCTTACTGGGCTGGCATCGGCACCGGCGCCGCGCCGAGCAAGCCCCGCTACCCGCGCCCCGAGTTCTTCGCCGACGCGGTTTACACGGCGCACTCGGGCGGCAACGACCTGCTGTTCTTCAGTGTCAACAACTATTCCCAGGCGCTGCGACCCGAGTATTTGCAGAATATGACCAATATCTACGAGACTTGGGCCAGTGTAAGGGTTTCGGCTCGTAAGCTTGTTTAGGGTCGGCTTAGCACTGTTTCGAGACATCAGTATAGATCCGTCACTTGTACTCTCTTCTTTCTGTTTCAGAAATCGCTAACAATGTTTTGGGGTCTCAACGCAAGCAGGTGGGCGATTTCGGGGTCAGAGTTGATAAGCCGTCCGTTCCACTGATTGGAATCCTCGATACGCAAGTGAAGAAGGCCGAAATGTGTCGCAACAGGTTGACGAAGTTCCTACGACTAATCTGCAGGATCTTCTGATGTTTCGGGAACAGCTTTGCCTCTAGCAGGCAAATCAAAGAGCCGCACTTTGTCTTCGAACATCTTCGAAACTCTTTCCGACCTTTTGAACGAAGCAGTCCCGAAGTTCTGTCGTTTCTTCGGCTGTTTGCACTTCCCTATCCCTCCGATTCACATGCATTTCGCTGAAGGGAGGTGGACTCCGTAAGCTTGAACGAAGTCGAAGCCTCAAAAACAGATGTTACGTTCGCTGCGGATAGGTTTCGGCCTTACTTTGATTTAGGCAGACGAACCCAGAGTCATGACTCCCCGCACGGTGGACTCCGTAGGCTTAAACGTATTTGAAGCCTCAAAAACAGATGTTACACTCGCTGCGGATAGGATTCGGCCTTACTTTGATTTAGGCAGACGAACCCAGAGTCATTTCGCCCCGCACCCCGTATCCACCCTTGGACCCCCAAATCAACCGCACCCGACACCCTGGCATGACCTATCTCAACATAGTC
>DF236957.1:13062-27805 GCA_000708835.1 Klebsormidium nitens | reverse complement strand
GGTAGGAGGTACGGTACTCTTCCAGCCATATCACATCTCTGGTATGTACCTTGGTATACCACGTGGTTCTAAAAAGCCACCCGATTGGCTGAGAGATCTGGGAACCTTTTTGCAGCTTTTCGGTCGACGCGCACCCTGACTCACATGAACTTGATCTTCGCTGCAGTCCATCTACCAAGCGGGCGGCCGCAAGTTCGTCCTGACGAACTTTGGGCAGTTTGGGTGCACCCCCGCGGCCATCCTGCGAAACAGGGGCGTCTGCAGGTGAGGCTCCTTTCTCTTACATCTAGAGTGTTCTCGAACGTTGGACGATGCTAAACGGCTCAGTGTTATACAATTGGAGCTTTTGTCAAACGCTTCGGTGATCCTAAACAGCTTTCCCCACGTCAGAAGCAGATTTCTGGATCAGTCGTGGCTGGCGAGAAGAGTTTACTTACTCCCGGAACGGACGGCTATCACCCAGCGAAGCGTAAAACCATCAACTCGTGGAACTTAGCAAAGCCTGACGTCATCGTACCTTATGATGACGTCATCCTTCGTTGCAGCACCAACGTTTCGTGAGGATTTGGCGAGTCCGACCAAGCATCAAATCGTAGTTCAAGGATGAGATGCATAAGAATTGACCTTATTTTGCCTCGTGCTGACGTTTTATCCGCGGTTCTCCAACAGCGCTATCATCTTGTCAGACTGCAGACTCCTGGTATACTTAACCAACCGTCAAACCCAGGTCCGGGCACGCCACTCCACACGAGAAAATTTCGGCGATATCGTTGTGCCTCGTGCTGACGTCATCTTCTCTCTCTCGCAGTGTCAACATCTCGTCCGACTGCAGACTCCTGGCGTACCAAAGCAACCGTCAAAACCAGATCCGGGCACGCCACTCGACCCTAAACACTACTGGCGAACTTGTTGTGCCTCGTGCTGACGTCATCTTCTCTCTCTCGCAGCATCAACATCTCGTCCGACTGCTGGATCCTGGCGAACCAAACCAACCGTCACAACCAGATCCCGGCACGCGACTTGACCCTAAACACTACTGGCGGATCTCTTGTGCCTCGTGCTGACGTCATCTTTTCCCTCTCGCAGTATCAACATTTCGTCCGACCGCCGGATCCTGGCGAGCCAAACCACCGTCAAAGCCAGATCCCGGCACGCCACTTGACCCTGAACACTACTGGCGAACTTGTTGTGCCGTGCTGACGTCATCTTTTCCCTCTCGCAGCATCAACATCTCGAATGACTGCCGGATCCTGGCGAACCAGACGAACTACTTGGCGCAGAAGCTGCAGTCGCAGTTCCCCGACGCGACGTTCATCGTGGGAGACGCCTTCACCTTCAACATCGACATCGCCAAAAACCCGGCGCAATTCGGTGAGCCCATCCACCATCGTATCAGCGTTTGCTTTCGTCAACAAATAAACCATTATTTGTCCTGCCGAAAATTTCAGAAATATAGTTCAGGCATCAAATAGAGAGCGGGATGTTTCAGCAGGTAACGTTGGGTCTGCCGAACTTCTTCATCGTTTCATACTCCATTATGTGGCGTCGAACCTGACGAATTGAACCGCTGGTACGTTATTCTGAACGCATCCTCTTTGGTCACTAGCACAATTTTCTGAGCCCCTTTTGAATCCCCGCCCCCCTAAACGTATCGAGAACGTGTCCTCGATGGCTGTGGGTCATGAGCGAGTGTAGACGAAGAGAGGCAGTGCCGGACTCGAGCGAAAAGGACAGAAAAGTCTGCAAACATTAACAGGAGTAGAGACGACCGGAAATTCTACTTCTCTGCGCGCACATTCTGGTTGGGGGTGCAGACGCAATTGGGGATAAATCAGTGGGAACAAAAGTGTGCCCCTTCTGTTGGCTCTACCAAAGCGGCTCGTGAACTTTGATCAAACGGAGGCCCTATTCCCAAGGGACCGTGCTTTATGGAGATCGCCACGCTTTGAGCGCGTCACCAGCGGCCGCGCCACCCGTTCTCGTTCCGCTTTTGTTTCGCTCGCCTTCCGCTACCAGATCGTCAGCCGTCCTAATATAGCGTTCGCCTAGCGCACCTTATCGCTACTTTGCCTTCTGCTTGCTGCTGAAGTCATTTCTCGCCGAATTATTTTCCAGGCGTCACTCGTTGGAACCAATCCTGTTGTGGGGGGGGCACGCCGGAGCTTGGCAATACACAGGTTCAAGTAAGGGCTCGTCTCCCCGTTCTTTTCTCGTCTCTTTCGTTTCTGGATTCTTGCTTCTTATCTCAAACGAACTCTCCGGTCTCGTCGATAATTGATTCGTTGTCACAGACCAGTCACCGGACATCGTTGTTCAGAGCACCTTCCTGAAAGAACCTAAAACGTTAAGGAAGAGGAACTGTGCTCCGTTCTTCTAAGTCACTTGTGGAGCGCCGCGGTTGACGACGTTTTTCGGAGGCATAATGCCTGTGCGATTCCGTTTTCCACTTTTGTGACCGGTTGAAAACAATGAAAAGTTGGCCCATGAAGCATGACAGTGTTTCATGGTGCGTCGTTCTGGCCAACTTAGTAACTGCCCAATCCTGGTACCCTTGGAAACTGCGGCGAAATCTGGCGGATGTATCCTTCAAGTTTGCATTGACCTCACTTGTGTCACGTCGCGTCCTCTGCAGTGCAATCAGCTGACGTCACAGATCGCTAGTAACGCAACTGGGAGGGTGACGAACGCGACGTTCCCGGTGACCATCTGTCCGGTAAGACCTGCCTTTCAAATTCGGATCTCTCTTCTTTCCTTCGCAGTTGCTTTCTCCCAGGACTCAGCTTAGCAGTAAACAAGCAATCTAATATATCAGGCATCGTCAGATCTGGCCGAAGTTTTGATGACCTTTCACTACCTTCAGACCCGAAGTTTATTGATCGTTTCTGCGTGCTGGCGACTACCTTGACTGACATCCACTCGATCGCGTGAGTGAATTCGCAAGGAAAGCTTTCTCATCGCCTTCGCTAACCCCATACCCCTTTTTGAATATCTGTTGCCAATTGCTGGCTTTACCTCTTTCACATGATGCATTTGCAACTGCTCGCAGAACCTTTATTCATGCGGAAGTGCTTTCCAATCCCAACGTCTCCGTTTTCGTGAACCACCATCTTTAACCTTGTGCTTAACCCGTTTTTTACTCCGCAGAACCCTTCGGAGTACCTCTGGTGGGACCAGGTCCACATGACGGAAGCCATGAACCGCTTCCTGGCAAACGACATTTTCGGGGGGTCCACGTACGTCTTCCCGCAAAACATGATCCAAGCGTTCATTCTGCCCCAACTCTTGAAGCTGAGCAAGTGATGGATGGCCTTTTGGGGTCTTCCAAATTCTGGCTGGAGGGCGGAAAGAGGGTTTTGATGTTCAAAGCAAACCCGAGGAGAGGGGGGGATACAAAGAGCGCTGTTGAAGGTCAGCAAGTGGCATAAGGTGTTTGGGAGTTGGATCGTAGATGGCTGGAGGGTGGAAACATAAAAGCCCGTTTCCTCAAGAAGAGGGGAGGGTAATTCTTGGAAAAGTTTTAGGATTTTGGAACAGGGCGTTGATACCAGATTCCCTTTCGTCAAGATAAGGGGGATGAAAAGGAGATTCGAGGAAAAAGACGAGAGGGAAGCCCAAAACGCAAGAAAAGATGCTTACAAAGCAACGCAGGTGACTAGGCCCTAGTAGTTCAGGTCCGTGCGAGGCCCTTTCCTGCGGTGCCCCGCGGTGGCTTTCCCTTCATTGCTCGCTGCAAAGTGGGGTGGAAAGGTTTTTGACGCTGTCCGAGCACATAAGTAAGACTAAAAAACGGCCACAGAGTAGCTAAGTTCTAGGTTGGTTACGAGGTCAAGTCGTTAAGTCCATTAGCGCGAGTTGGTTATTTCTACGTACCACGTGTAGCGTAAAGGAAACAACGCACGAAAGCATTGGTTGAGAAGGATCAGTATCGTTAAAGCCCAACCGCCTTTGAAGGTCGATAACGGACAGTTCAGTTGTACAGAGTAGTACACGCTTTCAGTAGGTTCAGCGCTTGCGCGAACAACTCCGGCAGTCGTAGTTAGCCTAAGAGTAGGTGAGTTGGTGTATCTACTGTTGCTACGAACGGTCCGTCCAGTCGTGACGGTTGTCCATACGTGCATACCTAAGGTTAAAGCCTGATGGCTGGTTCGTGCAAAGTGGCCAGGTCCCGGTGGACATTGGAAGGACAATAAGCCGTTGGGTGGAGCCTCGCGGTTGCGGGCCCTCATATGTGATACTTACCTGTGTGCAACATTTTTTTCCGCCTGGCAAGATCAGTCGTGTCCTTGAGACGCTCACGATCGCGAGCTGGCCCGCTAGTCGGAAGCTGAGATGGTCTGGCATGCTGCTGACTCAGGAGTTGTTCGCAAGCTGAGACGACAGGGGCCTTATAGTATCTGATCTGATCGTCGTCCGACCGCTAGCTTTAATGTTGCATTCTCAACCATGATGGTCCATGGCGGCCGCGCTCGATTGAGGAATCGAGTTAGCATGAAAGCTGTCGACATGGTAGCCAAAGCCGTATGATGTGCGCCAACTGCGCGTTCGGCCCTATAAAGAGGTAATGATAGCACTCAAAGTGATACCGGTTTATCATGTTACACGTAATCGCGGAATAAGTTCATGCCACACATGGTTGCCCCATGCATATACGCGCGCGTCGCATGGACAGACTGCTATATTCAACAGTTAAAGCCAGACGCTGCGTGTGGCAATTGAATATATAGCAGTCATGCACTAGCAGGCCAGCACATGGCGGCAATGTGCATCGTTGCACGGTAAATGAGCACGGTAAGCATCATTGAATTACTCAGAAATGCTTGCCGCTCCTAGCATATAACAACAATGCCAGAATCTATACGTACGAAAGTTCAACTGTCACAACTGCATGACCCCATGTGCAGTGGCCACAGTCAATCTCAATCGTCATGCTGTGGAGCCATCTGGTGTACGGTTTTGAGAGACTGAGCACACTCGTTCACTGTGAAGATCCTTAATGTAATCAGAGAGTCCATTTGTTTCCGCTACACAAAATACGCGCAAGCCAGAAGCCTAGATCGACAAGTTGCAAGAAGCCTAAAGTTGTTCACTGCTGCAGTCGCTGTCCAACCAATGCAGTTACCCACCCTACTTAGGCGATCCCAGTATGTAACAACGCGAGCAGTCCGTCAGTTGCAAGCGGCGGGTGCCATTGGCGATCTCTCTTGCGGGCCATATTTGCAAAGCCAACTGCGGGCAATACCTTAGCATTAAGGCGCCACTCCGTAAGTAGATTCGATCTGCGGCACTACAAACGTCTTGAGAATGTTCCCCGGGTAAACCCAAGACGAACCGCGGAGGACTTCGTGGCTAAGCTGGCGGTTCATCGCTTGGGTGAGATGGAACTGGTCCCAAAACTGGTACGTACCGGGGTTCTGGAAGTGGAAGGAAATGGTTTGAATAGGATTGGGATCGATGCATACCAGGATCAAGAGCAAAAAGTCTTCGATACAAGAACCCAACTCAGATAATCAGGACGGACAGATAAAAACACCCGATTCTCAAAAGAAGCTATATCATCCAAATCTAGGATCAGTGATGAGAACGAATCAGGTTCTTGTAATCCGATCTGGAACCGCCAGGCAAGCGAGCGTCAAAGCGGTTCGTAGGAAGCAGGAAACTACACAAAATGCAATGGCTGCAGAAAGACCGTATCCAGTCTCCTCGAGCAGATTCTGGGAACGATTTTAGGAGGCAGAAAGACTGACCAGCGCACGACAAACTCCGCGGAAAGAATGAAGGGAGAGCTCGGAAAATAGTCTCGGAACCGAGTCTTTAATGGCTGATCCATTAATTTGGCTCCAGTACCCACCCGCCAGGCTTTTCTAACTTTCCCTTTTTGGGAAAAATGGTAGATTTCTTGAACTTCTTAGGGAATCACTGGTAGAAGCAAGAGCAGGAAATCAATGGTAGATGCAAGAGCAAGTTGCAGAGACGGTAATTTATTTTTACACCCGATTGCCAGATCCGCCAGGCCCAACTAACAACTCACCGCCCAACAGAGAGGATTCTAATAGTTGCCTTTGTCCAGAACGCACAGAAGCTGCTGTCCTCCCTGAAGAAGAGATGGCAACGGACGGCTTTGATGCCGTGCCGAGGTCCATCGAAGGGCTGGGATTCAAGCGTTCAAGCGGGGCTGAATGTTCGGCTTACCGAGCAGACCTTTCTAGGATACGTCACCCCGTTCACCGTCGCGGGCTTCTCATCGGCGCACTGCACGATGCATCAAATAGATTGTTAGCACCAACTTTGAGAAGACTCCCGAACTCAAAGCCCAAGCATCCTTGTATGTGAGGCGATGGCAGTGAGTGCGCCGTCAACGCATTCAAGGATGGAGACAGACCAGGAAGGTTGTGCTCTTGAGCGGAAGTTACAATTCCGTTTGTGTTTTGCGGACCTTGAATGTCCAACACTAAAGCTGGAAGGGGACTTTGATATGAGAACAGCTCAAGTCGGAAGCACCGCAATGCCACCGCAAAGTTCGCCGCCACCAAACGCTGAAGCGTTAGCTGGTATGAAGCCCGGAAAAAAAGGCGTTAGCAGAGACGGAAGAAGGTCGGGGCTGCGTGCGAAAAAGTCGCGTGTGATATCCCCTCCAATATTACTGCCAGAAGCAATGAACAGAAATCGTAGACTCGCCTTCGCAACACCGGACCAAGCTTTTGCAAAAATCCGGGCAAATCGACGGTCTGAGCTCCTCAAAAAGCTTCACGAGAGCCCTTGATCCGCAGGTGATAGCAGCCAAGGAACTCCGAAGCGGCAGCGAAGAGTACGAAAGTCTGCATTCTACTACTACCAATTCGGCCAGAAGAGTCTTATGCCACGTCATCCGGCGACACGGATCGCGTCTCCGTCCCCAAAGGCAAGACGAAGGCCGCAGTGTGCCCCTAAATGCCCATACGCTCCAAACGATAAAGAATTAAATTGCTGAGAATGCCTACGTCCACTCACAGTAGTATATGTGTTGCCGAGCCCCGGCACTCCGCCTCCGCAGCATGCGTCGACGATGTTTGTTACACCTGGCAAGGAAGAAGATGACCTCAGAGCTTGCAAGTGTGGCAGGATCTAAGGTGACGGGAACCATAACCAACTCTTCACCATCCTGCGAGTCGGTTTTAATTACGTCCGGCTGAGGCAAAGCCAATCCGTCATCAGGTTTGCCGGAAATCAATCTTGGTAGGATAGGCAAAAAGCAGAGACCAAGCGCGGCGGAGGCTTCGGCGGACGAAAACGAGCCCGCAAAGGTGATGGCGCTGCGAGTCTCTTTGCATCTAGAGTCACTCCCTGGGTTGAGCCCAAAAGTTTGACACCAGGAGTTTGGAACCAGTCTATCTCCAGAATTCAAATGTCTTGGTCTTTTTAGGACTGTGAAGAACGGGAGCCTCAGAGGATGACATCATTGGGGCCTCACCAAATCTGAAGGGATCTTCTTCGACCACCCCAATTGAGCCCAAACGTATTTACCACCAGGAGTTGCAATCAATAATCCAGAGTTCTGTAAGGCTTCTGGTAGTTTTTCAAGGGTATTCTGACAGATGATTCCTGGGAAACCAAAACCGAAGATGTCATCGTTGGGGCCTCACCAAACCTAGAGGGATCCCCCTCGACCTCCCGATTGAATCCAAACATGTCTCCTACGAGAATCCGGGCGTCCGGCACAGACGCCGCGAGCCTGGCGGGCAGCGCGGCGGTTGCAGCTGCGAGCGAGCTGCATATGCTGCTCACCGTGGGACTGGAGACAGAGGAAGTGACGTCAGCAGAGGAAGTGACGTCAGCAGAGGAAGTGACGTCAGCAGAGGGCGCCGTGTGCTGACGGGCAAACGCTCTTTCTGATTCTTAGCAATACGTCGCTTGAAGAGAACAGGGGTAAGAGAAAAGGGGAAGGATTGGGCAGTATGCTTACAGGAACGATATCGGAAGAAATACAGGACGACAACACCGCGAATTGCAGCCCATTCCAGTTTTAGGGTGCTGCTAAAGCGACGCAAGCAAACGCAAGAGCAGACCTGGTCACATGACTAAGGTCAGCAGAACAGAGAACCACTGCTGGTCACTTTTATACTGCAGCGTGTAGGGAGCCCGTGGAAATAGCCATACGAGGCCAAAATTTGCCCGGGGTTATTGGGTGAGATTGTCCGAAGCGCCATCCCTACAGCTGCCGTTCGAACCAGGCGCTAGCAGCGGAGCATGGGCTCTTCAAACCCAGATCGCTACTTGCTCAAGGTAACAATCGTAAGTTGAAACGACAGTGGTTCTTGCATTAACAACGGCCCTAACCACGCCCCAAACTGGTAGCTAACCCACCCCGTCGTTGCAGCAAATTGTTAACCAACTCGTAGTCTTTGACTGGGGTTCCCTGGAACCTCGGTTTTACCGTCATCACCACCGGTGTCAACAGTGGCCTAACCGGGGCGCTAACCCACCTGCACGTCCCGTTGTTTATTTGGCGCGCCAAAGGTGAACAGCCGATGTTACCCAGGCTGAACAGGACGAAGTTCCTCCCGCCAGCAGCGTAGATGGCCTGCAAAGTAGCGCCCCGTGAGACTGCCGCGCATTAAGGCTTGCAAGTCCAGGCACGCTCGTCTTTGACCTGTGGTACGGCTGACTTCGGGTTACGTGCTGGTTAGAGGACATGACTGCCCCCTTTCTCTGAGGTAGCAAGGTTTCGCCTCGCGAATCTGCCAGTCACAATTGGGTCCAGACATAGTCAGATCACCAGAGTTTTCAATCTAACCAAAAGCAACGTTACCTCCACATCTCACGCACTCATGCTGGTAGACACCGCGGTGCGCTGAAGTGCAAAGTGGTACCTACCTGCCGGGTTTGGCCGAGACTAAACCCCTTTCGAAAAAGGCGAAACTGGCATTTCGCCGACTCCAAACGAACCGAGCGCTTCAGCATCCCTCACGCTTACCTTCACAAACTGCCCGTACATTGCCGTCATCTCCTCGACGAACACGTCAGCAGCCGGGCCCGGCTTGCCGTGTTGCACCACCATGAACTTGAGGACGTCGTTTGCGCCGACCAACACCATGTACAGCGCTTTTGCGAACGCGGAGGGAGGGGGATATTGGGGCGCCAGGGGCGGGTTATCGGCGTGCTGCGCCCAGTAGTCGATGGAGGCTTCCTGGAAGGCGAGAAAGTTCTCGACCTGCGCAAAGAGCGGTATTGTTGAATTTAGTAGCACTTAAAGTGCTTTTGCCAGCGCGGAGGGAAGGGGATACTGGCGCGCGGCGGGCGGGTTATTGGCGTGCTGCGCCCAGTAGTCAATGGAGGCTTTCTGGAAGGCAAGAAAGTTCTCGACCTGCAACAAGAACGTCCTTATCAGATGAAGGTTTCACGGGCGAGGTTCAAAAGTCGTAGGGCGGGGAATACTAGGGTGGTGCCCCTGGAGAGGAGTTGACGCACTGCGCCCAGTAGTATGATCGACATTTTTTGGGAAGTGAAATCTCGGCCGGCGAACAGAGAATGCCTGTCAAACTCGGTGAGATTTAGAAGTCGTTGAACGGGCCGAGGTAGGGAGTACCGGGGCGCAGCAGGGGGGCGTAGTGCATCCAGTGAATGTTGGAGGCTCTCTGGCTGTCGAGAAAGTTCTCAACCTTCTAAAAAGGGTTACTGTCTATTGTAGTGAAACTGACGGCGCTTTTGCAAAGGCAGACAACGGAGATACTGGGGCGCTGCGGGATTGGCAGTGGCGTGCTGAGCCTGTTAGTTGCGGAAGGGCTTTTGGAAGGCAAGAAAATTCTCGACCTGCGAAAGGGGCGGAAGGTCGAGCACAGGGCTGGGGACAACGGAAGCTACTTGACAGAGTACCAGAAGAACAGATTCAGAGAAGCAATAATGAGTACCGATTCAATTGACCGCGACGAGGAGGAGGCAAGGAGAAGGAAACAAAATCGAAGCAACAAGACACGATACAATCAGAATGTTACTCTCGGATACTCCATCTCTCTATTTCCGGACAAAATTTTCGAATGTAAACCAGGAAAGCTGGGGAGGAGGAAGACGAGGAGAGCAGCACAGAGCAGTCAACCTTCATACTTGGAAAGAGTGACTAGACGCGGGCAGAAAACAAGAGGATTCGCGTCCTCACCTGCGCGAAGAGGTGCGTCTTGATAGCGGGGTTATGCATGTTGCGTGTTGCGTTGAGCAGCCCGCTCCCTGACACCGCAAAACTGGTCCCATGGGAAAAGGAGGCGTTGGGGGCGAAGTTTGGTGGCAAAATCGGCAGCCCCAACCCTTCAGCTGCAACAATTGGAGGAGGGTATTTAGCAGATACGAGGTTTGGAAGGATTCCAGAAGTAGTGGTGGGGTATGCAATCACGGAGAAACGTGGCCAAAGATGATGGATTAAGCCGTGCAACTAACTGGGCCTGATATCTGCTGGAAATCGGTACTGAGAAGGCCAGGCTCTAATAACACCGTTGAACATAAGGAGCAGAGCCAGAGGTAGCACGAAAGTAAGGGCTCTTCGGAATGAGTTCAAAGACGACTTTGAGCAACACTGGGGCAGTTTCAAAGGGCCAGTACGGAGCAAGCAAGCAACAATCCAGAATCAAAGCGCGGGGCACAAAAAAGCTGTCTACGCATTGCGAGTAACCGACTGCTGACTCATCGATCGACAACAGTCAACCAAAGTTGGGTTCTTTGATGGCCTATGCAAGAGAAAAACCTTTAGAGAAGGATGCTCCATCAAGTAGTCTCCATCATCAAGGAGGCTCGTCGCTTACCTAGAAAGTCTGGGACAAGCAGGCCATCGCAGAAGCGGCCCCGCAGCGCATCCCCGCCCTTATAGCTCTCCCCATATGGCGCGTACTTCGTCGCCTTATATGGCGTCACGTTCAGATACAGGGTATTCCCAAGGTCGAAGTCAGAGTCTCCGAAAGCAAAAAGCGCCGGCAGGTAAGGGAATAGGCCAAAGGTTTGCCCAAGTTCTGACCTCCTTTTGATGTTTCCAGGCGAGCCCCCGTGCAGGTTTTGGTATTCTAACTTTTGACGCAAGGAGCGCTTGTCAGCTTGGGCGCTCCTCTGTGTCGTTGAACTGGTGTTAAGCTGGGGACCTTCATGTGGTGAGGCATCTGTAGACTTGCCTTTACCCTGGGAGGTTCTGTCAAAGTGAGGGTCTCCTAAAAAGCCCAATGTGTCGTGTTGCTCAGCTTGTTTCCCCAGTGCAAACTCTCTGTTTTGAATTACAGGAATAGACAGTAAGCGAGGGAGTTTCAGCAAGCGGCCCTCACTAGTGGCACAGAAAAATGCACAGAGGAGGCTAAGCACCGTCAGGATTGACCTGCCCCCTCTGCTGGCTGGGGGCATTCTGTCCTGAGATTTTCGACTGACACGTCCCACGAAGAACCTGCTTTTGTGGAAGTGCTTAGTTCGTTGTTGTCTGCTTCACTGGCACAGAAGATGCTGCTGAAATATGGTTCAAGGACCTTTTTCAGCAGAGCAACTTCTCCTTGCTTGTCGCTCAATGACGATTACAAACAAGTCTGCAAGGCTTAGGCAAAGCAATCTTCCTCATGGAAATGTGCAATGTGAAGCACAAGGTTAGCTGCACATTGTGGAAGTCAGAATGTGTAGTCCATTGTCCGTAGGAGGGGGCCAATTGAAAGCTCAGGGGATTTGCTTCTTTCTAAGGCTGACGGCATTGCCTCAGAAACAGCCTTACGATACATCCACCACTTGCAACTACTACTAGTGTCTAGCTTATCAACAAAGTCTTTTCCTGAGTCAGCTTTTTTTAGCCTTCCTTGCACAATCAGATGCGGGGGACGTATGGTAGCATTCTAGAAGTGCAAGTCTCTGCATGAAGGAGAGACCTTCACAACAGGCGGGCAATCCTACTACGCTGAAGCGGGAGTGCCGCTCAGAATGGCTCAGAAATTAGAATGCTGTGCTCTGCTCTGCACCCGGAAGCCATGCTCTCGGGTGGTGTTCCAGAGGCGCATTGTTATCAGGAGATCCTGCGGACTTTCGGTGGCGAACTTTACGCTCGCCGTGGGGGTGTTGGGTCGCCAACAAAGGCGTCAAACTTGAACCCTCTGAAAACCGCGCGGTGCCACGGACTCGTCCGACGGTCGCGCCGGGCGGCCGCAGAATGAGACGCGCAGCCGGCCGCGAGAGGAGGGCAAGGAGAGTATCCAACAAGGGACTCGCAGATAATCTTACATCGCGCATGCAGCTGTGGGCGATGACTCGATATGCAGATTATTGCAGGGCACGACCTCATCGCCACATTCATAAGCTTTCAATGATCAACCGCATAGTTTAGTGCGCCCTCATAATTGAACCTCATGTAAAGAACCGGTGCAAGGAACTGACTCCAGCGATCAACGGCTTGTAAGCATCATTGCTAGGGCAAGCACGCCTGTGTTTTGAATTGAAAAGTATTGTTGGACGGAGCCTAGCCTAGCCCAGTGATGTCTGGTCGCTCCTCCACTTCAATTGCGTCAAGACAAGTCCAATCTCCTTTAATATGATTTTCCCATCATCTCTTGTGTTCCAAAACCGATCTTGTAAACCTGAACATCAATCTGATGCAGATTCTAAATTCATGCTTCAAACATTTGGAAGGAGAGACCTTAATCAGCCACTCTTTAAGGAGCGAACCCAACTAGTCGGTCCAGTTCGACTGCAAAGTTACCTGCATCCGCTTTTGGATACTCTACAAGAGAGCTTTGATCGAACTGACCAACGCGTTCTGGCAGGTTGCTCGGCTTTGCTACGACAAGAAACCTGTTGTCCGCCAAAGCGTCAGCCAATTCTTGTTGGTGATTGTCCATCAAAAGCTCGTTGACTACCACCACGAGGGGCCTTTTCGCTCGCAAGGTCTCAAAGATGCTCCCAGAACCTGTAGAATCGAAATGCCACTTGTTTTCTTAGGTTGAACAACCTGCTTGAATTTGGTTTCCTCAGAACGACGAGCCAAACACTCCAGAAATGCCCGGACCAGAATGAAGGTCGACCTATGTGGCAGATGAGCTGTCTTTCCCCATCCTTCTGAGCTCGACACTTCAGAAAAGTGTGATGATTGTACACCGTAAGTTCATGAGGCTATTGTCAATCCGTGAAGTATCCAGGACCATGAAGCACACGGTGAAGCGAAATCCGCAGCTTTTGAGACGTCAAGCAGATGCCATAAGAACGCTGGTCACCTGCGTGGCTGATGACGAGGCCCGCGTTTTTGACGTAGTCTGCTAGAGACGGTTTGAATGTGAATGCCTCAACACGCAGAGCTCGGCCCCCGTCCTCAAAAACGCCCTGCAAATCTACGAAAATCGAATCAGTCTGTGTCAAACAAGGATGTTTCAACCAGGGAAATGAAGAGCAAAGCCTGAAGAGCTAAAGAGAAAAGGCTTTTGTTCCATTATTGCTTTCTCGCCTCTTTGAAGAATGGTGTATGACAAGATGCAATTCGTCAAGGTAGTGGAAGCGAGAGTTTATCTTCCTTGTGTTTTAAGGGCGACACTTCTTCTTACTCAAGCTTTGACGAATTGCAAGCTCGAGAGAATCAATGCCAATCAAATTACAAGGGGGGCAACAGTTTCCTCGTTCGGGGAAGAGTCAGTGGCGTCAATCCAACTCTAGGCAGCCTTCCTACTCCGTCAAACATGCGTACGCAGAATTAGCCGACTCCGCTTGACCAAAGTAGCAGAAGAAACTGATGTCAGACGCTTACCTCCTTTGGATGTATCCTTCCCTTCCCATATTGGATCACCAAATTGCTGTAGCCTTTGTCCAGCAGAATCCGTTTGAAAGCAGGGGTGTCCACAGCCTGGATGAGGGCATCAAAGAGTGTCGTCCCCACTGTCACAAAGACATGGCCGCCTTGGGGCTCTCCCACTTTGACCCCAGTCATCGTTTGTTCACCAAACGACCAGAGGACTCGATTACTGCAGAGGAGAAGGTGCTATGTTATCTCTTGGGGCCAATCGTGCACGTTCGAAGGATCAAGGTTTGCAGTAGAATTACAAACAACCCCACTCTTGCTATCCTAAGTCTGTGGAGGGATTCGATCAGTTCGTTTGTATCATACCACTCCATTGTCAAGCATTAGAAGAGCTGTCCTCTTGGCATTCCTAGTCAGGAAGGAGCGGGCATGGGCTCCTTTGTTGAGATGAGTAAAACTCTTTCGTGCTTTGTTTGAGCTGGTGATAACATTTGACCCAACTTGCAAGAGCTTTGACTTCTCAACTCAAAGGGACACGCAACTTAAATCCAGATTCTTGAGGGGCTTGACTGCTCTACCACCCGTCCAATCGGTTGACCACTGGTGATCGAGCACAGAGACAACTATGAGCGCCAGACTGCCGCGATGAGTATGATAAAACATACAGTATCACCAAATTTGGATAGAATAAGAACTTCACCTTTGCACTGCAAGCCCTCTAGTGTACTCAGTGTCCGCGCGTCCTGCCTACACCAGCATAGCAGGAAGTTCCGCGCACCATGCTAAGTTGCCGCCACATGATGACAGCAAGGGGGAAGTACAGCATTGAAGAGACACTGAGCTCACATCCCCCTTGTATCGCAAGCCATGGCCACGACCGTCCTGACGGTTGGTTGCATTGCCCTCCAGCTGTCAGATCTTCAGCAAATGGATCGCTAACCTAGAGAAGGGCCGCCATGCCCTCAGAATACGCCCACCAAGATGGTTTCTCAATCTCTGTGCTGGTGCCAGTCTGACTCTTAACTGTGTCGTGTACCA
>DF236957.1:0-12667 GCA_000708835.1 Klebsormidium nitens | reverse complement strand
TAGTTAGCCTTGGGTTAGCTGCACAGTTAGGCGCGGTGCCAACGCAGTCGCCGGGGTATTCAAACCTGGTTACGTTCATTACAGAAGTCCGGTTTAGAAGCTTCATCAGGATTTTAAAGACGTGCCTCTGCTCAAGTACAGAAGTCAGGAAAGTCAGATTGGAAGGGCGCAATATTGGGGCGCATTGCAGGAGGGGCACCAAAGGCGACAGCTTGCGCTTGCTCAGGAAGTGGGAGTTGATGTATAATCAACAAGTGGATTAAGAGCTGCTTGCTCTAAACTGCAGTGCCGCTGCTGATAGAACGAATCAGACCTGCATTCAATTGGCAGAAATGTGTCAATTCTGAGGGCTCCTGGGCAAAAGGTCCTCACAGATTTCTAGTGCAGATCACTGATGCCGTACTTTGAGCCGCGACAGATGAAGGAAGCGGCTAGTTGACAATTGGTCATCTTGATTGAAGGTCCAACAACAGGATGCTTGGATTAATCTAACCTGCTTCAATTGGCAGAAGCAAAGATTGGCTTCAGCTACATTCTGATGCAGCTCATCAAACCGTATCCACCTGCGCTAGCTGACAACTGGTCATTCCCATCAAGGCTACAACAACCGGATGCGTGGCACGTGGGCAAACTGCTATGATCAGCAGAAACGAAAGATAAGCTTCAACAACAGGGTGCTTGGGATTGTTGAACCTGCTTTGATCAGCAGAGCAAAGTATTGCATCAACCACATTGGAAAAGCCTGAGTTCTAGCAAGGAATGGCAGGGCTTCAAGTAGCCCCCCTGTTGCGATCTCGGCGAAGACCGCCGCGACCTGACCTCAGCGGAGGGTCGGCGTCCGGCAGCTGGTGCTGCAAGCTAGCCATCCTCGCAGTCTTGGCATTCCTCGCCCTTCTCACCACGTTTGAAAGCACAAGGGCGTTCTCCACAATGATCAGAAGGCCAGCGGAAAGCAGCGGGGCACTGGACGCCACAATTGGAAAGATAGGAGCAAGCATTGGTGAACATGTGACGAGTCTGGAAACCACCACTGGAAAGACAGAAGCAAGCGTCAGTGAACAAGCGATGAGCACAGAAGAGGTCCAATCCAGCTCCAGGCAGGAAACGAGCACCTCAGAATCAAGCTCGGGAAGTGGTTCCTGTCGCGGCATCGAGAGCTGGGAGCTTTGGGGCCCAGCGACACTTGCTGGGGACAAGAACAAGCAGGCGTCGGCGGAGGCATGCTGTGGTTCGTGCAGGGAGATGTGCAAGACCAAGGGCTTGTGCCACTGCGATTCATGGGTATACTGCGGAAACGAGGCAGAGTGCAAGGAGCACTTCCAAGAGGTGGGCTCGCCTGCCGGCGCCTGAAGCCTGTGGTGTATATACGTGGAGTCGTTTGTATCCTCAAGGTTTGGTGGACTCAAGAAAGGCCAGCAACTCAGGAAGAAGTCCATGACCAGGCAATCGTGGAAGTTGGACAGGAGTACTTGTATCATCGCTTGGTTGTCTGCTTCTGTTTCCCAGTTTGTTGAAAGGTTTCCAAGATCACTTTAGACCATGCTTTTCTCTGCTTGGCCTTTCGAGGACTTCATTTCAGCATCAGAGCTAGTTATCTTTGCAATTGGTTTGCGGCGTTACTCTACAGGAGTATGAAGAAGCAACAAAGTCGCTAGAGCTGCTGCAGAAGGAGTACAATACTGAGTCTGTCTTGACTTTCCAAGGACCCCAGAGGCTGGCTCCAATGAGACGCGCTCTCTTCAGTTACACAATGCCCGTGAACACGCGCTTCCAGAAGCAAATGTCCCCACTCCATTGACAGGGCCTGTGCACAATCTGTCCTGTTTTCGTGGAAGTGGATACAGAGTACTCTTTCCAAAGCCACTTACCTTGAATCTCATGCCACCTGTAAAAGCGAACCTGTGCTCTTTCCGTCAGAATGATCAGAACTAGGTGCGCAAGTGCAACCACTTAAGTGTACAACATGCGGTCACTGTCTCCCTTTGTGGCTTGCCTACTCCTTTGCAACCTAAGAACCTTGAACTGTTCACAATGAGGGCTCCCATTTCGAGGAAATATGACGTCGATGCAACTCTGACGGAGTCGATCATTCCCGTTGTCTTATGCAGTGTTGGCTGAAGAAGCAGCAGGACGAGTTGAAACCGGACATCCGATTGGGTGCCGGCAAAGTACCCTGGACGTCCGGCATGATCTACGCCACTGGCATGGTGAGTGCTTGTTGCTCCTTTTTGAAGCGTACTTATGGATATCTTTCAAATTCTGTGCATCACCTGGTCCTCCGTTAAGAGCTTGAACACGGATCGTATCCTCCAAGGTGAGTGTTTGTGGCTCACTTCTCGAAGCTGATTCTGAACATTCCTTGCTCCCTTAGCAGTTAAGTCGTCTGCTGAAAGGCTTGCAACCCGAAACAGATTCTCCTAAGATTTGAGATTGCAATTCGATTGAGTAGATGCGATGTCGAGGGGGACATCAAACAGTGCAGGTCACGAGTTGATTGATTGGTTTTATGGCCCCCGATGAACTTGCAGTGTATTATCTTATTGCATCTTTGAGCACAGGGGAGGGGACCTTTCTCGAGCCTGAATATTGTATCTGCCA
The DNA here is from genome assembly GCA_000708835.1 of Klebsormidium nitens. Taxonomy (NCBI): domain Eukaryota; kingdom Viridiplantae; phylum Streptophyta; class Klebsormidiophyceae; order Klebsormidiales; family Klebsormidiaceae; genus Klebsormidium; species Klebsormidium nitens. The sequence goes on along the minus strand of DF236957.1, from coordinate 10,069 downwards.
TCCCCAATCTCCCAGGTCTCCAAATATCGATGCTCTCTGAAGTCGTTGCTTAGTTGTTGCTTCAATAGCTAACACGGCCTGTTTGCCTGCCTTTAGTTTCGTCCTGTATTTAGACAAGCCCGTCTTTCTTTTCTTTCACTTCTGGATGCAAAACAGCCCACCTGGAATCTTTCCATCTCGGATGAGGCGATCGTCATTTCCTCTTGTACAAGGCCCAAGCCCCTCTCGAGTTCGAGGCCAGAGTTCCCTATATTGCGACGAAGTGCATCAGAAGACTGCTTTACCAGTTTTCTTCCGATTAAGAGCGCTGAATTATCGAGGGCACTTTGTCGTCCCCTGCTACATCTTCTGGTACCTCGGTTATGCACACGCGCTAGGTGCCTTGTTCAGATGGCGGAAATTCGTGCCGCGTTCTGACGAGCTTTCTGCGTTATTGGACAGGGCGTCGTCGCTTTGGAGACCGCTCATGGCAAGATTCGGATACAGGTGAGTCTCGCAACGGCCTTGGTTCCAAATCTCACGTTCTTTCTAGTAAAGTGAATGCTAAGAGGAAAGCTGATTACGCACAGAATCAAACTTCTATGAAGTAAGCGAGAGAGAGAGAAAACCCTGAATGGCTGAGCTTGTTTGCGGTCAGTAACAAGAGATTGGACTATCGATGAGATATTGCACAATCCGAGTCAGCCGCTGTGACCTTTCGCTGACCGAGACATTCGCACTCATCTGGCCACTTGACATATCCTCTTACGCATCCTCAAGCAATAACTATACGGGTTACTCAGAGATGTGCAGCGGAGTACCCCAGAGTCAACTAGCGCGGCATACTGGTTGACCCTCTCCACAAAGACAATCAGACGTGACCAGCCCTTTCCGGCAGTCTCTTGAACGTTGCTTGCTGTCTCTAAGTTGGCCGATATACGGCCAACGTTGTTGAGGAGCGTATGTTAGTTATCTCAGCTGGTGGTAAGCGTAGCGCAGCGGACGCTGGAAATTTGCTGATCTCTCCACAAAAGTTTACGATCACTCAACGGAATTGCTTCCAGATCCCGGCAAAGCCACCTTCTATAAACACTAGACATTGACAAAGCCACCGTCTTCAAAAAAAGCATTAACCCACTTCCTTAACAGCAAACATTCCTTCGTGACAGCTGGCACCGGACTTGGCGCCGCGGACGGTAGATTACGTCCGCAGCGTGTTGGCGCTAAAGTTCTGCAGCGGGTGCCAGTTTTACCGGGCGGAAGGGCTGGGGGCGGGGTGGAGCAAAGACGGGAAGCGAACGGAGGTGAGCGTCGTTGCGTGCTTCATGACTATGACTTGCCACATGGTGTTGTTAGGATCCCGCCTGCCTGCATTCTTTTGGCTTGAGAAGGAGCTTCGAGAAACAGAAAGGGCTGGGGGCAAGCTGGAGCAAGACGGGAAACGAACGGAGGTAAGCGTCGTTACGTGCTTTATGACTAGGGACCTGGCACGTGGTGATCTTAGGATCCCTGCCTGTTTTGTTTTGGCTTAAGAAGGCGCTTCGTGAAGCAGAAAAGCGAGACGGACGGAAGTGCGAGGCGCGACGCTGGCGGTCGTTCATTGCAACCAAGGAGAAGAGGCCATGTTTCCTATACGTCGGGGTAATCTTGTCTCGGCCTGCAGACAGACTGTCACGGCTCCGCTATAGAAGGCAGGACTCGCTGTTCTTGAAGCCCTATCTTGTGGATCGTCTGTTGCGAAGGCTAGGATGTCGACCTTACAAGGAGCGCCGGCCTGCTTGTATAAGCCCCGTTCTGACGGGCGGCTTCATTCCTGCTGAAAGCTCAGCTTGTTTCCAGCAGTTTGCCCCTTTGTGCCGCAATAAAGGCGTGGAAAATCTAGACTGCTACCCACTAAGACGATTCCCAGCAGTAGGCACTGGTGAAGCTGTGGGAAGATTCGCAAACACTCGTTAGTCAGGGCAAAGGCAGGGAAAATACGGAGAGCAACTGAATCAGGAATGCGCATCTTTATCACAAAGCTCACTCAGCGTTTCTGTCCTTTTGGCTGTTTTCTCAGCCATCCAGAGTTTAATCACTTGCCTTATGCACAGCTCGGAAAGTGCTGCAGACGATCGGGCCTCTCCAATTTCTGTCCTGCTCGTTTGTCCTCCGCCCCGTCCTCTACTCTGATTCATATCGTTCTCGACTTGAACTGTGAAAAGGCAGGCTCAACTTCCAACTTTTGTAACATCGTGGCTCGTCTCACGTCTTCCTTTTTCGCTTTCTCCACGCAGGCGCCACCCGGTCCCCCGTACGCCCTTCTCCAGGGGAGCCTTCAAGCGGACGGCCTTGCCTTCGAGGAGATCCCAATGGAGGGCGCCACGGTCGCCGTGCGTGGCACAGTGTGCCTCATCGGGGGCGGCCCCGAGTTTTTCATCAGCGTTGGGGACCATGTAGAGTGGGATACAGCGCATACGGTCTTTGGGCACGTGATTCCTGAGGATATGCCGGTAGTAGATACGTTGGTAGCCTTGCCAACACGGAAAGATGTGTGGGGGCAGACGGAGGTGCAAGTCTTAGAGAGTCCAGTGCAGTTTGCCCTGAAGCGGGCAGTGCCGGTCAGTTGATGACCGGTGTGTTGTGATTGTGGACTATGATCTACCTGGCTCTCTTTTTTGCGCGGAAGCTGGGCGTATTCAGCCGGGCTTGTATGTGGCACACCAGCATGCCGCGGTGGTGGGTGGAACGTGATATGCTTGACGCGGTACCTTATGTATGCCTATCACGCAATGCATTTGGTGATGTGCCAGCAGATCGATCATCGAAGCGTCCAAAGAAGGCCGCTTAAAGGGCATGAAGAGGCTGAAATTTAGACACATGCAGTGGATTGCATGATAAACATGTCCTTGACACAATAAAGGATTACTTGCATGTACATAGTAATTTCTGTCAAGGTCGCCCAGCTGATCGATCCGTGTGTCCGCAATGCCAGCATCATTATACGCAACGAACTTTGAGTACAGTCATCCTGCATTTGTCGCCACCTGCGTTTAATCTCCTGCCAGAAGCCAGATTGAGGCGACTGACCCATGGGCTGGCGCTGAGCTTGATGCCAAATTGAAAGAACATATAAGCGGCTTCTCTGATCGAATTATATAAGACGTATACGCCGCCGCGCTCATGGTTAACATAGCAGCTCCTCGAGCGTCAAGCAACCAGGGCACAGCTCCGCGAGATAGCTATCAATTAGTTGATCGTGCAGTTAGGTCGAACCGATGGTGCTTGAAAGTAGTCGACTACGTTTCAAAGATTTTCCTCGGCACCAAAGTTCGATGTGAACTTTGAGCTTTTCTTGACGAACCTGAGTGTTTCGATTAGTACACGTCAGACCTGATGCCAACATTGGAGTCAGGACTCAACGATGTGCATAACGATACGACGGCAGTTAAAGTCCCAGGCAGAAAGCATGCATCAGACGATCGACTCCCGGACTTGCCAGCTTAGCACATCTTCTCGCCAGCCTTAAGCCGCAAGGCTGAAACGACCGAGAAATTCAGAAGCCTGTTCAAAGTACGTCACAAGCAGCGTCTCTTTCCTTCATTCTGAGGAACCAAGTGGAACCAATCCTGGGCTTTATTGTCGCAAGGGCAGGACTCAGAGTTTCAAAGGTTGAAAGAGTAAAGTGTTTCTGCTGCCGGCACGGTTGGCAATCCAAGCCCGAACAAGTCTCTTTTCTCATAGTGCGCAAAAGCTCTCAGAGGTGATTACATCTCATGGTGTCCCGCTTCAGGAGCGTGCAGAAAACCGAATAAGCTCAGTCGCCTCTTGGATATCCTGGCCTAAGGGTTCAATGCCTTCGTGAAAGATGGAAGCCACAGACCTTGATCAGTTTATTGAGCACTGCGCCGCCCTGCTTACGTCGGAAAATCCAAATGAGGGACTGAGCGGTACTCGGAAGCTGAGGGACGCTCATTCATGCGCAGATACGACGGACTACTCTAGAAAACTGCAAGAGCTAGCAGCATTCAACGGAGGGTCTGTCTTGAGGGTCCTCTTAGGACGCGTTCTGCACGCACCTAGAAGGATACCAGGCATGCAGACGTACTTAATGATTGAGCATTATGAGCGGAGCTCAAGTGGGGAGGAAGGGCAACAATCTGATGTTGGCGATCGTCTTACGTTTCCATATATCGGGGCTCTCCTGAGGCTGATGGACAGCAACGTTGTCGTAGAGTGCTTATCGAAGGATGTTGCGACTGTTCAGTCTCTTGTTCAGGAGTTTGCCTTTGACTTCATGGAAGGTCTTGACATGCTCTTCTCCCAAGATCAGGAAGCTTCGTCCGAACCTCCAAAATCCTTGCTGCGATACGGCATCGACGGCTTGGCCAATCTATCCAAAGGCTCGAGAGTGTTCCGCGATGCCATCAGAAACCTGCCAAACATAGCTGAAATATTGCAAGGTTTCAAGCGCGTCTTCTCAAAGGACTTTGCCAAGAAACTCGACGCGGATCCACAGCGAGCTCGGGACCTAAAGTTTCTTCTGACGAGCGTGATTGCAGCGCTCGCTTTCTCAGCTGACAGCCAGATATGGCTCTTAGATGTGGGCCTGCTCGATATCCTCTGCGCAGTCTATGAGAGCACGCACAGGCGCGAGATAGCCAATCTACTTGTCTCCGATGATCCCAGCGGGCGTCAGAAAATCGCAGCAAGCAGATGCAACACGGTGCTGTTGCGCTTGGTAGAGACAGAGGAAGCCCTGAAAAAGCTGCAGCAGCTTAACGCTCTCTCCCGTCTCAAAGTTCACAAAGACATCATCAATGCCGCTTCACCAGAGTCAGAGGTGTTTTGGGGTCGCCTCAAGGCGGGGTTGTCAGGCAAGGTGCCACCCAATCTGAGGCGAATGGACGGCGACCACCCTTGGCCTGGCTTCAAGATTTCGTACTCGGACGAGCGTTGGAGGTTTGCCAGAAGGCATGCTACTTCTGGCGCCTTCCCCACGCGGACCGTGTGCTCTTGGAAGCTGAGTACCGCTGGGCCGGAGCCAGACTCGGGGGGTTTCAGCAGATGCGCGCGCTGTCAGGTGGCGCGCTACTGCAGGTGAGTGTAGAAACGTGTCTATTTTGCAAGAGAGGATTGGTTGGCTGTACGGAAGAGTTCTGGCCTTTCCAATGTATGATGGAAGCTTCTGCACTTAAGGGTATCTTGTGGAGTCATTGCAGGCAGCCTCGATCAGAGGATGGAGGCGATCTTGAGCTTGTTATGAACCGAGTCTCTCGTCATGTCAAAAACATTGAAAGACAGCCTCGATCAGAGAATGGAGGCGATCTTGAGCTTGTTATAAACCGAGTCTCTCGTCATGTCGAAAACATCTAAAGAAGAGCGCAGGAGCAGAGAATGATGTAGTTTCTGCTGCGGTTAGTAAAGTTCGTTCCGAATTGTGGCTTATTGGGAAAGCTTCTCGTAGGAAGGGAAGCTCTTGCATCTTGGCATTCTTTCTCTCCGAGATCTGCGACTCTTTCCGCTCAGAGTAGGTCATCTGAGTGCCTCAATTAATTCTCTTCTTGTTTTCACCTGAATAAATCACAAACCTTTGAACTCATTTCCATCGAGTTTGTGTGACGTCTGCCGGGAAGATGGGGAGCATGAGGTCGAAAAGTATCGCGAATCCAATCGCGAATCCAAATGAACCTGCATGTTCCTTCCGTTTCTGCAAAAGCGAAACCGCCAGGAGACTCTTTCTGCAGCAAGGAGCACCAGAAACTTCACTGGAGGACTCACAGGAAACACTGTCAGGCCCAGCTGGTCATCACGAACGCAGAAGCGAAGCCAGGCAGGAAAGGCGGGAGGGAAGCGCGATGGAAGGAGCTGGAGCCGGAGTAGCGATCCCAAGTCTGCTTTGAGAAAAATCAGACTCGGACTCGGACATGTGTCTTGTGTTAATGGCGGATGGCGCATTTCCGAAGCGACTAGTACATTAGTTTAGAACCTGCAACCTTCAGAATCGGTTCGTTGCACGGACTGTAAGTGGTGCAGTCGATTGCTGAAATGGACGATAGAGAGCCCTAAGGCTCCTATTTCACAGTTCATTGGACGTGTCCATTTCACGAGATGCTTGTTGTGGTTGTCAGGAAGTTCCTTGCTGCCATGCTTGGTATTCTTTGCAGAGCCTACAAAACCAAATGTGATGGGGGGCGCACAGCTCAGCGACCAGGCGTGTCCCATGTGTGTCATCTTTCCCCTCAATACTTGAAAGAGAGGTACGTAGATTTGGGGTCCCACATCTTGAAACGCCACCAACTCTGACCCACTCATCACCTGGATAATCCTTTCCCTGCCGTAGCTCCTTGTCATTTTCGATCTGGGAAGGTTCGTTGGCCGCGCTCAACAAAGTCAATCTTTAAGGTCTTGCGAAGGTCAGAATGATCCGCGTACGGTCCCTTCCTTCGGAAGCCTGACGCAAAAGTTGCCGCTTGTTTGCTATGAGGCATCCTGCTTTCAATAGTACGTTAAACGAGTGACCCATAGTCCGATCGATTGACGGGCTTTACTGCATTCCATCGACATCTCGCGGCCCCCTCGCCCCACTATTAGTAGCTTCTCTTGAAGAAGGTACAACATGGTATATACATCGTATGGATTGAAGAACCCGTTCGTAGCATCAATTATCCATCTCAATACTCTCAATTTCAGAGACGAATCTTCTTCATAAGACATACATGGTTGTTTCTCAATGTATGTGAAGTTTGTAACGAAGTCCGAGAAAGTTGATTGGGAAAGGAACTCTCCTCAGATCCTCACGGGCAAATCTCGGCGTAGAAGGCATGAAGTTATCTCTGTGCTTTACATGAATATGATACACAGTAAGAAAGGTCGTCTCACGTATCCCTGCGAGCGGGGGCGCGCCGCTCGGGCAGATCATACGGAGTATTCCACGGACGAGAATCCGCTGACGTGAACGAAATGGGCGAGGGTCGATCTCAATGAAGGTGAGAGAAACAGTCTTTCTGGTGGAATGGCATTCGAATACTTTAGCCATGCATGGGCAGCGAGCGGGGCTGCTGGGTGGAAAAGATGCACCGCTTACGACAGAGTCGGAAAAATGAGGAGTAGAATCAGGTGGGGCGAGGGGGCTTCTCGAATGAGTTCAAGGTTTCCTGCTGGAATAGGGCAATTCAACGTTACTGCGACGAGCATTGCTGCTTGTGCGAAACGTGAACCGAAAAACTTTGGCAGGGGTGCTCGCATGAGTTTTAGAACTTAAGCTGCTCCCCGGCTTGATCACGTACGGGAGAAGGAAAGAGGCGTACGGGCTCTTGCAGATTCGGCCAAGCAGCATTTGAGGAGGTATTCAGCTGAAACATCCTGCTCAACAACACAGGCTCATTCCAAGAGTGAGCACAGAATGGCTGACAAGATGTCGCCTGCGACCGCAGCAAATAGTGCCGGCGGCAGGGCGGCCGCGCGCCCCAAGATTGTGGTGCATCCCTTCAAAACCCTCCGATTCTCCCAACTGAACTTCCCAATTCGACCAGCGGGATATCCAAGAAAGCTTTGGCATGCGGACAACGAAAGGCAAAGAGCTCCCCATTCCCAGCGACGCCTTCTCCAGGGGGCGTCAGCAGTTCCTCACGACGCACTTCCTGCGCGCCCTCGCGGACAAGAACGCGCGAGATGACGAGATCCACCTCGGGGTGACGTCAGTCGAGCTTTACGTGCCTGATCTCAACTTCGCCTTCAACGAAGCATTGTCTCTTGAAAGGGCGGCTGTCTTCTCAACCGCGCGGCTGGACGCTATCCGCGCGGCTGCGCGCTCGCGCGCGCATCGAGGCGGTGCACGAGCTGGGGCACGTGTTCGGTGTGGCGCACTGCGCGCGGCGCGACTGCGTCATGTGGTTCTCCAACACGCTGTCCGAAACGGACCGAAAGGGCGCGAGCTTTTGTCCGGAGCACGCGCGGCAACTGGAAGAGGCGAAGGGGCGAATGGGCGTTCCGTAAGAGAAGATTTGGGGCTGATAACGGCTGTCCACTGACGTCATACAAGTCCTTGGAAAAGCAAAGAACGGCATCGATCTGAAGGTGTTAGATTCAAATATCCCAGACTCCCAGGTTTAAGATTCTGCTGGCACATTGTACGTCAATGCTTTTTGAGAAGGGAAGGCACTCTCCGACGGGTCTCATAAAACTTATAACTCGGTCTTTTACCGAGATCAAATAGATTTGGAAGAAGTTTTTTGGAGGCCGTCTCTGACCCGTCTTCTGGTGTCGTTCCGTTCGTGTTAGAATTTGCAGACGATCCATGTACGAAATTGGTCTGACATCCATTCCTTGTCCTTTGAAAATAGTTATCGCAGGCTTGACAGGCAAATTTCTCTGCAAGGAAGCAGATTTGGTCCGGCTCCGCATTTAGAACGTGGATTCCTCCTTCAATGGATGTACAGTAGAGTTTCTCGTCTTCGGAGTTGTCTTCTCGAAGTGTGCTGAGGAAGCAAGCAGACTGCTGAATAGACTCCAAGACCAAGTATGCCAAATTGAATCAGAATAGCTGTACCTGAGAGCCCGCTTTTCCATCTGCATAACAACCTTGAGATATCATGCCCGGATGACCGGTCGAGGACGTTTTCTGGGGCAGCGCGCTGTTAATCGCCAGATAACTTCAGGAACCGGGTGCCCGCGCTTAAAATCAGCGTACCGTCCCCTATTAGAGGGCTCTCATATGTAAGTCACGTCGTAATGGTCTACGGAGAAGTACGGATTATGCAAGCGATCAAAAACCTTATCTTTACTGGGCGTCTTCGTCCGACCCAGTACGTAAACGTCCGTGCTGTTGAGCAGGGATATGTTGTTTCAGCACGTTCTCTTGCATGGGGAAGAGGTGCACCCATGCTCTTTTCGCCGTTGGCGACCGTACTAGCCTATTTGATGTGAAGCCACGCAAAATTGTGTGAAGCCCAAGCCTCAGCCAGTCTCGTGTATAAGCGTTCTGAACATGTCCTTCCAGGTCTGTCACAATAAGTTGGATCACTTTTCCAATCGGGGTGGTATTACGATGATAAGGACAGAAGGCCGAACTCAATCGCCAGGCATGACGATCTGCCCTAGTAACCACACGTATACTTGACCTCTCGCCAGTACACTTCGCGCCGCGCGCATCCGTCCTGGTCATTGGCTCTTTTAAGAGAGCCCAACATATATACTTCCTTTAGGGCATGAATCGGGCCGCCTTTTAGCTGAACCTCCTATCGGTATGGCCATTCATCATACATAACTTATGCCATGAGCTATCGTCATGTGCACGAGCCAGCATGCAGAGGTGCGCTGCGTGGTCTCATACTACCACTTCCTCTCTCTGAGCGTGGCCTCATATACTGGCGTGGACTCGTATACCATATGAGCCGCTTACTGTCCTCAATTCACCGTCTCTACGTCATACCGTATGTATACACATCATGATGGCGCCGGTAATATTTATTTCCGCTCTAAAACGAACCGGGTCAGCTAAATGGTGGTTATCCGCTTCCGCTTGAAGAGCTGAACATCGAACAGAACATCAATTACTCGGGTATCTTCAAGCTATGGCGCTTTCCCTTCTGACGGAACCCTCTGAATACGAAAAAAATGCAATGAGACTCTCGATGAGGTCGTTCCCCTGCTTATTCTGCCAACGCTGCAGTTACTGGCTCAGAATACTAGCCAATCAGGTCGCATTAACCTCTCGGGCTGGCAATGGTTCTTGTGCGTCCTCCAATGAAGCTTCTGGTGCTCTTTGCTGCAAGAGGAAGCAGTCTCCGTTGAGAAGTCAGATCAAGTTTTTCAGCCTTCAATGCAAAAGATTTCACTAGAAAGTTTTGGTCTTGTCATCAAAAAGGTAAGTTCCTTCCGACCAACAGAAGAAGTTGCAACATGCGGTTGAACGGTAAGAAGCGAGATGCCTGCTATCGAGAAAACGATGTCTTCTGCTTGTTGATAAAATGTCTGTCCTGATCCCGCGGGGAATGCTCCCGTAGGTTCCGTGGCCTGCAAACGTCGCTCCTGAATGAAATCTCTTAAATCCGGATCCACGACCATCGCAAGCTGGAAACGACATTTCAATAGGACTTATGTTAGAAGT
>DF236958.1:462874-474224 GCA_000708835.1 Klebsormidium nitens | reverse complement strand
ACGGTCGATGGGGAGATCCGCCAGTGTTGCGCCGTCGTCGGCGGGTCGGGGTGGTTCGTCAAAGTTTAGACGTCGGCGTGCAGAGAGCAAGGCCTCGGCTGCCGCCACCTCGTTGTCGTCCGGGGGCGAATTCGGGTCCGGTGGTTCGCCTCCCGGCCCTCCTGGCTGGTCCTCTGCGAGGCAGAAGTCGTCGAGGTCCAACATCAAATCAACATCAAATGAATAGAAATCAAAAGCAGACAATTAGAAATCAAAATCAAGATTGATCTTGAAGCTTTCGACCGTCAGATGGTAGCTCGGATCGATCGACGGGCTACCTTAGCCTCGTCTGAAGCCGTTCAATGTCGTTTTTATGATCCGACGGTATCGATCGCAGAAGAAGCCTTGGAGCAGCTCCCGGTGCGAGGTCGACCTGGTTTAGCCGGTAGGGTTAAGCCAAACGAGCCAAACAGAGTACCTATATTACCTAGGCCCTTCGGTCAAGCTTGACATGAACACTGTGTTGGATACTAGGGAAGTCTATTCTCACATGAGAAACGGGGGTTTGAAGTCGGACCCTACCGGCCAAGGTGACTCCTTGGGTCAAACAAAGGGTTGTAGGGGCAAGAAAGCCGGAACCCCATTTTTCCGAGGGGTCGGTGGGCTGCGAGCAGCAATTTTGATTTTGATTCCTAATTGTTTGATTTTGATTTCAAATTATTTGATTCTGATTTCTAATTATTTGATTTTGATATCAAATTATATGATGTTGATTTCAAAATATACGATGTTGATTTCAAATAGGTAATTATATGTCTGTGATTCCGAATGGTTGCAACGTTTGCGCTGCAATACTGCGCGCCGCCTTTAGTAGTAACATTCTTATCCGGTACGTACCTACTCCAAGGATAAGTAGGTACCGCATGTATGGGCGTGTTGGCTGCGCTAGCGCTGCTTTCCCTTCTCTGAACTCTTGAAGTTGAAGTACAGGAAGTAGGAAAGGGATACGGCCCCAGGCAGCGCTCATGAGGGAGGATGGTGACGGCAGCAGCTTCTTGCTGTAAGCTTTGGCCTGGCTTTCACGCCCACAACTTTGTCTTGAGCGACGAACCGGCATATCCTCGAATGTTGTATAAGAGCAGCCTGTGCAAGTTGCAGCATTTGCTGATTGTTGGGAGCGGGCACGCGGGTGGGACCAAGAAGAGCTCCTCACGAGTGGGCAGAGTGGACGACAGCGAAGTCCTTCCTGGAAGGACGTCGGGCAAAGCTGCGAGGGCGTTCAGTGAGAGGGGGGATGTCGGGGTTCAGGCACCGGACCAAGAGGGTTCCTTGCAAGAGTGGGAAGAGATACGCCGGCGCGCAAGCAGCGGTGCGGACGCGTCCGTGTCCTTCTCTCCGCCCGTTCAGCCGGCCTGGGAGAGAGCGACGGGGGCCCAAGAAGCACGCGCACGCAGCCACCAGCAAAAGAAGAAGGCGGGCAAGGCGGCTGAGGTCAATGGGCACCGCGTGCCAGCGGGAGAGACGCAGCGCCCGCGCACAGAGCAGGAGGGGGAGCAGCGGCCCCACAAACCTGCCAGGGCTTCGATGGATGCGCGCACTCGGGCCTCGCGGGGTCGCGTGCAAGTTGCATTTGACACAAGGGACAGCAAGTTTTTTGCAATGGCGGAAGACCCGGAAGAGCAGCGGGGCGCAGCGCACCCTCCGCAGAGGAGCACCATTACCAGGAATCGGTCATCCCTGGGGAGTAACAGTGCGGGGCTTCCGGGAGACGCTGCATCAGCAAATGGTGCCAAAGGAGGAAGCATGGAAGCTTGCGAGATGGAGGATGCTGCGAGTGCGGCCCTGGGGTTAGAGATTGGAAGAGTGTACGATATGCGCCGAAGCACAAGCAGCAAGGCACGGAGGGAGCGACGGAGGGGCAGAGTACGGAATGCTGCAGCGAGCCTGGAGACACTCGAACGAGGGGGTCACGCACGGGATGCCAAAATCGTTTCAGACGCAGCCTTGGGGGCTGGCATTGAACTGGAGGATTCGGAAAGAGGTAGGTCGAGGACAGGTCCTGGGGAGCAGCCAGGACGCAACGGCAGCGCAGGCCAGGCTGTGCATAGTCAACGGCGGGCGCCGCATTTGCAGTCCCCTGAAGACGTTGTCCTCAGTAGGGGGACAGATTATGCCCTGAAGAATGCCCCTGAGAAGGAGGCGCAACGCGTTGTTGGCCAGCGGGCCGTGAAGCAGGTGGTGGCGGCGCTGCAGGGGCTGTCACGCACGGAGGGCGCAGCGGAGGTGTTACAGCGATGGCGCGGCCAGTTGCGCGTAATTGACGCCAACCAGGTGGTCAAGGAACTGGGGCGAGAGGGGCGCTGGCGCAGGGGGCTGGAAGTGTTGGAGTGGATGAAAGGGGTGGGCGGCGAATGCGCTCCGAACCAGATAACGTATGTCAGCGTGCTGTCAGCGCTGGGGCGGGCGCAGCAGTTGGGGGAGGCGGAACGGCTGTTTGAAGAGATGGCGGGGCGGGGCTTGAAGCGCAATGTGGTGGTGTTCAACACCATGATGAGCGTCTACGTCAGGTGGGGAGACCCTGCGAGCAGGCGCTCTCTCCCTGTTTATGACAAAATGGAAGTGGCCACCATTGGGCAGCCACTCGTGCTCTTGTGCCTGTTCTGTAAGAGGTTGAGAAACACCACTGGACCAGACTGTGTGCTGTTCCTGTCTTTCGAGCGGTGGCGCCATCCGCCCTCTTCTCCTTCGGGCCAAGTTGAAGCCCGCTCATCTCCAATGGCACTCGTCTACTGCAGTGTCCAGGTGCATGTGGTATTGCAGTTGATGCGTCACCCTCCTTCCTTGTTCCAGGTGCGGTCGGCCCCGCGAGGCGCTGGCTCTGTTCCCCCTCATGTCTGCCGCGAGCGTGCGCCCCGACTTCTATTCGTATGCAACCGCCATCAACGCGTGTGCCGCCAGCCCTGGTTGGCTGCCGCGCGGCATCTCCCTCTTCGAACAGATGCGCCGAGAAGGCGTTGCCCCTGATCCGGTAGTCTATAACACGCTCCTTAAGGCGTGCACGCGGGGGGGGCAGCCTGGGGAGGCTGTCCGCATCTTCCACCAGATGCAGGCGGACGGACTTGAGCCAACGTTGGTGGGCTTTAACACCTTGCTGGATGCTCATGCGGAGACCGGCGGGTGGCAGGAAGCGTATGGCGTTTTGGCAGAGATGCGGGAAGCGGGGTTCCGGTTGGACGTGATCAGCTTCAACACGCTGGTCAAGGCGTGCTGCCGCGCGGGGCAGCTGCGCGAGGGGCTCAAGGTGCTGCCGCAAATGAGGGCAGCAGGGCTGCAGCCAAATGTGGGGACCTTCACACTGCTCATAAGCGCGTGTGCCTCCGCTGGGTTGTCGGAAGAAGCGGCTGCACTCTTTGCGCAGCTGAAGAAGGAGGGGGTTCGGCCAGACGCGCTCGTGTTTGCAGCGGTGATCGATGCGGCGGATAGCCTAGCACGAGTTGAGGATCACCTGAAAGCGCTCGTAGAATCGGAAGTAACGCAGACGGGGCCGGTTTACACGGCCCTGATACGGGCATACAGCCGGCATGGGGAGCTGGCTAGGGTAGAGTCCGCCCTGGTAGAAGCGAGGCGGCGCTTGTCACCGCTAGACGTAGGACTGTACAATGCCGCGCTGGAGGCGTACAGCCGGGCCGGCAGGGTAGGGGACGTTGTGCGGGTGTTCGACCAATTAGAGCGCGACAGCTGTACAGCGGACGAGGTTAGCTACACGATGCTGATGGATGCGTTGGGCAAGTCGGGGCGCCTTTCTGCGCTCGTGGACACTTTACGGCAGATGCAGGGCGTCGGGCTCGCGCCGGGGCTGGTGCAGCTGGCGGTGCTGGTCGACGCGTTTGCCAAGGCGGGGGACGTTGACCGCGCGGCGCAGGTGTTTGACGAGATGTCCCTGTTGGGAGTCGAGCCGGGCGCGGCGGCGTTCAACAGCCTGCTGGCGGCGTATGCACGGGCGGGCCAGGTTGCACGGTGCATCAAAACGTTCCGACGGATGCGCAAGGTCGGGGTGCGGCCGACGGTGGAGACGTTCTCGGTGCTGATCGACGCGTTTGGCCGCGCGGAGCGGGTCGTGGAGGCGGAGGCCATGTTCCAGTGGCTGCTCAACGAGGGCCTGCAGCCGGACGCGGCCGCGTGGACCACGCTCCTGACCGCGTACGGGCGGGCGGGCCTCCCCGACGAGGCCGTCGAGTGCTTCCGGCGGATGCAGCGCGGGGGCGTGGCGGGGGACGTGGTGGCGTACACGGCGCTCATGAGTGCCCTCCAGCAGGCGGGGCGCGACGCGGACGCGCTCACCGTGTTTGACGAGATGGCCGCGGCGGGGGTGGCGCCCGACGCGCTGGCGCGAAACTTGCGCGTAGGTGCACTGTGCCGCCTAAAGCGGGTTGCCGAAGCGGAGCGTGGTGTGGAGGGGCTGCTGCAATGCGGGGAGGCCGACGTGCGCACCGTGAACGCTCTGGTGGAGGCCTATGCGGCGGAGGGGCAGGTCGAGGCGGCGCGGCGCCTCCTGGACCGGATGCGCGCAGCAGGGCTGGCGCCGGACGTGGTGTCGTACTCGGCCGTCATTACCGCCCTCGGGAGGTGAGCCAACGAGCGGGCGGAATGGAAATGTGCAGCAGTGGCGGGGCGGGAGGGTAGCAACTTAGCTTATGAGAGGAGTTCAACTCTGAGAGCAGTGGGCCGTCACAAGCCTTGCTTTCTCGCCGGCTCTTGGTGGGTGCTCACAGGGCGGCTGCCTTGCATACCGTGCAAGCTCCCTGAGGGGACTTGCACGACCTGCTTGTTCGCCAGACAAGGTCGTGAAGGATTGGCGTCTCGACGGAGGTCTCCCAATTGACCAACGGGTTGACCCAGTAACACAGTGGCTTCCTTTGTTTATTTACACTATCAGAAGCCTGTCGTCGGAACGGACGGCAATAGTCTGTTGTCCCGTACAGGTTCATAAAGTAAAATTGTGTCTCTCAAACCTTCCCTGTCGGGTCCTCCCCGAAGTTTGAATGAATTCTGATCGGAGATGGTTTGTCGGATACGGCATCTCTTTGACAATTGGCTCTTCTTTTCAGTACATTCCTGCTCTGGGCGACTTACAGTAGTGCCACTTTCCCGGTGGTCTTTTCGGAGCATCACTGACCCCGAGTTCCTCTGTGGGTCTGCCTGCAGGCTCCGCCGTTTCGACGAGGCCGCCGTCGTATTCGCGGCCATGAAGCGTGACAGCGTCACCGCGCGGCTCACCCGCCCCGCCTACGAGGCGCTGCAGGCGATCGTCAGCCGCGCCCCGCCGAACAGGGACAGCGTCAGCAACTGACGTACGCAGCAGCGGCGCCGGTTGTGCTAGAAAGTGGAGGTGCTTGCTGCTGTCATGCGGTAAGCGTTGCAAACCAAGGCGTGCACGCTCAGGTGCGGCAACTGTTGCCAGGGAAGAACGACGAGGCTGATTCGCTTGAGGCATAACACGGGCTGGGGCTGCTTGCAGACAGGGACCTGCGCCAGGTCCGTTTGCTTTTCCGCTTTTCCCGTGGCATCAAGGTTTTCACCTGGTATGCTTACCGTTCTTTCTGGCTCTTTACCTCAACTCATGCTCCGGCCTGAAGGTCTGTTCGTGTTTGCAGCCGCAGCTCGTTTTCGGTGGCTCTCTGGAAATGCCTGGCGGCCTGGAAGAGCGGAGCCTGGGCAGTCAAGGCTTGCTGAAGCCGGATCTGATTGCGTCGTTAACCAGTCTACCAAAGTGAGGGGTTGATTTGTTGAAGCGGTTTCCCCATCTGCCACGAAACTTGAGCCAACCCTCGTGATGCAGCGCAACGTCATGCTCAGACGGCTGGCGGTTGTGTTGCCACTTCGCAACATGCGTGTACTTCGCCCACACCTCAGATATGAGTCCTAAAGATATGGATTCTATCGCAACAATCGAGTGATGAAGTGTGAGATGGTGAAGGAAAAGTTCATCAAAATCATACCGGTTAAGGTGCATGCTCAAACAGGGCCGGAGCGTTATGTCATGGAGTGTCGGTAACACGACCCTTCCCGCAATTGACCGTCTGAAAGTGTGACCTTACATGCTGACATGCAAAGCTCTGCTTTCGATAAAAGAGTGACGGTCACGGGCCTTGACCGCGCAATGATACAGCATGCATATGTTGGACATCGAGTGGTCTTAACTTGAAGCTAGGTAACGGCCTCATGCCGCCGAGAGCCGGCAGTACAGACAGCGGTACGTATGCAGTACGTATGTGAGCAGCGGCTGTCCATGCAATGACATGGTCGAAGCTGCAGCACGATATTGGCAGGCTTAGCTTGTGCCAAGCGGCCTCGAGGCTCAGATTTGCGCTACGGGCCATGGATCGCATTTAATTACATGCAGACCGTACAAATCATGACCCTACTGCAGTACATCCGCTCAACGCGCAAGGGTACTATCTTAAGTATACAAACGCGATGACATGTACAATGTTTGCGCGAGCAAGTGTTCATCATACCATATGCTTGAACAAAAAGATAGCTGTCTAAAAGAAATATGCAGAAGTGATTCCAATTCAGCTGAGTCGATTAACAACATCAAAGTTGTAGAAAACAGAGTTGGCAAGCAGATATGAATTACGACAGTGCAACAAGTGCATGTTGCAAGATGCATCCTGCCTCGTGCACGTGATTCATCAAAGTGTTCAAATAATGAAAGGATCTGCCCGGATGTGACGAACCAATAACCATCCCCCTTCTCATATCTACATCACGCGGTCCAGATCTCGTTGATGTCCCGTGCGTGCTAGCTGACCGCTGTGCCTCTACCTTATCCGTGTATTGTACACGAGTACCGACTCGCTGAGCAATTCCGTCAACCATAGCCCAGTAACCACCCAGCTTAGCCTACCACAAAGAGACACTCTGTCTTTCCAACTTCACCTACCACTCGAAGGCCCAGCTTTCATTGGAATCCCTTCCAGAACCTACTGCTGTTGCTCCATCCTTACAGCGACAAAAAACGGCCAGCTCTGATGCCAGTAGTCGCAGTGATGCCCCTGTTGTCCAGTCCTATTGCCGTTTCTGTACACTTAATCTACCCTGTGCAGGCAATGCAACCACACGCGCCCCTGTGTAAACCACTGACTTCACCACCTGGCCCGTCACCTGGGCCCGCCCTGCCGTCAACTGCCCGTGTTCTCTTTATCCATGTCCGCTTCCCGCAGGCTGTTGGTGCGCTGCAGGCGCCACTCTGCGCTGCACCGCGCGCCGCTGCCGTCCACGCTGGTCTGCAGCGAGTGCAGGGAGCAGTCGCCGGACGACTCCTCCGTCTCGCGCCTCACGGGGTGCGGCTGCGGGTGCGGCGGCAGCGGGTGCGTCCACTGCCTCCGTCGGCGGCGCAGGCGCTGCTGGTAGCGCTTGACGCGCGCGTGGCTCGCGCTGAGCAGCTCCGCCATCTGGTGGCTCCCTGCACATGCAGGCACAGCCAGCGCTCAGCCCGTGGGCCAGTGTCTTACTTTGCTCTGCTGGGAAGCATGACGTCGGTTGTAGGCGGGGGAGTGAATGCCAGTTTCTTTAGAATGGGTCCGAACTCAGCAGATACGCACAAGAGGCTTCCAGACACTCTGCACTGCCATATCCCTCTGCCAGGTGGCACTGCAGATGTGATTTCCAGGTAGGACGCGCCATTCGCGTGCTCCTAACCTGACTGCAATAAATCACTGAACAAGCTTCGAGACAAAAGACGTCGGACCACCGATGCTTCAACTCCTGTTCGCAAGCCTGATGCAATGACTGACGAGATGACGAGTGGCCAGCCGATACACTGCGGCCAGGGTGATGCTGTGCATACAAACAAGCACGGACCCGTTGCTCGGTCCCTCAAACAGTAGGGACTGTGGGAGTCAGGAAGCTTCAGATCAAAGTGGGCAGCAGCAAAGTATGACTCCAAGTCAGTCAGCTCGCAATCAGGTGGTATCATCCACATGGTCCTCAGGCTAAAGCGGAGAACTTTGGTTGTAG
This sequence comes from Klebsormidium nitens, assembly GCA_000708835.1. Taxonomy (NCBI): domain Eukaryota; kingdom Viridiplantae; phylum Streptophyta; class Klebsormidiophyceae; order Klebsormidiales; family Klebsormidiaceae; genus Klebsormidium; species Klebsormidium nitens. Next base: position 466,223 of record DF236958.1, on the reverse strand, counting down.
CAAAACCGTCCTCAATCCTGCAGAAATCAAGCTCCAAAATTATCCAGCATTGCCTGTGCTCATGCTGCGACAGAGCTGGGAGCGTGGCCATACCGCCGTCCTTGGCGTCCCGCATCAGCTCCGCAAACGTCTCCTTGAGCGGCTCCCCGCCCCGCCCCGCCCTGTGCCTGCCGCGCAGTCCCCCCGCCGCCACGAGCGCCTCCCACAGCCGCCAGTACTCTGCGGGCGGGGGGCCTTCCTTGTCCCAGTCCTCCTCCTCCTCCACGCTGAACTCGTCGCCGTAGCTCTCGTCGCCGTACCCTGTCTCTCCATCGCCACCGTACCCTGTGCGCACAGCAGTCAAACAAGTCAGCATCCAACATCTACCGGTCCAGAGTTAAGACAGTTCCGGCAACTGCCACTACGAACGCGGTCTTCTCAACATCCAGTTCCCCCTCCATCTTAGCACTGGTGCACCTTGCCAAATAGTGGTATCGAACATAAGCAACTCAACGTCGGTTGCTCCTCCGCACACTCCAAGCACAGTACAGCTCAAGCATTTAATGATAGTCGCACAGCTAGGAGCAAGGCCGCAGCCATGACAAAATTCTGCACTTTGAAACAGCTCTGTCCGTCCTCTTGCAAAAAGATAAGTTCGACCCCCTACTCCAGAACCGAGTGTGCCCATCCGCGGGCCCCTCCCTCACCCAGTTCACTCCCGTATCCAGAGTCGTTGCTGTGGCTGTGCGTCAGCGTGGCGCTTGTGGGCCGGCTGCCGTGCCTCCCGTCCATTCTCTTTGCCACTCCCGCTGTCGCTACCCCAGCCGCCACCTCGCTCCGCTCCCCGCTTCCGTCGCCTGGTGCCCCCTTCTGCTCTGCCCCCCTGGGGGCCATGCTGCTCTTGCCCAACCTGCCTGCTGGCTCAGTCCCGCCCTTTTCCGCGGTCTCCGGCACCCCCCCCTCCCCGGAGCGCAGCTTTGACGGGCCCTGCTGGGCGGGGGCGCGCTCCTTGTGCTGCTCTGCCTGGTTGGCGGTGCGTGCCGCCAGGGGGGCCAGCCCGCCAGGGCTCAGGGGAGGCAGCCGCCGCACACGCCGCACCACGCGCTTGCCTGCGGGCCAATATACAAATTCAATGAGCAGGCGGGGAAAACGGATTGTAGAATCCACATGAGCTGAGCCTCTCGATCGATTGTGAGCCCCACGCTACTCATCACAGAGGCCAAAGGAAAGAGAACGCAAATCTTCATAAGCCTTCATTAGCAACAACAGTCCTGCTGGAATGAGGCTTTCGCCAGGTTCAAGAAGTTGAGTGGCGAGCAGTTTGCTGCTGTTCTGCACCTGTTGCGCTCCTGGCTGAGCCGCGCCCCGACCCGCCCCCACTGCTGTAGTAGAAGCCCTCCCCAGCTGAGCTCTCGCTGCCAGTGGCGTCCCCCCCCACTCCCACCCCCTGGCCACCCTCAGAGAGGAGGCCCCCGCGATACATCTCCCCAGTGTGCTGCAGATGAGCCCGGTTCTCGCTGCTGACGCCAGTCTCAGAGCCGCTCTGACCAGCATAATTCTTCCTTCGCCGTTTCTTTGCCTGCAAATCGCGTGTGCTCGGTACTTACTTGACGGTTGATTAGTTAGCACGCTTTGCTTGTGCCAATCCTCAAGTTTCACAAGCCGCAGCTGAAGCTTCCCAAGCTGGGCTAAGAGACTCAGTGCAGCAGAAGTGCCCCGGAAGCAACGCAAATTCTATGAGGATAAGGCTGATCGCCAATCAATGACAGCAGCTTCCACACATCAAATCAGTCAAATTTAGGTGCAGCTTGCGAGACCCACCTGGTTGCCATCTCCTTTCCAGCGCCACAGGCCTCTCAGCAAGATGTGCGACAGCTCCTTTCGCCTGTTGTTCTTGAATAACTTGCCCGCTGGTGACGCCCGGGGGGGAGGCAGCATTGGGCTTGCCAGACCCCCTTTGAGGGTGATGGTGCTCACCTTGACAGCTGGATCCTTGTCACTGCCTGCTCGTAAACCGAACACATTTCACCATGATGATGCACTGAATATAATACCCCAGTATTGCAACACAGATCTTGGTGGAAACCATGATAACATCGACCCTTCGCACTTGTCTCCAGTTCAGGGAGTCGCAGCACAAAAGGTCCGGAAAGGCTTGTGCTGATGGACACAATGATGGCACGAAAATCCCTTTGAGAAACAATGCCAATCCCAAGACAGGACAAGTCTCTTACAGGAACAAGTTTAAAAGATTGATATGACCAGGGTCTGGTCCAAAATCCCACCTTGCGCATCAGCTTCAACTTCGCATTTACCAAAACGGAGCTGCTTGACTCCCAGAGTGATGTCTCTCATGCTGCGGACCCTCCTGGCATGAAATGAAGGCACTTCGGCCTCGCCCAACGAATCCATTGCACAATGAACAACAATGAGCCGCCCTTTAACAACGGCTGCCTCCTGATTTACCCGACAAAGTCACTCCCGCAGATTGAAACCTAATGCATGGTCGATTCACCATTGAGCTTAAAGCCAGCATTCAGCTATCTACAAGGAGAGGAGAAGCACAGACTTCATGTCAGCTTCAGCCTTCAGGCTTGTGCTGCTCCAAATGGAAGGGTCAAGCCCGCCAAACCATGATGGGGCGGCAAGTGAGTCTATCATTGATGAGACCGAGTCCAGACCGCTCTAGCCTCTTGAAAGTTGGCCCCTTGCCAATGCGGCATGCCAATGCCAATGCCAGGGCGCATCAGCCAGGCTCAGGAGTCAGCTCGCCCATATGAGCAGCGATTGAAACCCTACTTTTCCGGGCGCGAGAGCTCTGCCACGTGGCATACTGCTAGTGGTTTGCTCTATAATGGGGTGCACCTGATTGGACCCGAGGCCGAGTGAATGGCGTCCTTCTCTCGGACGCAGTGCTTGCCACGAACCGGTGGCTGGACCTGGCCGGCAGAAATGACAGATGCACCGGTGCCGAAGGCACCCCACCGGCTGGACAGCCGGCAAAACTTGCTGGTCGCCTGGGCAAAACCGGCGCCCGGTGACTTAGCCCGTGTGGCCAGCCGGTACAAATGTAGGAGGGCCGGTAGACAGCCGGCACCGGTGAAAGTTGGTGGCAAGCCCTGCTCGGACGGTCTCTTGTGTCCGCTGATTGATCTCTGGTGTCAGATTTTGCAAAACCTACTTCCTCTCGAATTTCAGAGTTAAGGAAAGTGTCTTGTTTCCCAACGAGATTGGTACCCTGACAAATTTAAAATACCGTAGACGCGTCGTTTTCCTACTCCTGACAAATTTGTCGAGGGCGTGCGAACTGGCACATTTGACAAAATGGTTGGCACCGTAGTAGTACATAGTAACACAATGTTTAATTCCA
>DF236958.1:433999-462419 GCA_000708835.1 Klebsormidium nitens | reverse complement strand
TGCCTGGAATTTCAGCCCTCTAGCTAGGATAGTTGGCATTGCAGCAGGATAGCCCATGCAAGCGGGTGGCACTGAAATTAAAGTGTACGGGGTTGCGAAGAGATTCTGTGAGTTAGGAAAGACGCAATGGCGTCTCAGCTCGTGAGGAATGCGGCTTTGCAGCCGAAGTGCCTCACTCAGTGTGCCAGGAATGTCACGTCTGAAGCCTCGAAACTGCTGGCTCCGCCCCAATGCTGCAGCCGCCTGCTGTCATCCTCAAAATTGCACAAGAGGAACTCGTCTTTTCTTGGGGAGAGGTCGGCGCTCGTGCAGAATGTCTCAAGAACGTTGTTGCGGAGAGCACCGGTGGATCAGAGGATATCTGCCAGAGCCAGCCACGGTGTCAGTCAGAAAGGACAGGCAAACGAGCTGGTCGTGAGAGAAGTGCAACAACCACAATCCAGGGTGAGCTTCTAAAAGATTCTCAATCTGCTAAAAGTTAGTGGGAGGGCCTCTCCAAGAATTGCTGGGACAATGTGGGCAAAAATTAGCCGACTAACTCATCGACGGCGACAGCTTGGCGGATCATCAGGTTTGGCCACTAGCACAGGACAGAAGAAGGCAGATGATCCACACCCATAGCAACTCGATACAGTAGTGGTGCTTTTTGTTCTAGCACCATTACCACTTGATGAAGACCAATTGTGTTCTGATGGACCAGTATGGCCATGATGGTCAGCAATTGATGTGTTGTAAACCGGAAGTCAATCAGACCCCCAAGTTGAGGAACAATTGGTCTCGTCGGGTCCTTCATCCACTATCAACTTTACGAGGTGGTGCGCATTCATCACTCCCTGAAGACTGAAGCAAGCCAGCCAGGACTTACTCAGCATGCTCGATGGAGTGGGTGGTTGCACACAACCGGTCACTGCTGCCTTTGGTCTCCAGTGTGCATGCCCTGCTTCGTGCAGGTACTATTGAATGTCACAGTCCCACAGAAGTCGTGTCAGGATGCATACGAGCTGGTCCTCAGGGAGTTTAAGAAGAAGGTGAAGGTGAGTGCTCACTGGCGTGCGTACCAATTCTGATCACATTGTCAAAAGGCAATTCTAGAGGGACGGAGCCTTCTCAGGGCAGGGGTCAGCCTGTACGCCCTTCTCTACTCAGACGTGACAGCAGGGTTGAGATCCCTGACTTCTACTTACAAAAACGGGGTCGTTGCTGTCCAGATTAATGGCTACCGACCAACCGACAAGATCCCAGTGCCGCTGCTTGTGAACCACATAGGTGAAACGCAGGTGAGTACAACCATTCTGCTCAATCCACTGAATGCTGCGGCTCAACCCTCAACCTTTTGCTGGAATGGTAGCAGTTCGCTAATGCAACTCTTCAGTGTGGATCAAGTTGCTTACTTGGTAATCCAATATTCTAGCGTGACCCGGTTCTAAGAACAGGTCAACGCAACGTTTAAACTTCAGGAGTGCACAGGGCCGTGGGACCTGGATTGGAATGCAATTCTTGCAGAGTGTGGTTCGTGATTACGATTCGTCAGTCCTGACTTCCGTCCTTTGTGCAGGTAAAAGCCTCCACTGTTGAGGCGCTGTTGAAAACCACCATCCCAAAGGCGTTGCAGTCTGTGGCCAACCGAGCGTTGAAGGAGTCTGAGCACATCACCACCAAGTTCGATGACATGGTGGCGGCATTCGACCCAAAGAAAGAGCTTGTGTGAGGGCCCACTATCAGTTCCCCTGCGGTTCGATTGCCCCTCTTACACTCGTTTTCTCTTACAACCTTGTGCATCAACACAATACCCCGTTTAATCTTGTTATGTGCACCCTGTTTGTCCACCGAGGAGGCAGGTGTCCATACAAGGGGTCATCCATTATCCCACCTCCAGTACTGCCACGTTGAGAGCTTAGATCTCCCCTAAATGCCTTTTACCAGCTGCATCTCGCTGTGTCCTGGGTGCAGTTACGATGTTGTGGTAGACGTTGCACCGGACCTGGTTTGGAAGACCCCGCGTGCGTATGCGGGACTGGAGGTGACGGTGGAGATCGATGATGAGGATACCATTGCGCACGATGCTGACGCGAATTTCCGGGCTCGCCACAAAGACCTTGGGTCGCTCAAGATCAAGCAGGGGGGAGGGATCGATCAGGGCAACGTCGCACTGATTGATGTTGCGGCAAAGAGGCTGGATGCGGATGGGAACGTGGGGGAAGAGATCCTATCAGCAACGCAGAAAGGTAAAGCCTGAGCTCATTCCCACAACTTGAAGAAGCTCGTTAACCCCTGTTGTTGGAAGCTGGGCATAGTTGCCGCCATGGTCAATGTGTTGTCCGTCGTCCATGTTGCTCCTTGAGCATTCACGGTGTCGAGTCGCGTGGAATGGTTCAAGCCGCTGTGAGCCGTTCCACTTCTAGCTCCGAAACCCGCATTTTGCACTCTGGTCCGCCCTGCGCTTCCCATTTGTCGAGTGCCCAGCCCCTCGTTGCTGTGCGCTTCCCCCAGGTTTCCAGCTGGACACGGAGGAGGGCGCTTTTTTGCTGCCCGGCTTCGTGGAGGCGGTGCTGGGCCTGGAGGCCGGGCAGGCCAAGGCCTTCGACCTCGTCTTCCCGGACACCTGGCAGCAAGAGTCGCTGCGGGGCGTCAAGGCGCGCTTCTCGGTGAGGCCGCCACCGAGCAGGAACTGGGAAATGTGTTGTTCACGTACCAGCGAAGCAGCCGTCTTCAAGAGACAAACAGCTCTTCGTTTTGGGCATTGGCTGGACTTGTTGGCAACCCACTTCTCCAAGTAGCCTTAGCGGGCATTGATAGTGCATCACTTGTTGAGAAGATGAAAGCGATCACGGCTTTTTGTCAGAGCCAAGATCTGACGGTCTGCATTATAGAATTTGGACTGCTTCGCTTCGTTTCGGGGCCATTTGGCGAACTATTAGGCGGACGACGGCTGTGCTGACGGCCGCCCTGCGGTGGTGGTTCAGGTAGACGTGAAGGAGATCTTCAACCGGGACCTACCGCCGCTCACGGATGAAACAGCGGACCAGCTGTACCCGGGGGCCAAGACCCTCGCCGAGGTGCGCATCACCTTGCAGAGCGTCCCTTCCTTGGCCTGTACTCTGATGTTTTCATATTGAGTTTTGGGGCACGTGATGCCCGCTGACCATGTTTAGCGCTTTCGTGTGTCACCTTTGTCAAATACTACAGCAAGATCCCGGTATGCAAACTTGTTGCGAGCTACAAGAGTTTGCGGATGTCAGGGTGTGCTTTTAATCAAGCAATACAGAGACGGCTTCACACCTCGGTGGGAACGTACATGTGGTTTGATGAGATAGATAAGTATCGTGTTTTTTTTCTAACCCTCGCTGGTCGAGTTCAAAACCTGTAGGTCCGCTTTGACAACTTTCGGTGGTCCCAATTGTAACGCAGCCCATCTCGGTTCGTCCTGCTCGTCCTGCGTTTCACCACGAGATAAGATTCCGCACGGGATAAGAAGTTCGCACGCTCGGCCCCGTCTGTCTGTCCTTGCCTGTCGCTCACGTGTCCCACCGCGACCGTTGCTCCTGCTTGCAGGCCCGGGAAGGCTTTTTGGCAGCGGCCCAGGAAGCGGCGCGGCTCAAGAAGAAGTTCAAGACGCAGCAGGCCGTCACCGACGCGCTCGGCCAGGTACTGCCCCGCAGGCTGCGAATGCTTCTCTCTGTGGAGATTCTCAGCTCTTGAACGCTCAGTTGGACAGAAGGGTCGCCTGCCCTTGGGTACTTCGAGATGCTGTTCGTGATCTACTGTGGCGGTGTCACTTACAGATGCGGATACTGGCAGTCCCAGCAAAGCCCGCATGACGGGTCCGCGTCCGACTCTGACTCTGTAGCTCTCGATCTTACCGTAAGCGGATAGGTTCCCATCCCAGAAAAACAAGCTGAGCCGCAACTGCATCTTCGATTATCCTCATCTCACAGCCCAAGTTCCACGGCTCTCGACGGCTCCTGGCAGGCAGTCGTCGGCCTCGTCTAAGACGGTTTGTTGCCCGCGTGGCCAGGTGGTGTATGCGGACGTGCCGAACTCGCTGCTGGAAGAGCAGGGCCGTCAGATCTACGCCAGCAAGCTGCTCGAGCTGCAGGTAACCGCCAACACGACTGCTCAAAGCAAAACAACGCGGGCTTTCGACCTCATAATGATGGGCCAAGAAGCTGTTTCTGAACCGACATATCGCCTCCAAGTTTTGTTGCGTCAGTGGATCCCTGTGCCCCACGACCACTCCAGCGACTTCTTGAGCTCTTGCATTTAGAAGGTGATTTTCGAGTTCTTTGCGCGAGGTAGAACCGGGCATCTCTCTGTTTGCAGGCGAAGGGGCAGCTGGACCGGAACAGCATCGCGCAGTTGTCTAGTCAAGAGATGGTCAACAACTATCTGCTGAATCAGAAGGACCAAATCATGGACATCTGCAGGAAAACGCTAGCAGTTGCGGAAGTTTTTAAGCTAGAAAATCTAACCTACAGCAAGGAGGAGTTGGATAGGGAGGTCGAGAGCGCAAGGCAAGAGTTTGCGGGTGTTGAACAAGAGTTCGACATGGAGCGAGTCAAAGAACAAGCACAAGAGATTCTCGAGGGAAACAAGGTGTTGGAGTGGCTGGTTGATAACGCAAAGGTAACGTATGTCACGAGTAAAAGGTGATCGGAAAACAAGAAACTTAGGGTGCGACCGCGATTGGTGTACAATAGAGATCTTACAGAGACAATATGGAAATAAGGTTACACAACTTGTCGGATTCAGCTATCGGATACATTGATGATGCTCTTCAACTGGGTTGATGGCAAATTTTCTACTTGCCTTCATTTACTGGTCAAAGCTACGTCGATCGTTGAGCTGTGGGATGGAGATCATGCTTACAGCTGATGCACCCCGTCTCTAGTTGGCACAAATTCGACATGGCAAATTCAGCTCATTCGGATTGCCATGCTTACAGTGTGCAGATCCATGCAAATCTGTTGCTCATGTCTGCAAGCTCTTTCTGGTCGTCAAAAATTAGAGAGATCAACGACATCTTTGACCTTGCAGAGGACGTTTTACCTGGAATTACAATATTGACTTGTGAGTCTGTATGGCGCATCGTCAAACTAGAGGTGGAGGCACACTCTCACATAATAGCGCCATCGGAGCACGCCAAAGTTCCATAAGTTGGTACACTGGATAACTTTCGACGGCTGATAATCACCGGTAGCAGAGAAGAGGTACCAATCAAATGAAAGTAAGTCACGACGTAGGATGGTTGTGGAGAAGCTGGGTCGACGTGGCTGACCACGTGAAGGTGGGAGCTGCGCAGGTGCAGACATGTCCGCTGAGCAGCTTTCAAAAGTCGGTGGAGCTGCACCAGCTCTCCTATCCATCCCAGGCGTGGCGGCGCAGGTGCTTTCTTCGTCACCCCTTGCTCTGCTTCCTTGTTGCAGCTGGAAGGGGCCTGGTCGCATTTCTGCTGTGCTCGGAGGCTGCAGTTGTACGTTTGCAATGGCGAATGCAACTGCTGCAGCCGGCGCTGTTTCCTGGGCACGGTTCAACTGCTGCTCAGCGTCAACTCAACAAGTGAGTATGAAACTTGTTTCAACTTTGGAGAGCTTCCACTGTTTGAGCTGGCTGCCTGCGCATATGATCGCTCTCGCACTGATTTGGAAACAAGTTGGACAACAGACTGAAGCAGGTTGAAGCACACCAATTGAAGGTACATTGGAAACCACCCCGGACATTTATATAATGTGGAGAACTGTCGTCAAATTTGCCTGCGGGAGACGTGACACAAGCAAACAGCCAATGATGTCTGCCTGTTTCCTGGCGCGCCTGATAAGAGAGATTCTTTCATTGCACCACCAGTGCGATGAGTATATCTCATTCCAGCCATCCTACGATGTTGTGAAGAGATAGAAGCATGTGCCGTCGTTTCAGCTGAAGCAGATGGTTCCCGGGGTTTAGGGCAGCGAGGAAGCTCTACGGGGTGGGTTCGGCCTGCCAACCGGTTCTGTCAACCGTCGGGAATAGCGAGGCGTCTCTTTGTTGTGCAGACAGAGGGCAATCGCAATGGCTTCTTCGGCACCTTGCTTCCTTATGATCAGCGTCGCCAGGGGCGGGCTTACCCTTCAGTCCGAAGCCAGGCCGCAAGGGCAGCCGGCACCCCTGAGATCCCGGAGGGTTGGGGCAGGACGGGCCGGTTAAAAAGCCAGATTGACAAAAAGGGACAAAAGGCAGCCAGTCAAAAAGAGAAGAGTTTGGAGGGCTGGACAGAGGTGAGTGGAGCGCGGAGGCCCGTTCACATCTCGACCGTCTACCCGCAGAGTAGCCTGAAGAGTGTGTCAATGACCCAGGTCCCAAAGTCGAACGACGCCGGAAGAACCAATGGGGTCACAGAGGGTGTCGTGATCTGCGGATTCGGTGTTCCAACAGCTTCCACCTCAAACATTCACTTTCAGTACCCTAGATTGTGTTCATTGCTGGTTATCTTGTCATCAGTGGCGGCCTCGGCACCTTCTCTTCACCGCGTGTTGCAGAATATGTTAACCTTCCAAGGTCACATTCAGCTGACCAGAGATGTGGCCCCTTGAGCAGAAGCACTTTCTTGCAGGTTGCCCCGTCGCTGTCAGTTGAGGAAGGAACGAACAAGGCAACCATCCATAAAGGAGAGGGGTGAGGAACCTTGCCTGTATTTTGCAAATAAGTACACCACCCTTTAAGCACACTTCTTGCCTTTTCGACTCAATGCCATGCGTGCCCCGATACAAGTTGTTTCAGCTTCGCCTAAGATAGTGGCTGGGTTTGCCAATTCTAGATAGGCAAGGCCGACAATTGGTCTCTTAGCTTCGCCTCCTTTTGGGAGTGCAAACAATCAGAAGTGCAAAGATACTGATCTCACCCCTCGCACTGGCTTGCGTTTCAGCTACGTGGTGATCAAGTCCGGAGATGAGCTGTACGGGATCGACGCCAATTGCGCCTCCTGCAAGTTTCCCGTCATTGAAGGGAAGGTGAGCACCGCCTAGCGCCACCACAGCCTCCTCCATAAATCTTAACGGACATTTACTTTTGCATCTGACAACAGATTCGCCCCAATTGCCCCGTTGCTCTTCAGCGGGCAGCGAGTGCAATCCAGAACCCGGTAAGAGGACATCTTCTCACAATCCGCTGGAAGATGGCAAGAAGTTGGTCCTTGGAGTGATGGCACAGCCCGTCAATGTGAATTTTCGGACAGCTGTGGTGTACGCTCCTCCATCATGTGCGGCGTGTGCTGCTGTGTGACCCAGGTGACGACAGCTGCCGACGGCAAGGGGCCGCAGATTGAGTGCCCGTTGTGTCATTCCAAGTTCTCGCTACTCGACGGGACGGTGCTTGAATACTGCCCCAAAGACGGGCCGATGCAATGGATTGTGGGGACCATTAAAGAGAAGGCCCCTCGCGAAAACACGAAGGTGAGCCAATACAGTACGACACATTTGTATAGCTATGTCCCCCATTTGTTCTCTGTCGAGAGCAAAGCGGTGTTCCGGTCACTGTGCTGTCGCGACGAATGGCAGCTACTCTTGTTTTGACAGCTCAAGCAGCCAAGCGAGCCGCACCGCTGCTTTGCAACCTACGACATGTGCAGTACACAGCAGTTACCGGTATCCAGCAACCCCGTTCTTGACTATACCCACAGGTGTATCCAGCTCGCATGTCAAGGTCCGGTCGAGTCTACTTCCAGTTTGTAAAGCCAACATAGAAGCCGCTTGCCTATCGTGGACGGTCTTGATCAAGAGTCTAGGAGCGGGGCAGGAGGTCTCTATGGTCAACCCTGGATCACATGAGAGCATGTTGATCTTTCGAGTTGAATCTTAGCACGTTGGAGAGTTTGAGCGTTTTCGGGTTGTACCGTGTTGCTGTGGCCTTGGCCTTACTAAGCTAGGTAGAGTGGTCGTGAGAAGCTGGACAAGGTAAACTGACGAACAGGTGATGACGAAAGTCTGGTACGCAAAGTAGCATGGTAGGAAAGTTTCTGAGTATGCAAGGGAAAAATTCCATAGGATAAATGACGGAATCGTGGACATTATCAGGAGCATAGCAAGTGCCTGCTTGCACCGAATGCATCTCGGGGCCTGGGTGCTGTTTTTCAAGCATGCTAGGCTTTGCTCGAGAGTATGTGGCATGGTCTGAATAGACGAAGCGCGTGGAAGTATACAACGGATTTTTGGTACACTTGAGCTTCGAATCATGTAGTTGATGGCGGTTCGTATATGTAGCTCGACAGAATGCTGCCAGCTCTACGATATGTACGTGATCGTACTTAAATTAGCCGTATGGCAAATATATTCGCACAGTGGCAAGCTCACATCAAACTCCTGCTTACAGATCATGCGCGTGCGAAGAAGCACGACAGCTCTGTGACCGGCCGCACCTGCGGCTAGTCAACTAGGTCGTAGACTAAGTAGTACATTCATGGGATTTTCCCGCTCGCGGGCCTGCGACAAAAAGACATATGCGACAATACATCCACACGTGATATTGGGTCAACATGGTTGTCTCTAGCTGAATAGGTGCATGACGTCATGCAGGAACTGTCAATCGTTCGATGTTCAAGGCAAAATTGCATCTTGTGATCTCGCAATGGACTAAAACTCTGTGTCATCGAGCAATTATTTTAGCACAACACGTCTTGCAATACCTCCCCAGAGGAATGTGGGTATCCCGCGGTCCAACTGCTATAGCTCTGCAATGCGCAGCTCAACTCTCGGCAATATGCCGAAGTTTGTTCCTGGCCTACTCATCAAGCGTGCCTAACAAGTTCGAAGACTCAATAAATTACAGCGTCATGCACGGGTCCTTCGACTGCAAATGGATGGCATCAATCTTCTGCAACGCCTCGTCGGAAAGCTCGACCTCGAAGGCATCTGCGGGCAGAGCAAGGAACCGGGTGAGAAGCAAGGCAGGTGACCGCTAAGAATGGAACTCGTCACTGTGCTGACCATCCTTCCCTTACCAACGAAGACCGGCAACTCTCGTGCCACCTCAGAATCCAAAAGATACACATTTCCTTTCGGGAAAACAAGGTAAGCTCGGGATGGCCTCTCAAGTCTGCTCATACCAACTTCGATCTGAAAACAAACAATCTAGCGGCTGCGTGGCTCTGCGATCAAGGCATCTTGCAAGAAACACGTCGGAAGCCATTGCTCCGGCAGCACTCTAAGTGTGCACGCACGCTGGCGTGGGCGTCAGCGGCTCACCCAGGTCTTCCTGCAGCTGCTGCATGGAGGTGGCCCCAAAGATGGTAGACGCCACGAACCAGCGCGACTTGCACCACGCCAGCGCAAGAACAGTGGGGGACACGCCTGCACGAGAAGCGCTCCGTCAAACACAGTGCCAACAGCGTACGCCGACGCTCTAGCGGTGGATTGAGGGAGGTGTTCCGTTTCAGAAAAAGCTTGACGCAAAAGCCGAACCGTCAGCCGTCGCCGGTGACTCGTATGCTCTACCGTCGATCGCGAAACTTGCGAGAGATCGACGGGCTGAACGAAAGTCTGTCCTTATTGCACACTTGGCGGTCGGTTATGATTTGAAGACGTCATGTACGGCATCTCAACAAGCTGACGAAGTTGCAAGCTCGTGGTAAATACTCATAGCTGGGCGATTCCGAGGACCTTTGCTGCAAAGCGTCGAAGTATCCGAGTCAAATACTTTTTGACACTTCTGAGGTCCGCGCAGACGGGTTCGAACTTACGGAACGTCGCCTTAAGCGAACGCACTAAAAATCTATGTTCGCCCCTCTGCGAAAGGACCGCAAGGAACACGGCCTTTGCCGAGTCGGAGCCGCAACCTGAGGCTTTAGATAGTAAGCGTACCACTGTGCTATGCTGAGCTTCTCCGGCACCTTGTTGTCCCTAATACTCGGACGAAAGGAACCCTGTTGGGTAACCGAAACGGGCATGCACGCACGGACGTCCAAGACCCTAGATTTATTTAGCTAACAGCAAATCGAGGGGCAAGGCGGGTCAATCAGGCAAGTCCCTGAAGAAGCGAAGCTGTGAGGACCAGAGAACTTAAATACACCGGCCTTTGCATTCTGTTAAGCGAGAAGGGTTGGACCTGGTGTTATGCTCACCTATGGACTTGGCAAGCTCAGCGTACTGACGGGCGGCGTGCATGGTGGGGTCCGCCTGGAAGCGGCGCATGTAGTCGGAGAAGTCGGTGAAACGGGCCCCCGCCGGCTTGCCGCCGTCCAGGTACTTGCCGGTCAGAGCACCTGCGGGCAGAGCAGCTGACAGCTGGCGGATTCTGGGTGCGGAAAGAGTGCCTCAGTAGTTCTTCGAACGAGACACTGTAAGAAAGTTTGAAAGCGTGGGACAGGGTAGGGGCGAGAAAGAGGGTTCAGGAAAGAAAGGGTCGAGTCCTCCCGTTCAAAAAAGTACAAGCCTGACTTTGACCTACTTCTGTCGTGGCGATCGTTGGCCGAATCGCATTTGAGGCACGAGTTAGAGGCACACTCGCGTCCCTCAGCTTTCTGCTGTTTCTTACGGGTCAAAAGGTGACCATGGAGAATGGTTAGACGGGCCGTCATCCTTTCACTTGCTTTCACTCACCGCCGGCCAGGGGGCTCCACGGGAGAAGCCCGATGTTGAAGTGGGACGGCGCGCACGCCTCCGCCAGCTCCGTCTCGAACGACCTGCGCAGAAAAGGCCGGGCCGCTAACTGCTCAATGAAAATTGCGAAGCCTCGTATCGAGGCGGCTGAGGACAAGTAAAAAGGGAACAACGACTATTCAACCGACGAAACGGCCTTGCGTTGTGTCCAGAAGGCAATTCGGAACATATACCACAGCGCTTAGACTTAAGCCCTGGTTTAGGAAGCCGACAACCTCGCTGTGTGCTGCGTGCGGCGCGACACGCACCTGTGGACGAGGCTGAAGCTGTTTTGGATGCTGACGGGGCGCGGCACGCCCAGCTTGTCTGCGGCTGCCACCATCTGGCAGACCCCGAACGTCGTCTCGTTGGACAGGCCCCAATGCCGGATCTTGCCCTCTGCAAAAAGTGTGAAACAGAACGCGACGTGAGCCTGCTACTCGTCGGCTGTGCCGAGTGCGGCTCGCACGACCGAAGGACGCATTAATCCCCTCCGTGCAGGATGCCTGGCTTCACTTCGGGGAAGAGCACAGCTTGGTGACGAGTTTATGGCTTGTAAACGAGATCTAGCTTCGCTGATCGGTTGTGACTGACTGGGGCTTTGTGGCCGTTCTAAGGAGTCGTATCTTGACTTCAACCGTTTGGACTGTGGCCTCTCAGAATCATGCCCGCTCTATTGCTGACATTCACGACTTCAACTTAGGTAGATGCCCTCCCCAATCCAGCCTGATGCTGCCACTGTGCCTTCCACCTTAGTTTGTGTTAAGGTGAGCTCAAAATCACGGGCGGGATACGGCCTACCGGCATGGATCACTCCGCTGATGACACCCACCGACGAGCGTGCCCACCTTTGATCAGGACTCCCAGTGCTTCCACGGTCTCCTCAAACGGCACCGCGTCCGGCCTCTCCTGCTTCGGGTCATAAACAGTCTGGCCGAAGATGGGTGCGTACCTGCGCATTCAAGGAGCACCCCTATCTATCTTAAAGCAAGCTTGACAGGGCTGGACGGCAATTGGCCCTGAAGTCTTCTCGCAACAATATATTTTCAATGCGTCCATAAAATGTGAAAAGACTTGTTCATGGTACTAGCAAGTAAGATGGCTCAAGCAGGCATAGTTGTCTACATTTCCTGTTGTGCGTTCGCCTACATCCCTTTTGGGGGTCTGGGACAATTAATGTTGGTCCAGCCAACTGCCTGGCCCCGTGTCTACCTGTCTGGCCAATGCAGTTGGTACAGATCCACGTAGTCAGTTTGCAGGCGCCGCAAGCTCCCCTTGATTGCAGCAAAAATAGAGTCTCGATCCAGGCGCGCGGGTTGCCGAGTTGGATCGCGTGGAACCTTCCGGTTGCCAGGCACCCAGGTAGAGGGAGTGTAACCAGCAATCTGCAAGACACCGCGTTCTCAAAGAAGAGCCACAATTTTGATCCCGTCGCATTCCTGCTTGTCCAATCAAGACGGAACAGAAAAACGAATCTCCTTGGGCCAAAAGATTGATGGATGCAATTGAGTTCTTTCAAACGGGGCCTGGCTGAAAAAAGTCCTTCCTTGGACCATTGGCTGGGGCTCAAAAGAGTCTTTGCATCGGAAGGTCTCTTTCAGACATTCCATTGATCGTTGATGGACTGTTGGACAGATCTCTACAGCACAAGTTTCTCACCTTGGTTGCCACAATCGCCTTGTCCCGTGGTTGTCGCTTGAGCCAGGTGCCCAGGATCTCTTCGGACTTGCCCGCAGTTTCTTCAGACATGGGGGCGCTGTACATCTCCGCAGTGTCTGCACCGTCACCACAAGAACAAAGCAACTTTTAAAGTACGTCGCCTCCACAGCCAATCTTGTACTGTCCCACGCTCAGAGACACGAGTTTCTCTGTGAAGGTAGGCCTGTCGCCCCCAATCAGACTGCCTACAGAGGCAGCAGAGCAACCATCAAGAGCAAAAGCAACTTGTATGAGTTGACGGCGTATATTGGGGCTGCTTCGCAAGTTCAAGGCAACAGGCGCCAACTGTACTCTCACCAAAGAAGTTGACTCCCCGCGACTGAGCATAGTCGAGCAGCTCATGTGCCTGCTCCTCCCCCGTCTGGTTCCCAAAAGTCATCACGCCAAAGCAGGCCTTCAGGATAACAAGATCAAAGGTCAGATGAATGCACCACTCCAGACAGGTCGCCCCGCTGGCTGGCAATGTCCAGGACAACTTGAGGATCAAAACGTGGGGGGTTTGATGCATAGCGTTTGAGCCCATGCTGCGACATCACCATACATCATTCTAGTTGTGCTTGTTCTGGATCACAAAGTTGTCTTACAAGTTGTATCAAGCATTTCTTAAGGTAGTCACAGACTTGTGAGGAGGTTGGGAGTCTGTACCACCACAGCATTGTACTTTGTCGATGCAGCAGGCCAATGCTCACCTCAGAGACCCTCACGTCCGACCATCCTAGGTTGTTGTACTTCATGGCTGCGCAGGTGACTCCCGCAACACCTGAGCTGAAGCGCGCACCCCGCGTCACTGACTCTCGCCACCTGTTAATCCCTTGAGTGCTACTATACCAGTGTGATCTGCCTGATTGAAGGCCTTGCTTTTGTGCGCAGGTTTGCTGCAGCCAGCAGGAAACACAGGAGGCTGCAGGAAGAAACTGGAGCCGGCTTGTGGCGGACATCATCAAGAAATTACGAAATCTGTGGACAATGAAAACCTCTGCCAGTAAGGCTTGCCACGCTGCGTCCATGATGACCGCCACTTTTTGCAGCTTCGCAGTGGTAAGCGGTGAAGGATTGTCATGTGGTAACGCTGCAAGAGTTACACTTTTGTCGCAGACACTGCCACGTCACTCTGCATCGTGACTCGCTCTAGTTCTGCCAAACCAGCCACTAGGCGCGCTGCCTGCAAAGCTAGGAAGGCGAATCCGGATCACTGATCAGCGCGTCTGTGCACCAGCTTGCTAACAGGAACATCAGGATTCGGAAGTTCAAGCACAGAAGCTTTGACAGCGCGTGTTCCTCTGCAAGTGGAGTGCTAGATCAGATCTTTCGTTTCGGGACTGTGAGGATCGAACAACTCTGGGGGCAGCATGGGGGACAATATTGATTGGTCGAAAGCCCCAGCAGGCGATTCAACAGCAGGTGGAAAGACTTTTAAGGTGAGCTGAACTGACGCGATGGTGATCTCTCAATGTTGTGGTCAGTGGATGTAACCGGGGACACCTTGATCACGAAGCTGCAATAGCAAGAGTCTGCATAACCTGTTGGCTAACATCTATCTCTTCAATAGATGCATGTTTTGTTGTGAACCCCGGTGCATCGCATGAGCCAGAAAGCTGATTGAGTCTCTTGGTTCTGTGCAGACCAAGTGTGCGCAGTGTCACGTCGCTGAGGTAAGATGATCAACACTCCTGGATCTTTCCGCTTTTGTAGATTACTTCTCTAGTTCTAGTGGCTGTGCTTGGTATGAAGGTCCTGTGCAGCATGTTTTGTGTGACGAATGATTTGTGCTTATCATGATTTTGAGTTTCTGTGTCGTTCTACTCTGTTGACAACTGATCAAAAAATTTGCTTGCTTTCCTGCTGCAGAAAGGTGGAGGTCACAAGCAAGGTATGCATGCACTTGCACTCGAACCTGTCCGCTTTGGTGGTTGAGATCTTTGTGTTCTTGAGTCCATATGTCTGCTTCTGAGATGGTCAGTGCTGTCTTACATCAGAAAGATGTTCTGTTGTTTGCGTATGGAAGCATTATCAGCGCTTTTCTCCAGCAACATGCCGATCTTTTGCTCTTTGCGATGTCAGGCCCAAATCTAGGAGGCCTGTTCGGCAGAACTTCTGGCACAGCAGCTGGCTACTCTTACTCAGCTGCCAACAAGAGCAAGGCTGTGGAGTGGAAAGAGGAAACACTTTACGAGTATCTGTTGAATCCAAAGAAGTACATCCCAGGTAAGCCCCCTGTCAATCAGCCAGCGGCACTTCTTCATGAGCTCGCTACTTACAGTACGTGGCACACTGGGAAAAGTTGAGACAGCCTGGAAAAGAACACTCGCAAAGAACATGAAAAGACGACAGTGGTTGCTCAGCAATCGGTGGCAAATGTTTGAAATTTTTAGCTTGGGTTTCACAAGCAGCTAAGATGCTATGCAAAAAGCTCAGAGGAGTTGATTGTTTTCATCCTTTCAGGCCATTTTTTCGCAGCCCGTTCTATGTGCTTTTGATCTGTGAGAAGGCAGGTTGGGTCCAGGTATAAACCCGGGTCATGGAAGTCCAGCTTTTACCTCTGATGTTTGAAGGACATTCTTTTGACGGAGGCACTAAGAGCATCGCTGTTTCTATCCGCTTCTTGGCAGGCACAAAAATGGTGTTTCCAGGACTCAAGAAGCCAAAGGATAGAGCAGATCTGATTGCGTACTTGAAGGAGGCAACTGCATAGGCATGTTGATCTGCCCAGCAGCACGGAGCATGCAAACAGAATCCATTGATTCATTATTGGCACGTGCGGTAGATGATGCTATTGACATACCTTCTTCAAAGGTGCATCTAATCAGGGCTTCTCAGTAGATTGTGAGGCTGCATATATTTGATAGACTATATTCTCAAGGAGCAAAGAGACTGTGATTGCATGCTGTTATGCCTATAGCCAGGGTCGAGCAGCTACGGCATGATTATTTCTTCTCCGTCACAATTGGAGCTTGCAATAATGCTGGCACCTGCGAACTTAGGTTGGTTCAGGCAATCTGCGAAAAGTGGTGAACCCAGCGATGTTGAATTGTGCAAGTTGCTTACCTTGCCGTTTGTATAGTAGCTCGTCTTGCATCTTTAGTAAGTTGACAGCATAATCGAAACCAGGCCGCTATGTGACTGCAGTCCATGGATGCATACCACGACACAGCAGAGCACTGTGCTCCTTTGGAGACTCGAAATTGCACATCGCTCATAGGGAGCATATGCAAATCTCGAGCTGCATGGACAAGGCGACGGCCGCTTGGTCTACATGTTGCCTTGCATGATTTTGCCACATGTGTAGATACATGGTTGCATGTATCCGCACATTTTATGCTGCAATTCAGATTCAAGCAACTTCCATGAGCTAAAAGTTGCGACTGGAAACATGACGGCCTGCAGTTATGTTATTCTTTTATAGGCCTAGGATAATATTCAAGTCTAGATATTTAGATTAGATGATTTATTGAACGTCGGTTCGGAGCCGTGGTCGGCTAAGGTAATAATCCCAGCATGCGCCATGTGATGCACACAACACTCGAATTGGCATTCAGCAATATTTACATAATTGCTCAAGATTTTCAGAAATCCTAGCACGATTGTATCCACGGACAATATGCACCCGGTGCCCAACCATTGTCCAGTTTACCTACTCTCAGTTGGCATGGCCAGCTCGGGTTTATGACCAGAACAGACCGACACATGCACAGCTTGCAAACTAGAAGATATACGTCAATCGTTGCCAGCCTCGCAAGTTTCAATAAGGAGGCCCTGCTTTCAAGGCATATCCATCACGGTTTCCGGATGGCCAGCAGTCCAACTGTACATAGGGGCTACTAGAACACAACTTATGAGTCAAGACCTGGCAAAGCCTGGCTTCGAAGTGCAATTACACCTTGAAACCTAGCTAGCTCTTGAGTTCAATATGTTGGCACTGTTGATCTTTAGCCTCCTCGGACTCAGCTTGCTGGCTGCGTGCATGGCATCTTGGCTTTGCTCTCTCTGGACACGTTCGTAATGTAAGCACCTGGTGCTGTCACCTGTAGTATGTACAAGTCAGTTCTATCTGCCAATTAGGAACCATAAACTCAGTTCTGTTCGCTATGCTTTCAGATTTGACCTTTAAGCTATAAAGCAATTGAGCATCCCCAAAAAGGGCGGGCTCTAGGATTTTGGATTCCCCACTACTTCCTCTTATGGTTCTCACATGATCGCCCTCCGTTCCTCCTTACTCAACGCTGACACGGCTAAATGGCTTAGTAGAATCTGCCCGCCATCCTCCCGGGGGGGACTGCGGCCGGCGCTTGTTGCCTCTGTGGCGCGCCCGGCTGCTGCGGCTGACCGCGGCTGCTCGGTTGCCGGCTGTAGCCGCCGTTCTGCACACACCAGAAGCCGACCGCATCTCAGCAGCCTGTTGATTCATTTGCCACCGTCTTGCCATTCGCAAACAGCTACCGCACGGAAGGCGCATCGCTTTCAAACTTATTAGCCGGACCTGTCATGAGGGACGAGATGCCAACAGAATCACAAAGGCAACAGGATCAGCGGAGTACGTGGGGGATTTCCCGGCCCGACCGGCCCACCTGCGCCCTGGCCCCCGTCGCCTTGCCCACCACTCCTGCCAAGCGCGGGGACGGCTGCCGAGCCGCCGGCGCCGCTCCGTAAGCACTCCCCGCCGCTGCCGGGGCGCGGCTGACGTTTGAGGGCGCACGCTTGTAAGGATTCCTGCACCGGAGATATGGCCAATGGTTTCAGAAACGTTGTGCCGTGTAACGTCTTCCCGTGAAGCTTTCAACTTCAAAATTGGTCGAATTGAGGTTTCTATTGTCGCCACTTGAAACATGAATCGTCAAAGTCGGTCAAGCTCTTTTGCTCCCACGGCTGCCAGAATATCCAGCATCATGACCCCGTCGTCCCGCGTTTCGTTGCCCCGAGGCGCGCCTCCGCTTACCGAGTGGCTCCCTGTGCGTACGGGCTCTTCGCATAGGGCCCATTCTTGGTCCCCGGTTTGGCGTACGGGTTGTACCCGGCGGGCAGCCCCGGCACGTCCTTGCCCGGCATCACGCCCAACTGGTCGGAAGGCCGCCGCGCACCGCCCGCTGCAGGACATCACCGCCCGATGACGTCAGCCACCGTTTTTTAACCCTCCGTCGGAGTCCGTAGGAGCTTCGCCCTGCTTATTCGTTCTCTCAGCGATCAGGAGCTGGTGCGGTTGACTATGCAGGGGCTGCACTTAAGTCTTCGACAAGAGCTCGCGAGCTTAGATCGCTCTCTGAGTGGGATTGCTCGGAGCCGGTTTACGAGCGTTCGTCATGCATTTTGTCGTGTAAATAAATGGGCCTGGTTGTGGTACGACGCAAGCCGTTCGGTGTGCTGGGAGAGGGTAACCGGCGCTTGCCTGGGCTTGCCGCCGGCTGCGGCGGGGCGGCGTGGCGGGAGGGGCTGTTCCGGAGAGCGGGCTGCGCCGGACCGGCCGGCGGCCGCCCAGCGCCCGGGGAAGGGCCCTGGTACAATCGACCGCTCGCAATGGCTGCAACACGAGGAGGGGGGTAAAGGTTTCTGAAGCCGTCGACAGACGCAAGAACGCCACGTCTTCAAAGACCATTCCTATGATCGTGAGGGGATGGGCCGGACAACAAAGTGGTCGGTCTAACTTTGTGCTCAGGGTTAATCATGCTCAAAAGATCGGGTCCGGAGCTCGAAGTGGATTCTCAAGACTTGCAGCGTTCAAACACCGCCTTTCGACCTTCAGTGGTCGGCAACGTAAAAGATGACGATCCTAGCGAGCCGTCTTGAAGTTCCAGCAGAGGAGGGCAGGATCCTCACGATACCCGCTCAAGTCGCTCGGTTTCTCAAAGCGGATGCTCGACTTCGAGGACCCTCAGTCTTCCGGGCGGCTTACCGGGCAGTCTGCCCCCGACGTTGACCGGCTGCCGCGAAAGGGCGCTGGGGGCGGGCGCGGAGGGCGGCAGGGGCGGCCGCGAGGGGGGAGCGGTCGAAGGCGCGCTGCTGGGATAGGCGGGACGGGGCAGCTTCGCCTTCAGAAGGCGCAGGTTTTGGGGGACTGCACACACCAAGGAAGACGGCTTCGAACCCGAAACGCCTGGAGTGACATCACAGCTATCCACCCGCAATCACCCTTTGCATGTCAATGGCAGAGAAAAACTGCCCCTCTCAAAAGGAGGAAATCTTCCAGAGAGAAGTTCCACAAAGCTTGCCTTGTGAGTACATTGTGGAGCGTTGCAGGTTTTTAACCGAGGATATGGCAGCGATCTAAAACCATTTGAAGGTATAAGCGTAAGTGCGGAACCGATAGTTCTCAGATAGTGAGCGGCGCGCAGTCCCTATCTTTCGTTCGTTACAAGCTCAGACTTGATTACGTCGAGAGGCGGGCCGACCTTGGATGGTGGCCAGCATGGGGTTGGGCATCGGCTTGCCATCGGATGTTGGCACCGACAGCGGCGGCGCGAGCGCCATGTGCGCCTGCACGATGGGCATGCCCAGCACCTGCTCCGCACTCGGGCGGGTCGCCTGCGAGGACAGCGCCACACGTCAACTCCAAACATACGGTGGAACTCTCCAAGGTCGGCGTTTGCCACCCGGGAATACCACGGGCCTGGAGAGAGCCTTTAAATCTACCATTGTCTGCTATTATTTTCGAAAATTGAGCACAGAGTGGGGGAGACTCCAGATGGAAATAACACCTTTCCGAACAGCTCTACGGTCAACGTGACGCTGTTCGGAACATGCGAGGAGAACGCACCATGCAATCTTTGGAAGCATAGAAGCAGTAAGAACGCAGTCGGAAACAACGGCGAGCAAGGGAGTAAGAACGCAGTCGGTTAGCGGTGTGCGTGAAACCTGTACGAAGTCGCCGACGATCTTAATGGTATGCACGATATCGGAGCTGCCTTGTCTTGCACGATTAGTGACGTCATAAAGGCTGCTACCGCCCTTAGCTTCGCTTAACGGTAATTGACGGCCTGAGTCTGAAGGTTTTGCTGGTGACGTCACTGACCGTGCACGGATGTCGCACCAATTTTTCGTGCACACAAGTGCTCCGCTCGCAAACTCCGTGACAGGTTTCACGCAAACCGCTGCAATTGGTAGCCTGGTTGTGGCGGTGCTTACCTGGTCGATATTCAGCAACGTCTTCACCATGTGCGCGAGTTCTTTGCTGTATTCCGCCGGAATGGCGGGATAAGTTCCGCGGATCACCTGTACAAGGGACCCCACTATAAGCCACGGAGGAAAATGGTGGCAGCGTAGTGGTAAGCGCACGCACTTGCGGAAGTGGCAGTCCGGTCAACCGAGTCAACGAGCAGCCATCCTCGCATGCTTTCATGTTGCCAGGTTGATAAGTCGCGACGATTGATGGTTGAATGGTCTACTCCCCTGCTCAAGAGCCCACTCCGCGACAGACCGGCTCAGAAGTACTTATCGACGGGCAATTAAAGGTGCCAGAGCGGTGTCCGGAGCGAGACGTTGTCTGTTTCTGTGGTGTGCGGCGCGGCTGACCTTGTAGCGCAGCTCGGACATGCTGCGCGCCTCGAAGGGCACGTTGAAGGTGCACATCTCAAACAGGACGCAGCCCAGCGCCCAGATGTCGCTCGAGAACGAGTACGGCTTGTTCTTCCACACCTGCACCGCGCACGCAGACCCTGTCAGCTGGAACCCAATCCACCGCTCGTTTTAACGCTACCGGCGGGTAACTCAACACTTTCTCAAGAAACTTGGTAGCAGGGGCCGTCCCGTAAGCGCGAAGCTAAGATGCGTCGCCAGGGTACCGGTGATCGTAGTAGAAGCTGGGTACGAACACGGCTTTGCTGAGCGGTAACTCAAGACCGCCGCTTGCAATCGAGGGCCTGGCGCGCGCACCTCGGGCGGCATGTAGTGGGGCGTGCCGATCTGCGTCTTGGTCATGGCGCCCTTGAGCACTTTGGCGACGCCCAGGTCCCCGATCTTGACGCGGCTGCTGTCCGGCCGCATGATGTTCGCCGACTTGATGTCCCTGCACGCGCGCACCTTGCCAGGGTCAGCGCCTGATCTCGGTAACAGCAGGTTTATCGGAACCCAAGCCCAACTCTCTCTGCTACTTCTAAATGTAGGAAGCTTTGATGAGATTTACAGCCAGAGATGGAGGGCCGGGGGGTGGTTCAATGAAGAGCAACTCGGCCCGTCGCAGGCGTCAGTGCACCAGCTTAGGCCAGCTGACAAGCAGAACCCAGCTTCGCGTATACTCCTTGAAGAACAAGGACAGCACCCTAGAAAAGGCGCGAAGCAAACGCTGAGTAGGAAACTCATAAGCTGGGAGTCTCGTTGGCAGCTGCGCGGGGGCCCTTACGAGGACTTGACGCGTTCCACGTTCTTGTACCCACGCTGGGAGCAATGCATGCTTACCTGTGGATAATGCGCGTTGCGTGGAGCGCCTGCAGGCCGCGGCAGATCTGGATGAGGTACGACCAGATCTGTTCCTCGGGGAAGTGCTTCCGCTGCTGTGCCCGGTCCCTGTGCACAAAGGAAGCTCGCGGGGTTACCCCAGCTTACCACGCATCCGGCTGACAACGATCCAAGCCACGACTATGTCTGGAACGCACCCTCTCACCCAGTGAGGGTGATAGTCAAGGCCGAAAGTTTCCTAGACGCATTTCCACTGCCTCAGCTGAGCATGTTAGGAAACACTTGATAAGGCAACAGTGCAGCATCGTGTGTGTGTCAGGATTGAGCAGAATCGTAGAAGAGACGACAACCTTCCTGCTTGCATCAGAGCATCACGCCGGACTTCAAGAAGGTGTCATGACGTCTCTTTGATTACTCTGTACTTGCATCACCCCTTATGCGACGCTGCCCAAATTGCCCCTGAACCCAGCAGGCCATTCTCTTGTAGTGAGAGAGCTCTTGTGGGAGCAGCTTGAAGAGTCGTGTAAGGCCTGAATAAGGGAGTGAGCCACCCGATGGTACTCTGCTGCCTTCCCAAGCGAGGTGGCTTCCTAACTTCAACTCTGTAGTGCGGCTGGCCTTGATTGACCGCCACCCCTTTGTGAGCGCTCACTTGATGGCCTTGGCAAGGTCCCCGTGCTCCGCAAACTCCATGACGATGCACAGCTTGCCCCCGTCGATGAACGCCTCATGGTACTGGATCACGTTGTCGTGCCGCACCGACGCCAGAAGCCGGATCTCGTTCACCGCGTCCATCTTCTCCTCCTGAGCACAGCAGATGCACACATAAGCGACGAGGCAAACGTGGGCTTTTTAGCCCGCCCCTGAGTCTCGAAGCCCCTTTAATATGCTTGATTTGAATATGCAGCAAGGCGTGCTCCAATGCATGTTCATATGCTGCGACTAGTGCGGCGCTTGTGTGCTCAACAGTGTCTAGTTGTGCAAAGCTGGGCCAGAGCGGTATCAGTGCTAGGCATGCTTCTCTGTTTCTATAGCCATGGTCCTTGGGGACCAACGCAGTGGCTTGTACACAAAAGGCTGTGCCCGCTTGCATTGTGACAGGGGCAAGTTTTACCCGCCAGAATAGTAGGGGACTAATGATGCATGTTTACCCCCCCAAACCTTTTCCTGCTGTCCAAGAGTTGCCACAAGACCTGCAGCGCATGTTTCAACGGCGGCCCCAATGTAAAAAGTTCCTACATTACCATTCCAAAGCACTGCAACTTCATCAAGCTAGGCTTCCATCGGTGTTCAGCCCCTCAGAAACAATGCAAACATGGAATCATAGGGCCAACGACATGGAACCCATGGGCCCCAACTTCTTGACCTTCACTCCGCCTCCCTTCAAGGACCCGACTTAAGTTTCTAGGAGTGCAGGGACCACAGACCCTGCACCATTAAAAGTAGCGTGGGCTATGGCTAAGTCTCTGGAAAGCTTTGCACGGATTACCAGATGCGGCCTTATCGCTTGTTGCGTACCTGCGCCATATTTTTGACATTGGACTCCTTGATGGCATACGTGTTCCCGTCCGAAAAGCGCTTGACCTTATGCACACTGCCATAGCTGCCCTTGCCCAGAAACTTGAGCACCTCAAACTGCTTCTGCAGCATGCCCGTCGTGGTCTCCTCCATTCTTGCCGCCCCTGGTCTCTCCCCCACGCCCCGCCCCCTACTTAATGGTAATTGCAGTGCTTTATCCTGCCCCAATTATGTAGAACCCTAAACTTGTACACTTCATTGCGGCACCTCCTCTCTGCTGCGTATAGAGGTCCCCTTTTCCAATGTGGCGTCTCGCTGCGTCACAGCATTCTGTCTGCACTGGATCTGGAATCAGGGATAAGACCTAAGTAACCCTATATCAATGGCGTCGCTAAGCCTCCACCGAGAGTAATGCGCCACTGCCAATGCAACTGCTGCTGCGCATTGCCCTTCAGGCGCTATCCTCCTCGTCCGTCTCTGTTCTGATCCGTTCCGCGGGCTATGCTGCGCCGATAGGCTGTCATCAGAAAAGCTTCTTTTGCGCGCCAGCATCATGTCCCCTTCTTGCCTCTGACTAAGTTATGAGAGGAGCAGTCAACGCCAGCTTCGATTGGGTCAGATGGATAGGGGTCCTGCGGCATCGTTGAGACTCCGATTGTGCGCCATTCTTTTGACATCAACAACAGAATCAGAATGCCGGGTGCCCCTTGGCCCTTGCTAAGTAGTTGACCAAGTTGACCATGACTCGGACCCTTGCATGCGCGCGTATTTTATCGACCGTGGAGGTCAAGCAATGGGTTGACTGAGAAACATCGGACGGCAAACGGGAGAAGATGGACCATGGTCGACCCGAGAAGGTTAGAGAAGGTTATCGAAACAAACCTGATGAAACTACAAATCTAGTTATTTAAGCTCAGATTTCCGTACGGTACTCGTATTTCCAGTATGTGGGGCCGCATGTGGGCGTTGCATTTTCTATTAACTAAAAACATTAACCACGAATCACTGGGTTAAGGTATGAGTTCCGAGTCGGGCTGGGGCGGCCGGGCGCACTCGAAGCCCGGAGGCGGACCCGCGGCCGCGGCGTCCTTCGCAGCGGATCGTGCACCTGCAGCAGCCTGACCAAAGCCGACCAAAGCCTTCATATTTGAAGAGAAAAGTTCAGTATTAATCAAGATTGGTCGTTGCAGGTAGCTCCTGCATCCGACTCTCCGAGTTCACCCAAATGTGAAGTTTGAGCTTGGACCCACAGAAAGAACAAAAGTCGCCAATTTTTGGGGGCTGCAATTCACAAATTGCAGATCAGCATCACAGCCGTACGTTGGATCGACACATTGGCTGCTGACCACCTGTCGGCTCCGCATCAAACCATAGCCTGAACGGATTTGATCGCCGACTCGTCCGCTTCGCCTTGAAATTGTAACTTTCGTAAGCCGTTGCTGACTGTTGCTGATCACAAATTGTACATGCCGAATATAAGTGCAGAGATAAGCTTGAGCTTTCAGATCCTTTGACAAATCTTCTCCACGAACCGCGGCCATTAGATTTTTGCG
The DNA here is from genome assembly GCA_000708835.1 of Klebsormidium nitens. Lineage (NCBI taxonomy): Eukaryota > Viridiplantae > Streptophyta > Klebsormidiophyceae > Klebsormidiales > Klebsormidiaceae > Klebsormidium > Klebsormidium nitens. The sequence goes on along the minus strand of DF236958.1, from coordinate 438,643 downwards.
AAAAGTTGCGTAGTGGTGATGCTAAAGTGAAACGACTCTAAACCTGATACGGTGACGCAAACCGCAGTGCAAGCGTCATACAATGCTTTTCACGGTTAGGAAGCTTTTGGAGTAGACCTCAACATACTTATGGCCGCGGCTCAGAACACTTCCTCACAGCATTTGTTTTAGACCTAGGCCTCTGAGCATTAAAAGTTTGACCAACGCATCGCTTGACCGTGGCCGGGCCGTGAGCGCAGGAAGATTTTATCCTGATCAGCCCCAGTGTCCTAAGTCGACTGATCAAGGTCGCTCAAACCCACGAACGAGTCCGCTAATCAGATCGGCCGTTCAGCATGTGATCGTTGCTAATCTTGAGGTGGGTTTTTCTGATCGATGTACGTTCCAATGGTTCCCCGTCGGGTTCCTTTTTCTCTTCAGCTGCAGCGTTTGCTGCCACATGAGTCCTAGCATCATACGTCAAGCAAAGTCGGAGATTGATACCAGCAGCAGAGAAGACGTGTCCCACAGAGATAGCGACACGACGATCCATGGGTATTGGCCGGTATTAAACCCTTCATGTGTATTTAGATCGTGCACATCGATGTGAAAGCGCGCACTATCAATTTGGCTTCCAACTGCGCCCTAACCACTGTCAAACTGCAGTCGAAAACATGCTGATTGACTCAGTCACAGAGATCGCACAAAGCTTAAGGCGGACTTCGAATTCAACAGTTACGCATAATAAGATACGAAGGTAGTTGAGAGGGCGTGTATACAGGATAGAGCAAGAGTCGTCATATGCAAAGGGCGTGCCATGACAGACCCTAGAGAGATCGCGAAGTAGCTACTTAGGCAAGCCGCTATGGGTTGCTCGGAATGACATTCAGTAGACAGCAGCGTAGGGGTAGCGGATTACGGAAACGCAAGGCGACATCATAGCATTCCGGATGGGACAGCAAGAGACCGCGCCAAGAAAACTTAGTAGAAAACCTCGATGTCGAGGATTCTGTTGCGAAGCTACAGCCGTTCGGAGCTTCGGATCCAAATACTATGTCTGCTTAATGTTGCATGTACAGTTTGTCCAGTCCTTTCTGGTTGGTGCCCGGAATCAGGATACTTATATAACCACTCCATCCAAGTGACAATCCTTACCAGTACAAGGAGGACTCATCAGATACACACTACTGACTAAGTTTCTTGTGCTCACACCGATCAGGTGCATGGAGAAAAGGGGCTCTACTGTGCAGAGAGACAATCCAATCCAATCTAGCCTAAGGAACAGAGTTCCTTTGGGATGAGCTGCTGGCCCATGAGAACGGTCTTAAACCCTCTAAGTTTGAGTACGACTTGGCCTTAGACTCGATCTTAAATCGGAGTTTGGTTTACAGTCTGGGAGGGTTGCCTAGACGGCCGCGGGGGTGGCGGCGGGCGGGAGCGGGGTGGTGAGGGGGGTGGGCGGGGTCCCGGGCGGGGCCTCCGTCGGTAAGCCGCAAAGGAGAAACGCGGCGATAGTGCTGTTCATCGCGGGGCAAACAGGGCCGGTGGCGTTCGAGCAGCACCCCGGCACGGAGACCACCCCCGCCGGGAAAGCGCCAATGCCGCTGAAGGGGCACAGGAGAGGTTTCGTGGTATCATTGCACAGGAAGCGGCCTGCAGAGGACGGGGGCGGAGGGTGAGCTAGACGGTGATTTTGAAGTTTATCTTTGATGAAGTGAAGATTTCGAGACGTGATCGAAACCGGCGAAGGACTCTGGGTGAAAAGGAAACACGTGGAACAAGTGGAACCGGCCCTGGGGGACAGGAAAGCTGGCAAGGTGTAGATCACTTTTTCCGCTTCCATGACTATAGCCTCACAGACTGCTCAAAAGCTTGCTCAGACATTCTACACAAGAACACGAGCGGACACAGATGCAGAGAGCAGACCAATTGGAAAATCGGTTGGAAGGGAAGAGACATTGTCCAATTCAACTTCCAATCCTGTAATGAGTGAGTCCTCTGCCCTCCCAGCTTTCAGTCCCAAAGAGCATCCCTGGTCGTCCATATCCGGCGTCCTTTCAACTCTTGAACACGTCTGATCTGACGCTCACCTGTAGGGACCAGGGGGGCTTGCAGCAGCTTGCGGGCGGAGGCCGACGAGTCTTCGCTCGACGCCTGCCCAAAAAGACGAGAGGGGTCAGAAGAGGTGTTCAAAAGGGAGGGCCTGCAACCAACGTGACGGTGCTACCGCTTGAGAATTGTGACCGTACTTAATGAAGGTCTTACTGTGGTGTGAAAAGAACACTAGTCACGCATGTTTCGCAGCAGCTCTAGTTGTGACCCTTCGAAAGCAAGCGCGAATGTTTTGCTTCTCCAACTCATGGGAACAGCAGACCTGGTCCCGTCGCTCGTTCCAACAATTCCACGAGCTCAAACAGCGAGGAAACTTGACAGAGTATCAGCAGACGGGCCGCCAACCGAGGCGCCGCGGTTCTCTCCTCACCTGGGCACTGAGGGCGGCGATCAGGAGCAGCCCCAGGAGGGCGGCGACCTTGTTGGAAGCCATGCTAAAGTACTGGGCGAAGAAGGTGAAGGCGCTACAGAGAGGTTCGGATGTATGGCGCTCCAGGGAATTGCTGCAAAGTCGCGCGGGGAGCAAGTGCGTCTGCTGGCAACTTTCGTTTGAAATGGTGCAAGGCCAGTGAATGGGCATTTATACCGGCCAGCATTTATGCCGGCCAGCTGATGGGAGGCCGAAATCTTCACAGCTATTGAAGTGACTCTTGCTCGAGATACTGGCAGCAAAACCAGGGTAACCCTAGCTTGCAACGCTGTTCGTTGGTGCCCGGCTCGAGCCCAAGAACGTCACTGCCGCAGCTTCTTGACGTCGTTAGGCTGATGCTAAGCGATACGCTTTGCCGCAAACCTCGCCTATGCATGGCTAACCCTCTTGATTGCTGCGAGGAACCGAAGTACGATTCTCGAGCAGACCAGAAATCGATTTTGCACTTTGCAAGTCAGCAGATTGCATCGGGGGGTCGCCTTCCGCGACAAGCTCGAGTGCCGTACGTCTCTCGGCGTCCCGGTGCAACAGCAACCGGTCAAGGCACCGCTCACAACGAGGTTGGTCAACGGTGCGAATGGGATCCTTGGACACGGAGAAGCGTCCTCACAGCTGGTCTTCCCCAACCTTGTAGTTTCCGGTCTGTCGAGATGAATGTCGCCCTCGAAACAAGTTGCAAGATTGGTAAAAGTCCAGAAATGGAACTGCTACGAATCCTGGGGGTAATACGGTCCAATCAGAAACAAGATGGCCTTTGCATGAAGCAGGCACTTTCGAGGTTGATGACTTCGGCAGAAAAGACTCCCAGGTTGCCTTCTAGGCAGTCGTTTGACGAGCGGCTGCTGTTTACCGGACTGGCAAATCTACTTGTCACAGATTAGTGCTGCAGTGCAGTGACATCTGGAGCCCAGAGACGCGATTACCTCTAGGCGTTGAGAATACACTTCGTTTTAGTTTCGGACACATGATAAGCTGAGGTAGCATTTTTGCAGCCTTCTGCTTGAGAAGGTGCTGCTTGGCGAGGTAGTACGGAAGTAGATTGGAACTTTCAGCGTATTCATTTTCATTCCTTATTGAACGATCGTTCTTCAGTCAATCAACCAAAGTTTGTATGCGGCTTACTTGGACACTGCCTTGCCGACGCTCGTCTTTTCATGCTTTCTTGAAGGGTTGAGACTTGCTCTCATGCATCTTCAAGATGGCAGTCTTGATATACTCAGCTTCTCTATTGGCACAACGTTATGGCGACGTACTCACATGAATGAAAGGACGAGACACAAGGTTTGAACACGGGGAGATGGGCAAGCAAGATCTGACGGAAAACTCCTGCGGCCAGTATACGCTTCCACAACAGTTCCCCTACATGTTTGCGAGGCCCAAACGAGGCTCATGCAGTGAACTTTTTAAAACATACCACGGCAGCTTCGTCATTGTGGGCCGCCAGTCTTTGGATGTGGACTTTGACTTGATGATCTCATGACTGACTTCGACACCAATTTCAGGTGTTTCTTACATGGCAAAGACCCGAGAGGATGTGAGATCTTCGGTTCAATCACGCGTGTCTCTTGATTTGACAGCAATCTTTCCGCAGCGTGCAGCATGTAATACATGCCGTTCATGTCGAGAGCATATTTTGATGAATCAACTGATCAAGCGCTTGGAGGTCAATAACGTGAAACTCTTCGGAACGCTTTCTTGCCTCACTATACCAAAGTGACGTCTTCTCAATGCAGGGCGGACTCAAACGACGTTTACTTCAGTACTTGGAAGTCAACTTCGATTCGACGTAATGGCTGATACTATCGTATACAGAACAGTCCTACAGCAAAACTTCGCTCTGTGGGCATTTGCCTATTCTCAGCAACAAAGGCATCCCTTGCATCCCTTTCTAGCCGAGCCGTTGTTCGGGAACATGCACTGCAGCCTTCGCCAGACTAAGTACTGGCAGTCCCGGTCGCAACCGTCGGGATGGGGGCCCCAATAGGAACAATGGGAAAAGTGAGGCTCGGGGTCGAAGCCGGGGCCCCGGTCTCGAGGAATGGCAGAGGCGGGAGTGTGACGGTTTCGGTCGGGAGGGAGAAAAAGGTTTCCGCCGGAATTGGGGCTGTGGTTGGGAGGGACGG
>DF236958.1:412171-422262 GCA_000708835.1 Klebsormidium nitens | reverse complement strand
GACACCCCCCAAGAAGACTCCCTCCCCGACACCCCCCAAGAAGACTTCCTCCCCGACACCCCCCCAAGAAGATTCCCTCCCCGGCGCCCCCCCAAGAAGCCGGCCCCAATCCCCAAGATCCCCCCCCCACCCCCGCCGCCAAAAAAGAAGGGTCCTCCCCCCCCCCAACCCAAATTCCCCCCGCCCCCAAAAGCAAAGTTTCCTCCCCCCCCGCCACCCAAATTTCCCCCAGCCCCGAAAGGCAAGAGTCCTCCGCCCCCCCCACCCAAGTCCCCAAGCGGCAAAAGCCCAGGTTCCAAGTCCCGTTAAGTTTGAGGGGTGGAAGCTGTACGATAATGGGCTTGGAGGCTTGCTGGTGGATAAAGTGTTCCATACGTTTCCATTGACGAAAGAGGCTGGTCGAGCCTGACGTGGCTGAACAGCGGCAAGCGCTGCGGGGCTATCTGTAAAATACGCCATGAAATATTGCTTTAGCATGGAGTAACAAACATTCTGCCCAGACAATTGTAGCATCAACCGACGCTTGGAACATTTGTAGGGGCTGTACTTCGACTGCCTGTAATCTCGATCATTTCCTTATAGCATGTTTTAGTGTGCCCGGCCAGCCGCCTATCCATGGCTCGAGTTTTACGAGCCTGCTCGTTCAATTTCGGCCATTGACAGCAAGTTCGGTTACCAAATCTGATGCACGTCCGGCTTGCTTGCATTATCTTCGGAATGATCTGATTACCGGGAACTCATGCCGCGGACATACCGTATGCACGTACGGTACGGTAATAAGCCACATCTTTGAGTCTTATAGTATATAGCGACATTTGGAAATCAGGTTTCGGTTTTGGGACAGCCTATACGGGTGCATTTGACCATGACACGTATGGTTAGCTATGCACGCGTGCACGCAGGCCAAATACAGTGACGGTGCTGAGCCCGTCGCTAGCTAGCCAGCTCGCCGCGGCATGCCTGCCTCATGCGCACGTTCCCAGCCGCTGTATCTGTAGTGTAGCTGGCATGTATGCTGCCTCAAATTTGTCTATATTCAGTGCATCATGCCATATCCTGCACTGGTACACGGATGCATAGGCTCATGCAAACCGAAGTTGGTTCGACCGATCAGGGATGAGTAAGCTTGATCACGTTACGCATTGCATGTGTTTCGTCCACGCCAAACGTCATTGATGAGGGCGTCCATTATCTGTCGCTTAGAGTGCCGCAGCACAAACTGCGTGGTCTCCAGACGAGCACGTTTACCAGATCTTTAAGCTTCTTAAATACCTTCAAACACGATGAAGTGGTTTGTAGCTGTATGATGACCTTCTTTAGCTTGCAATTAGACAAAGGGCCAAAGGGCCAGAGGTAACTTAATCGACCGTTCTCTTTAGCGTTGCGTCTATATCGGCAGTCTTACGGGACCTGGATCGTATCCCGCCTTCCGCATCTCGTCGAGGACTGCTTTGGCCTCGAGGTATCGCTCCCCTTGTTTATAGCTTGCCAACATGGACCGATAAGCATCCTGCACAGGACGGCACCCTTGTCATGGGCTGCTCGAAGTCAAGAGCACGTGAAGCAAACAGATCGTGTGCATCTCGATCAAGATACAATTTGTTGTCCGCAAGTAGGCTGTCACGCCGAGAAGGATCACGCAAAGGATCCCCATTCGCATCCACGCCAACGACTGTTTGAGAACACAACCCACAATCACCTGACGGCTTCTCCCCCACTCGTTGCGACTGAGGCACGTCCAAGATCCGGCACACATCAAGACAGCAGTTCAATGCGTTTGAAGTCGCAAGGGAAGAACCCTGGACAAAAGCTCAACCCGTAAAGGCTGCATGACGACCGTGTTTGACGTGAGGGTGTGTAATCCGTTACGATTACACACCTTTTGGAATGGACTTGAGCGGTAGAAGAATAGAGGCACTTGCGGATCCTAAAGGCAGCCCAAGTAGCTCGTCAACTCACCAGCGACGGTGCGAAGCCCCGTTCCGCCATTTGGCTGCGCACATCGGCCATCTCGTCGAACAAGCTGCCTCGCCCCAGCGCGTCTAGGAGGGCGTTGAACATGGGCTGGTCCGGCGGAACTCCGCCGGAAATGGCCTCTTGGAAGATACGCAGCGCCTGGAAGGGCCTGCGCCACGCAAAAGCGGTTTGCAAAATCTCAGGTCGATTGGAGATATCTCTGGTTACAGTAGATCTGAACTTTGCGGTCTCAGACCCGCCCCCAAAGCTTAATCGGTAGTAGTAACCGCCTCACGTATGCTTTTGCCCCTTCCTCTCTATGACCACAAAGCAAAGAATCTCAACGCAAAGCTGCAAAAATGGGCCCTCGAATCCCCAGAAAGGAATCCATCTGTCGCGGATCTGAGGTTCGATCCAGAGGAGCAATCTTAAAGGGCTGCACAGTTCACCGTAGCAAAGGCATGCCGGGAGCAGTAACTTATCAAAGCGACGCAATCTGCCAGATCTCGAAAAGCTTTGCGGCAACTTCAGATAGTTCTCGAAACGGACAACTCACGAGCACAAGGAGATGTCTTCAATTCAGTATGGTCTGCCTTAGAGCTTTCGACTCGCTCTTCACCGAGGAAACACGGGAGTGAATCCACTTCCTTATACATATCTGTTCCGCAAAAAGCAACGGGCTCATTGGCAATGGAATCGAAAGTAATTGCAGCCTCGTTCAAGGTGACTAAGTTCAGCCACACGCCCCTCGCACGGAAAGTGGTGACTCAAGCCGTAGACGGGTATTGTTTACAATCCCAACATCTGAATGAGTTCAGTAACCGGTTGGCGTGACCCTTGCTTTGGCAAATTCAGTCTATGACCTTTGAGGATGCTTTTCTATACACACAGATTAAGCAGATGCAGCAGCCCCACCTGTTATCCCTCCCGCACGCGCCAACCAGCGAGGTGTACGTGATGTGCGTGGCTTGCAGTCCCTTGCCCACCATCTCCTCAAAGAGCGCTAGGGCCCGCGTCAGCTGCTTCCCTCGGCCGCACGCGTTGATCAGGATATTGTACGAACTGCACGCGAAGTCAGGTAAGTTGCGCGCTTGTTGGACTCACCTGTCCCAGGAGGCAGAATAATGCTCGTGAAACATGCGAGCATCGGTGGTTTGCTGGACCGTCCTGTTTCTACGGCTGACAGGACCAACGGCTGCGACCAGGTGCCAAGCATAAACTGCTGTAGCATAGACGGGGTCCTCAGGGGGCCGAGTAGCACTCGAAACTTGAAGCTCGAATCTGCTTGTTGATGGCAATATAGTCAGGGTTCTCATAAGACGGCGGCTAGTCTTTCGAACTCGTACTCTCACCTGCCGTCGGGGTCGATGCCCTCCACTTTCATCCGCTCAAATAGGGCCAGGGCGTCTGTGGCAAGGCCCAGTTTCGCATAGCCGCTGAGGAGAGCGTTGTAGTGGAACACGTTCCGTCGGCAAGCCACCTGCGAGGCAAGATACTGACGTCGAACTTGAAGACGAGATTGAACGTGCTGTGCACTAGACTAAAACACGTAATTAACCTCCTTTCTCATCCCGTCAACCTGAGGACGATAACAAAAGCGTTTTCAATACTCAAGCTGAGTCGATCGACCAGACTCCGGACTCTGCTTTGCAACACAGACTCAACCAGTGGTCAGAAGGTATCACCTCGACAACTTGAAGTACGCTCCTAAGGCCTTCTTGCTCCTTTAGCACGTCCTCACCGTTGTCCTCCGCTGAACATGCTCGACCACAAAACGGACGGTACAAGGTAGTCAACGAAACACGAGCATGAAGCACAGACGTCCAAATTTCAAAAGCACAGTAGGGTGTCGGCAGGCACGCACCATGTCCATCATCTCAAAGACGTGCTGGGCCTTCTCCACCTGCCCGTGTTTGCTAAGGACGGTGATAATGCTGTTGAACGTGATCTCGTCTGGCGCACGCCGCTCGTTGCCTTGCTGAAGCATCCAGTGGTAGACCTGCACTTTGTGCACAATGAGAGCTTGGCTTGCTGAGGGATCAACGCATTCTTGGGCAATGCAAGAAATGCTTCGAAACTAAGTGGCGCCTGGTGACTTGCTGCGTTGCATGAGAGTTGTTTGAGTACGTCAGGATTTGTTCGTGTTGGCCTCTGCTGAGTTGTAAGAGGAGAGCAAGCAAGTTGCTCACAGCACACAAAGGTCTCCCAGTGGTGATCCAAGATGATGGAGCCATCTCTCCTCCTAGACCCTGAAAAGATTTCTCGTTACTTCACAAGGTCACTCCGGTCCTCTATTTCTGAGAGAAAACAGCAGAGTCCCAGCAAGACAAAAAATTTCACCTCGAATGCCTTGTTTGTCCGGCCCCTGACGCCAAGATCCTTTATGATCTGCGCATCGAGCGTGAATTGCCTCAAAGGCCATTGATGGTGTTGGTACGCATCTGTACTCTGCTCTTCCACAACGAGCAACAAGGCGAGATAGCATCGTGGCAGTAAGGAACCTTAAAGTCTGGGACACATGAACATCGTCGAAGTGCTCTCATTGCTTTCCACAAGAATGGCAAGCGGGCTGATTCACTTGTGTGAGTGAAAGGTAATCTGCTCACCATGTTCAGCTCTGCCCTTTGCACCGCTTCCGCCAACTGGTCAAGAACTCCATCAGTCGTCAAGTCCCGTGCCTCATACAGGATTCGCATGACCGCGGCAGCTCGAGGGGCTCCGTGTCGGGGAAGCTTCATCCTGCTGGGGGAGAGCGGCTTGCTGGGGCTACCTTGAGAAGTGGAGGGTTTGGCTGGCTGGACAGCTCGACGCATCGTCCCTGTAGAGTCTCTTATCCATGTCTTGTTTGCTTGTCTTCGTGGCTGGCTGCTAACTGAAGCGTCTGCATTCCCCCTTCTTTCAGCAGGGGAGGTTTCTTCTAAGGCAGATGTTTGTTCCAAAGACCGCACTTCAGCAGCAGCCCCCCCGGCAGCCTCTTTTTGCAGCAAGATCAGCTCATCTATGCTTGATATGATCCTAGGAGCGCCAGTAAGAAGAGTTCTTGCACGTTGGTCAACTCCGTTGAGAGGAAGGGGCTCAAGCTGGGGTGCAACTGCGCCACCTTCATTCTCCTCCCTCACACTGCTTGTTGACACCTTATCACCATGACCTGCTCCTATTGCTTGTCTGTCAGATTCCCCACCCTGGGAGGCAGCAGCTGTGGACAACGCTCTTTCATTTCTCCGCACCACCAGCAACTTGAAGCCTGCTACTTTCAAGCTTTTGCAAGCAGGACAGTACCCCTGTCTTTTATCAGGCAATGCTGAAAGTGCTGCAGCAGCTGAGGCAGCTTGCTTCCTCCTCTGCAGGCTATCTGGTCGGCTGTGGTTTGCAACCTGCAGATTGCCTGTAGTAGCAAGATTCTGGGCCTCTCTTGGGCCAATCAAAGAAGCCGCTGCTGCAGAGCCCCGGGATACGTTTCTCAGGCACGTCGCTTCCATCCTCACGGCAGTCACGGGAAGCTGCTCAGAAATTGACGCCTTTCACAAGAACTCTCTGTTCAGGTGCCAGAGCCTCAGGAGGCATGAGCTGCAAACAGTAGAATGCTGGCGCTTTTGTAGGTCCGTGTGTAGGTCATACCGGTATCTGTCCTCTCTCGAGCACCACTGCAGACTGCAGGCGATGGCCCTGGGCCTGGTTCCAATCCTGAGCTTGAGCCAAGTTGCGATTTAGAAGAGGGCGTTTTTACTTGTTCAGAGGTCGCACAGAATTGGCGCAAGGATGCAAAGCGCGATTGCCGTATTCTAAAGTCTGTAGCACAACATGAACTTTCTAATGAATCGGTAATTCTTGGTGATCGATCTGGATCGATCCGACCAGTCCAGTGTGGAGAAGCTGATCATTTCCACATCAGATTCATGGCCAGCGGGTGGCCAGCTTGCTAGCATTGCCAGTTGGCAATGCAGCTGCGATGGCGGTGCACACGGCCTACACACTGTGACTGCCCTCTCGTGCAGCTTAGAAGGGTGGCAAACATTGCCTTGTATAGGCTGTCCTGCAAGTTACTTTATGCTCGTAGCCCGTGCGAGCCAGGTGCGAGCGCTGGGCCAAGCTGCGAAACCGCGACACGAAGTGGCCCCAAGCTCTGCGAATCTGCTACAATCTGGAAGAAAGTGTTCGCCAGTGCTCTTCAATTTTATGAAGGAGCTTGAAGCATAGGGGTGATTGCCCAAGACCGAGGGAGATGAAGCTCAAGCAGTTGGAGTCCATCCTGGGGGGCATCGAGCAGTTTCAGTCCCCAAAAGTAAGCCGACGACGGGGCTAGAGATTTCGGTTTGACGATGAGGCGGTCCCCTTTTCAGAGTCATTTAAAACTCTCCGTGACAGAAATGCAAAGAAATACCACTCTTATGAGTCCCAAACTCATGCCCGTCGTCATCAAGCCTTGCCTTCGAAATTGAGCTTTCATGCCACTTTCTTATTGCTAGTACAGCTTACAGTTGATTGCTCCGGTTGTCTGTCAGATTGAACTTGAGCAGTACCCGACTGGGGCGCATATTGCATCTCGGATGCTGTACACCATTCACAACTCCTATGATGACCTGGAGGACAAGGTGGTGCTGGACTTGGGCTGCGGCTGTGGCACCCTTGGGATAGGGGCAGCCATCCTGGGGGCAGGGTGAGTCCTGCGCCACCTTGTTCCTTTCACTTTCCCTCCCGCTCTCAGCAAAGCTTACCTTGCTTGAAGTTGTTGCCGTGTAGCACATCGTTGTGCGTTCAGCAGGGAATTGACTCTTTTTCTGCTTGATGGTGCTCTTAATCAACCTTTCATTCCACTCGTGGCGCTGTCCTCTTACCACCATAACACAGGTCTACGGATTCGCTGCGCTCAGTCAAACCCCCAGGAGGGGCAAGCTTTTTGTGGCTTCGACCTATTCCATGAGTCTCACTCCTGTGCATCACAACATTCGTCAATGGCTTCCTAATGAAAGGAATACAAGGTTATGTCATGTATCCTGTCCACAGGCACGTGATCGGGGTCGACTTGGACGAGGCTGCCCTCGACCTTGCCAGGGACAACTGCGAAGAATTTGAGGTGGAGATCGACCTGGTTCGGGCTGAGGTCAGCGGGCGGGAAAGTAGTGGTAAGGTGCAAGGCTTGTCCGTCCTTTTTCGGTTTCGCTGTGATGCCTTTCAAAACAGTGACGTCATCTGGATCTTGAGCTCAATTCGTTAGTGCATCGCCCACTCCATAGTCGACTCAAAAGACAGTGTCTGGACATTCTGGTCCGTCATTCTGGGGGCAGGCTTGATTTCCTACACCATTCCTTCACTGCAAGGGAATAAGCCAAATCGTTTTGAGAGCACCCCCGGTATCTTGACGACAAGTACTCGTCAAGATACTAGGGACCTTTTAGCAAGATTGTGAACGAGTGACTTCACATGCTTAACAATAGCCGCTGAAGGGACCCGTTCGTTCCTACCTTTCTGCAGGCTTTTCAGCCGATACGGTGGTAATGAACCCGCCGTTTGGCACCCGACGGAAGGGGGCGGACATGGAGTTCTTGCGAACAGCATTTCGGGTAAGCACTTCCCTCAAGTTGCAAACACCTCAACCGTACAGCTCGTGAATATCCAAACGACATGTTCCACGAGTGTCACGTTCCTCCAGAATCGATACGTCGAGAGGGGGCTCTTATTGAAGTTTATGAGCAGTCGATTCCGCTCTGGCCCGGGTTTATTGCCAAGAAAAAGCACGTCCTCGATATTCTGGCAAGCGCAGGATACCCTCTAATGAAACTGCAGGAGCTTGAAGGTTGACGAGATTTCTGGCCAGGAATAATCACCCTTGAAGCGTGCTCGTCTTCTCAACTCAATTATGTACTCAAGTCGGAGTTCGGTGTTCCTTGAAGCCTCTGGACAGGGCCTCGTAAGTTGCTGCGAATTTTCTAATTGTTTTGCCGCAGGCCGTAACCGCCTTTGAGAAGAAGTTCGCTCACGAGTCAATCGGGCCTGCATCTGTCAGCCCAAAAGTTAGGCCCAGGTCTCAGAGATGAACAATCTACCGGTTGTTGACAAAATTGTGATTTGGTATTCTGCAGATTGCGAGTGGGTCAATTTATTCCCTGCACAAGTCATCGACACGAGAGGTGCGTTCATCCCCCTGACAGCAGCAATCTGGTCGCTTTCACCAAGAGCTCGGGCCTGCTTATTTGGGCAGGTCATGCGTTTGTTACATATCTCTGTGTATGGCCATTTCATGGTGCTATAATTTCCGGAAACAGTTCCGCTTTCTCCTTTGAGTAAGAAGGAAGATGGTATGTGGACTACTTGTCAGAACAAAGCGACTCGGAACCGACTTCATTGTCCTCTAAGGAACCAGAGAACTTTGACGTTAGGAACAAAGCATATATTCAATCACGGACGCCTCACGGGCCACTAACCTCCTTCTGATGCAGCACATACAGCGGGTAGCCCTCAAAGAGCTGGGCGCGAAATCTGCGGAAGTGATTTGCGAGGTGAGCGCTCAGGCCAACGTTGCTGATCGCCTGTACCATCAAATTACTTTGAAGGACTTTCAGCCGTTCTCTTCTGCTTTTGCAGACAATGCTTGCGTGGCTAATCGCAATCAACGTGTAAAGGGGATTTTAAGCTTGCTTCTCGAGCAAGTTGCAAAAAATCACTCATTGATTGTCGGCAGTCAAATGGAGGAGGTAGCAGTCGAAGTTACAGAGAATCGAATGCCTAAACCCTGCTCGCGCGAACGTGCGTCGTATAGATGCAGGCCGAGATAGATCCTCTGCATTCCCCTCTTGCAGCTTCGGTACAACCTGCCGGCAACGTACAAGTTCCATAAGAAGCGAGAAGTGGACATCGAAGTTGACCTTTGGAGGTTCGAGTTGGCTCAAAGACCATAATTGGGTCTGCGTCTATGCTTCGGCACCTTCCAGAAATCATGAGATGGCCCGGCCACTGCAACGCTTCCAACATTACATGAATCTTAGGTACATTCGGTTGCATACATGGCGTGTACATGCCAGGCTGGGAAGTTTCGTCCCATTTCCAGCATAACCGTGCCGAGAAAGGCTGTTCCGAGGTCTGGATTCAGCGAGAGGAACCATAATGATCCATCTACTCGAATTGTCGGAAGCTTGCCACTCGTAGTTATCAAGCTCGAGCTGCTACCGCCTACCTGATTTGGTCATTCATGGCTGAATCGGGCCACATACCACACACTTGTAAGGAACTTACATACATGATGGAGGCATCAATCTCCAGGAACTCGATCGGGGATTTCAAAATTTGCAACCGGATCACCATGGGAATGTGCAACATAGGCCTGCGCGACCATGTTCAAGTTGACCTAGGAGGGGAATGTGAGCGAGTCACGTATATTGGACGGGCATGACTTGGACGGTGATTGCCATATTGATGATCTGAATGTACAGCTACCAGATCGACAGGCCAAGCATGTGGCCTGTCAAAAGACTGTATTATAATAGCTTGTACAATTTTGTGCAATAGCATTAGCTACTAGGCTAAGCATCGATGCAAAGTGCTACGGATTTCTTGGTAACGTTTGGAAGCCCAGTTGTCGATTCTACATACAGTCACTGCTCCTTTGATCAAGACTTAGAAAGATGGGTAGTCCGATTATTATTCTTATGTCAAGGGCTGACCGGCACAGAAGTGTCTTTTCTTCACTTCTACTGCACAGATTTCTGATGCATGAACGGTCCTCTAATCAACAAACTCTCCTCTACTATCTTTGTACCGCTCATGGTAGATGGCTGTCGAATGTTTGAAACGCGTCTTTACACAAAAGTTGAAAGCACGACTTATATTGAAAGTCTTCTGCACATTACCCCGGTTGGAATACAGTGAGGGTTTCCTTCGAGCTAAGCTTTGACATTACAGACGCCCCTATGTACACTTTACTATCAAGCCTTTGAAGGCAACGGTGTAAACGGCGTGGGTGTGGGAGAAAGACACGGGCACGGAGGACAACCGGAAGGCGTGGGAGAGGGGGTCTCTGGGACCGGGGGAGTGGTAACCGGGGGAGTAGTCACCGGGGGAGTAGTCACGGGGGGTGTTGTGACGGGGGGAGCAGTCACCGGGGGAGTAGTCACTGGTTTCGTGGTGACTGGGGGGGTCGT
>DF236958.1:390532-411691 GCA_000708835.1 Klebsormidium nitens | reverse complement strand
TTGTGATTGGGGGAGTCGTCTCAGGGGGCGTGGTCACAGGGGGTGTCGTGACCGGGGGACTAGTCACCGGCGGGGTTGGCACCGGGGTAACGGGCAGGGCCGCCTCGCAGTTGAGCAGAATGGCGATGAGCGTCCCGGGGCAGGCGATGAAGGAGGGGCAGCAGAGGGGGATCGTGTTGCCAAATTGGCCCAGCCCGAAGAAGGGGCAGAGGCCGAAAAAGGTGGGGCAGACGAAGGTTTGGGCTGCACAAAAACAGAAGAGACACGGAAGGTGAGCCGCGCGCAAACAGCGGAGTCAGGTGAAAAACGCAGCCGCATAAGATTGCCCGCGTTTGACAGGCCTGTGTACTAAGGGAAGCGCGGTTGAATATCTGCCGAAGAAGCGACGTAGCATGCTCCGATATTCGTCAAAGCTATCCGCAAGTAGAGCGCCTGCTTGCCGCTCGCCCATGAGGAAACGGCTCAGGAGAGTTCGCTCCAACTGAATTTCGCTGACTCCGCAGGCTTGCACGCGAAGAGAGAGAGTCTAGGAATCGAGGTTCTGAAATTGCGAAGAGGCGACAAGGAAAACAAAGATCTTGCAACTGCTGATGGAAAAACCATGTGCTTGAACGTACGAGCTTGCAGCAGGCTGCGCTGGTTGGAAGCGTGGGCGATCTCGTGCGAGCCGTTTGAAGCGAACAGCGCTTCGCTGATCCACGATGCGGATGCCTGCAGACGGGAGAACAATTTGTCAATCTGCGCTGCAAAAACGAAACGTGAGGAAAAGGATTATATACATCTCGTTGACGTCAAGCAACGATCTCCTGTTTTATTTCTCGTTTTTTGAACGCAGACGACTTTGAAAATACAAAGCTGCCGGAGGAACGGCGAAAAGGGTACCCTTAATCGACAAGATCGTTTTGGCAGCTTTAAGCTTTGGAGGACCCCATTCGTAGCTTTGCTATTGGCTGCTGGGCATCCAAAAAAAGTGCAAAAGCTCCCTTTTGACCTAAGCGACCATATCCTGACAAGCTTCTGACAACCGAGTTCCCCAACGTGTCTTCTATTTCTTGACAGTCACGACACCATCACCTGGTTGAAACGTTTTCGATCTGAAAATTCTCAGGACAAATCAGTTCACATGTACGGATCTGTAAGATTTTGAAGGCAATGGCGGCGCTTACCTGATTCGCCAGCACCAGGACCATCAGAAGCCCCGTGACGGCAACTTGCGCCTTGAGCGCCATTCTCAGACCGCAGGCGTCGGAGCGGCAACCACTGGGAAAGACGCGGCAACGAGAAATGGCGGCCAGAAGCAGGCAGAGAGGTGAAGCAATGGGGTTAACGTTGTGGTATGATGTCGCGACCAAAGTCTGTGGCCCGTTTTATAGGCAGCGCAAATCGAAAGGGGCAGTCAAGGGAGCTAAAGCGGAGTACGCAGATTGTGGAAGTGGTTGTCAAAAGTCACCTTTAAAATACTCTCAGCCCAAAGGTTTGCCTTGCAGAGCTTGCCAGGGGTCAATGCTGGCAGGCAGGTCGCTACGGTCCATGCTAACTGGTCAGGCACTTGTGTTGTTTCGTGTAGGGTCCAACGTTGAGAGCAGAGTGGATGCAGATGCCACGCTTCACTTTTAGGGGAACTTTAGCCTGGTCTTCAGGCCTCGAAGTGAGTTCAGCTCGCTGGAACTCGAAAGGCCTCGGATCAAGGCCGCGGCGTCCGATGCGAAAAAGAAATCAGAAGCTCTCGCAAGGGAGTGCAAAGTACAGAGTGCATTGCTTGGGCTTTCGTTTGCGGTTGTTTGAAACGCGGTACTCCAAGCCCCCTAAGCCTGGAAAACGAGGATCGCATGCTCTTGGATCCTTGAATTCGCAGGCAGCTAGCGTTTCAAATGTAGAGTCATTCGAGACTGAGTTTCCCTCCCCGTTTCTGTGCAGCAGCCCACGTGCATTCTGTCCGACGACCGTTTTATCATCGAACTGCTTTCTCCAATATACACGGCATCAGACGAGCTTGCACAAAAAGTCGAGGCTGAGCTCGGCAGATCATAGTGATCCTCTCGAACAAGCCCAAGCGTCTGTCGCGATTGGCAATTATCAAACCTGTCGGAGTGTAGAAACCGAGGCCGAAGCACAGCGACCGTAAGGTGGCTCTGCCGTCGCAGATATTGTGCGGTGCACTCTCGTACACTGCCGTCGAACTAAGCCGCGTCCGCCCCTCGGACCAACTCCCCGAGGAACGAGCACCAGGCTGACTGCTGCCTTGTCGAGTCTTTCAAAATTAGCCTTGAACGGACGAGTTTAGCGCGCAAGGAGGGGACTGCGGGGCATGCTGCGGGGTACCTGGGGGACCTGCCTGAGACATCCTTGCAGGATCAGGTCCCCAGTCAAAGGGTCAGCATAGTGGCTCTTCTGTAGTCCGATTCAAAAGTGCGATTACGGGCTCACACTCAAACCGACAGTCTCATAAGCTAGGTTAATTCCAAGCCGAAATATGTGCCAGCCGTGAAGAATTCTATTTCAGAATAGATATATAGCAAACTTCCTCCTCTCCTCCAACCTACTGTAAAATGGACCCGTAATGGCCGTAGAGTCCTGTTGGTTGCCGCGTGCTATTACGTCTTCCTAGGATCCCCGCTTTCACTGCTTCCGCTTCATCTCTGTTTTCAATTCTGTAATAAGGAAATTTTCTCATGCACTATTTAGTGCTTCCTTTGGTATAGCGTACAGCGCCAACGAGTAGTCAATCAGGACCAACCGTCTGCGCATGTAAGTTTCATCATGCATCCTGCTCTCCCACAAAATTCCGATATGGCGATACCGCCAGGCCAACGTACACTTTTGGCTATGCATCTGAACTCATGCCACGCACGGCATGAGGGGTCCCGGCCTAACCTGAGCCGCGTCCCCACCTGGCACGTTGAACTTAAATATGTCTCAGTCTAAGCAGGCAGACCGCGTGCTTCGACGTGGCAATTCGAACATGATGGAAAGACCGTAAGTTCGAACGCATTGAGCACATGACAATCACAAATCTATTCCTTATGTGGACATCCGCTTCCAACCCAGAAAGTCGGAACGGCTATATGCTATATTACCCCAACATGGCCGAGCTGGAACATGACGGTCACTCTCATCAAACGTAACTGCTTGATGCTCCGGCCATGCATGCAGCAATGGAAGACAGGCTGGCGCAACCGGCCATACTACAAAAGTCATGACGTGTTCATGAACCGTCGCGGGTTGATCGCCTGACGACAGATTCTCGTCGGTTTTAAACATCCGATGGAATGTTGGCAACCCCTTCGACCGTTTTTACTTCGCTTTCTTTTGGGTCTACTTCGTTTTCTTTTGGGGCACCTTTGGTATGGTCCCCGCTTCGCTCGAACACTGTTTCCGGCGCTATTTCTCTTATCCGTGCTTCAAGATCCGCCGCCTGTTCCGGTCTTCCTGATTGTTGTAGAGTACTAACACTGCCGGGCACGTCCGAAACTGCAAAGGCAGAAAACGTATCTCAGTTTCCAGTATCAAACGGACAGCACACGTGTTTCCAGTCTGCAGATTCAACACAGGGCCCATTTCTGTTAACGGTCGACATCAATAGTTTCCAAGCCCTCGGAATCGCCGTCAAAGTACTTCAAGGGGTTATACTTTACAAGACGTAGTGGATAAGGCCAGTGAGCCGATGCTCGACGGCCCAGCCAACAAAGAGGACTCCGTCCAGAGCAGCGGCGTACCTCGGAATTCGTCGGGCCATAGCCGGGGGTTCAAGGTTTCTTCGATAGAGAGCCCGAGTGACGTCAGACACCAGACCACGTGGTTCACCCACCGCGGTTTTCCGGCCACCCGCCGAGCCTCGGCTAGGGCCTGGGCTGCCTCCTGAGCATCCGCACGAAAAACGAAAAGGGCGTCAAGCAATGTGCGCATACAGAGGAAACATCTTTCCTTCAGGCGAAGAGGCTGGCAATCCACACTAATGACAGATTGCCTGAAAATAGATTATTACGACAAGGCAGTCTTCGTGCAACGCTCTGGCAATGCACTCCTTCGATGCTGACAAAACAGGAGACTAAGATCGGCCAAACGGATGCGCCCGAGAGCCTGCTGTGGCAATGCTACCCTACACACATTAGTAATGTAGGCTGGTACTGCTGTATGGTGAGGTCTTGCCTGCCAGTGAAAAAGCGACAAAAACAATCAACGAATCAAGTGGAGACATCGATCATAAGAGAAGTCCTCTTGAAACAACCCCGAAAAAGACACTTCTAATCCGGCACGGTCAGCCAAAACCCCCCCCAACCTGCCTTCCTAAACCCTCGTCAACATCAGGCTCACGGCAAACGAGGGTCAGTCGCCAGTAACCGGACATAAGTCGAAGTCAGCACACTAGTTGGATTTTGCAGTGCGCGCAAGCCTTGACCCTACCGTGTCGTCCCAATCCGGCCCCGCCTCTCGCTTGGCGGCATAGAACATGGACGCCGCTTGCATTGCCCGGTCCGCCCGCCGCACCAGGTGCGTCCACGTGTCATGCGGAATGTCGAATCTGGGGGAAGACGTCAGAGGGGCAAAGGTCACACAACAGCGAGGGCAGGGACTAGAGAAAGATTCGTTGGATGATATTTACCAGTGTCGGTATATCGGGGCTTGTCGGTCTAAAGGCGCCTTACTTGAAAACTACACGCAAGCGTTTCCAAGCAAGACGCAGCCCCGCAAGAAGCCAGCAAGAAGCCCAGGATCGCAAGGTGATTGTGCGGCCATCCAACCCTGTCACTAAGGTCTTGTCGAGATGCAAGCACCAAACCCCAAATCAAAGCTGCGAAACAGAAGAAGTCAAACTACTCTTCTGGCCAGAATCCTATCACGGCAAGCTTAAGGGACAAAACTTCCATCACAGCGCCCTTTTCGAAAAAACGCGAGGTTCAGAACGTCAGCAAGCACCCAAAGAGCTGCGGCGCCCACCCTTGTTTCCGCATGTACGGCAGAAGCTCAAGCACCCTAGCCCCGCTCTGCTTCAGCTTCTTATCCATGATCGCCTCCGCCAGCCGCAAATAGTCCTCCTGCGATTGCAGGTACCCCCCGCTAATCAGAGCATCTGATAGCTTTCTCCGCTCCGCCCCGCGCAGGTTGGTCGTCAGCAGATCGGCCATCACCTTGGGCTTTTCATCGGGCTCTGCCGTTTCGAGCGCAGGGGGAATAATGGCGCGTGCAGGAGTTGCTGCTTTTGCGGGAACCGAGGTTTCGGGCTTCTTCTTGAACGTCTGCGACGGGAAGATGTAAAGTGAGTCAGCCGACGTAGGAATGGTGAGGTCGCCCGGTATTGCCGCACAGGCATGCAAATCCGCTCGTCTTGAGACCGATCAAGAGCATCGTCCTTTCCCCTCGAAAGGCCCCTCGAATTATGCGGCTATGCGGTTCACAAAATCAAACCAGACCAACTGCAACTTCACTACATATGTTGGATTTCCGCTGTCACCAGGAGTCATCTAGAGCAGGCCTTCACGAGGCAAGGACAAATCACGAGGCAAGGACAAAACGGTCCTACCATAGCAGAGCGCACGCGTTTCGAAACGCCGGCGAACACAATCAGGTGGACCTCCCTCCCTCCTCGCATCAGTCACTGACAGAAAAG
Source organism: Klebsormidium nitens (assembly GCA_000708835.1). Taxonomy (NCBI): domain Eukaryota; kingdom Viridiplantae; phylum Streptophyta; class Klebsormidiophyceae; order Klebsormidiales; family Klebsormidiaceae; genus Klebsormidium; species Klebsormidium nitens. Next base: position 406,083 of record DF236958.1, on the reverse strand, counting down.
ACGCTCAAGTGGGCTGCAATGAGCGGCAAGTTCCTCAAGCTCTCGAAAGATTTAAAGTGCTCGGAGTTAGTACGAAGCTACCTCAGACAGATTTCCCGGGACACCCACAGGCTGCGAGCACTCACATCTTGCACGTTCTTGGCCTCGTCCGGCCTGCCGTGCTTCTGCAGGAAGTCGGTCAGCTTGCGCACGTCCCCCTCGGTGAGCGTCCCCAGGTGGCTGGTCCCCTGCGCGTCGTAAACCTCGAGCGCCTTGTCGCGCTGCCCCGCCACGTCATACGCCATCAGCAACATCATGAACGTGCTCGCGTTGGGAGCCACCTCCGCAGCGAGGGCACGGTCGAACAACTGCGGACGGAGAGGGAGTGCGTCAAGAAAAGGCAGGATCAGCGAGCGGAAGCGTTGATTAAGCAAGATGCAGAACAATAATGTAAAATCAGTGCCGAGGAAAAAAGAATATTTTATGGTTGGCGAGATCAGTTGGCAAAGAGAGGAGTGCAGCCACTTATGGGCGGAAAAGGGAAGGTGCCAAGAGGCGAAGTTTCACTCCGAGGTACTTTGGTAGACACCGACGCTCAAGACTGATATGGGTGCTGGATATTAAAAAGGACGCTTTCCGAATCCTCAGGGAACGAAATGCAAAACGAGACGCCCAGTACGACCGCAGGTCAAGCTCTGAAGCCCGGAAACACTTTCGCACTATGGACCAAGACGAAAGGCGACCAAAGCATATCCTGCAAAACGTGCGCTCGCTCACCGCCTGGACCTTCTGTGCGTCCCCCTTCTCTGCATAGTGCCGCATAAGCGCAAAGTACGAGTAGGTGTCGGCCTGGGGCCAGTTCCCGGACCGCTTTTCGCTCTCCTCCAGAATAATTTCCGCCCGAGCCACATCGCCAGCCCTGCAGGCAGTACGACGGGGGCCAACTATAAGCAACTTTCCGGAGGGGTCCAATTCAAAGTTCGCCAAGAATGGACCGCACCCACTTCTGGAGCAGCTCAACCTATAAAAGTCCACCAAACAACAACACAATAAGCCTGTTTCGGACAGGAGCGAACTTATTTGCTCTGAATGCCCTGCATCGACTGGAAACAGACTGGGCGCTTGTCTGGAAATACTTGACGAGGTTCCTTGTTCCCTCTCTCCAACTCTCCATCCTACCACAATCGAAGTAACCTTTCTAACCACTTACTGCCATCCGCAAATGACCGAAATTCTGCACGAACGGACATCTTCAAACCTATCGACGAGCGCACAGCCAGAAAGAGCCATGATATAGAAATGGAAGGTCACTCACGCCACATAGGCCTGCACGAGCGAGCCAAACGCGCGCTTGGTGGGCGTGATGTGCTTGGCGCGGCCCTTTCCTATCATGTTGTACACCTGCCACGCTGCGTCCACGTGGCCAGCCGCGCCCTTCGCCTGGATCAGAACGGCCAGCGCCTCCTCGTCCGGCAGCATCCTTTCCTCCGCGGGCCGCGAAAAACACCACTCAACCAACTGCAAAGCGTATGCAAGCGGGGTTTTGAAGGCATACGATTTGCACCGAATCTTGCAAGGTTCAAATGCTCATTGCTATCAGCACGTTTTCTTCCGCCAATCGCGGGTAACACTGCTCCACCAACTGCGAAACTTATTTAGGACGGAACTTTGGAGGAGCGGCGTGCAGTTTGCAGCGCAGCCAGAAACTCTAGGGAGGCTCAGGTGTTCGTTGATATTCCTACTTATCTTACAGGACATGGCTTTTAAGGGTTCGGTTTACACCCGTCTGTGCCACATGGTGAAAACTCGAAGCAAAACCTGAACTTTCTGGGAGGACATACAAAGTCCATCCTGAGGCCTCTGCACAAGGAGTCTGCCATTCTTGAAACTCTTTCCACCCATGCGCATAGGCTGCTCAGTTTTGCCTCAAGATCGCAATGCAAGAGCGGAAATAGAAAGAAGTACATCGAATCTTTACTAACATTCAAAGCGGTACTTCTGCAACTCAAACTTCACAGGTATCTACGCCTTTCATGAGTGGGACGGTATCCTTTCCTCAAAGTTACGCATCCCGTCCAGACGCCACGACACACAGAAAAGGGCTTTAAGATCCACACTCAAGCCTGTCGGACTGCTGCCGTGCCCACCTCTTCCGCAAGGTCGTCTTTCTTGTCCTTGGCCAGTGCGCGCAGGATCCCCTTGACCTCGGGCAGCACCCACTTGACGGACCACGTGCGCCGCTCCATCACCTCCTTCACGCGGATCCGGCTCTCGCCAATCGTTTCAAGCAGCTCTACCACGTGCCGCACGCGCACCCCCGCCAGGCGTTTGTCCTTTCTCCGTGCACTAGCTAGCAGCTGGAATGCATATCCGCTCGGGGGGTGCCTGGATCGGTGGAGGAAGAGTGAGCGAAGAAGCCTCTGGGAGGGCTAAAGCGGAAGGTGCTCCGAGGATGAGGTTCGACGAGATCGGATGAGCAGGTGCAATGGAACTCTGTGGGGTTTACCGAAATAGTTGGCCAGATCCAGCTAACTAGCTAGTCCAAGAAAGACTTGCGCATCTGGAGGTGACCCGGAATGTGGGGGGCAGGCAGAAGAGACAGGTGGACGGCAAGGAGAGGAAGAGGGCTCGAAATTGGTTATGGAGGGCGCTGTGAAACATGATCTATCTCAGCAAAATAGAAACCCGTGTTCAGCGGTTTTGGTAACTCTCTTCCTTTTGACGACAGGGATTTGGTAGCAACGGTTCATTCAGAGCCCATGCTTCGAGGCCCCCATGCAGCCACGTGGGGTATACTGGATCTGATGCCCTTGGTGAGGAATTAGACTGCCTTCAGAACAAAATCCGTGCAAACCGAGTACCACGTGCGTAGGATGCCTCAGAACAAGAAAACTTTCAGTGCCGGATGACATTTCCAAAACACAAATGAAGAAGCAAAAGCCTTGCTGTCGCATCTTCGACCCAGCCTCGTCAGTCGCTTACCCAGCCGACCGGAGAGCACGATAGGTCTCCCAGGCCCCCTTTGCATCCCCAACGCCAGCGAACGTTTTCAGCAAGATGAGGAATGTGTCGTTGTTTGGCTCAACCCCTGCCGCCTGCGCCTCCTTCAGAGTTTCCCCCACCTTCTCGGGGCGTTTCTCGTTGGCATACCCGTCCATGATGGCCTGTAAATGGAGCCTATGCTTGAATAGACGAACACGGGAAACCAGCCGCGGACAAAAAAGGGTGAAAAAAGGGTTTGTCTTGCTAAGAGCGAGGAAGGTCATCAAGCTTGTAATAGGCATCGGCAGTGCAACCAACTGGCACTGATTGCGTAGCGTGCCTTGTCACATTGAGAGGCTGCATGTGGAAGTTTATGTATTAAGTATGACCTTTTCCCACCAAATCTTGACTCGGCTGGCCGTCGGCCACAAACTCCAATAAAGTGTTTCCAAGGGAACACTAGAGTGAATGCCAAAGAAGAGAGCATCAAACAGCTCCAACGCATTTCTCGACCAATTCGACCCCCCAAATACGTGGGGGGTGCGCCATTTGTTTGAAGTAATAGGGTCCCCTTGCCCTGCACAATGTTGCGGAGACCACAACCTCCAAGTTTCCTTGCCAAGACCAAGCCCAGCAGACTTCACAGTTACTCACGTTATACTGAACCTCAGTAAGCTGGATCCCAGACTCCCGAACCATCCTCTCCCCGTCTTCTGTCCGGCCCGCGCTCGAGAACGCCTCTATCAACACGCGGTACGTTTCTGCTGTAGGCTTCAGCCGCGCAGCCTGCAGCTCTGTGAAGGCCGCAACCGCGCGATCGAGGTCGCGCTTCTTGCCATACCCCTGGATCACGTAGTTCCAGGTTTCGACGGTGCGCTTCAAACCAGCCTGCAGAAACGAGGGCAAATAATTGATGTGAAGGTCAAGTCAAAGCTGAACTAGAATTGGAAATAGTTGTGCCGCATGTGCAATCCGGCCGCAGAGGTATAGAAACATGAGCGCAGCCTGTTGCCAAACGGTCCAGGTACAGCCTTGGGCCGACATTACTGCTTCAAGATTTTGACATGCTGACTGAGAAATTGCATTTACAATTTCTCTTCCACGCTGGTTGACGTGGAATTCACTTCAGGTCTGATGCATGCGAGTCTCTGACGACAGTGGCTGCTACGGGAGCAGTCAACCGTTCCACACACAGCGACCCGCTTCAGCGGTACCTGAAAAGGCTTGACTGAAGCTGAGAATCAGCTTCAATCAAGCAATCACTGACACTGGCATAGGACTCCTCTGCTTTAGCCAAGCGGGCAACTGCAGAGCTTTGCAGGTCCAGGCAGCTTTCAAAACTCGCAGAATCAAAAATAACGACTGCACGGCAATCACAACTTGGTCCTTTGCTGTTTGCGCAGTGGTAATGGTGGACCACCAGCGACTTGCAACCAGCATTCTCTCCAGCTTAGAGTAAGTGATTAGATGATCCATCTTGATGTGGTGGCAGCAATAGATAAGACAGTCCAGCGAGCGAATCCAAGCTTTCAAATGAAGAACGGCAGACAATATAGTAGGAAATTAACATACGGAATGCCACCACCAGCATCGTAATATAGTAATGCCAACAATAGAATCGGAAGCTAAGGTTGGTCAGCTTGCGGCCACTCTCACCGCGTCAATCTGCTTCAACACGTCCTCCATCACGTCCACTGCCCCCCGCTTGCTGACAAGAGCCAGGTACATGTTGTACGTCTCAGTCATCCTGACAACGCCCTTCTTTTTTGCGGCCTCAAACAGCTTGGTCGCCTTGGCCAACATTTGCGGATAGTTTGAAATGGCTGCCAGGCAGGCCCTGTAGGTCGCCTCGTCGAGCTGCTGCGAGTACACTGGACTGCTCTCAAGAAACTCGATCAGTTTCAGCGCCGCACGCCCCTCCCGCCGCTCCTGGAGCCGGTACAGAATGTGCACAATCTCCCGCAAGTCCAAGTTCCCGTACTTGGCAAACACGGCGTTCAGGTCCGTGCTGAAGCGCACCTCGTTGATGAACGCAAACCTGGTGTACTGCGAATCCAGGTAGGTGACCTTGGCGGGGTCTTTCCGCCACACCTCCCTCGTCTTGAACCTCTTCATGACATTGGCATTGGCAGAGCCGCTTGAGCTGGAACTGGCAGCCTCCCCCTCAGCTGCTCGTGTTTCCACGTCGGCGGACGCCACTGGCGCTGGCTGAAAACTAGACTTCCGACATTCGTTTCCCACCGCTTTCTTAACCAACGCCGCAAAACCCCGATGATGCAATGGGCTGCCACACAAGACCTCCTTGGCTGATGTCAGCTTGCTGGGCAAAAAGCACAAAGGCCCAGCATATGTGGGGGCCACCAGAGCGGCGCCAGTGGCCGCCATGCTTCCTTCACGCTAAGTCTGCTGTTGACAGAGTCCGAGACAGTTGACGAATTCAAGCTGCCTTCGAGAGGCAGACTTGCAATGGGTATACGACCGGGGCCCCGTCTCGGGGGGCAGCTCCCGGGGAATGCCAATATAGCAGTCCTATAAAGCCTTGACGACCGACTATTGTGTCAATTCGCACGGCTGTATTAGAAATCGTGCGGCAATAACACTGTCGTTGTCAGTTTCCATAAGAGCTCTCGACTAATCTCCGAACATTTGTTGCCGCCCGGCATGGCCGAGCGTGAATTGATTCATGTTACATCAAATAGAAGTACGTAGTTCAATCTGTGGCATATTCTTTGCCACATTGCCACATTGCCCTGCCTGTGCTGCAATCAACCGCATAAAGGCGCTCACACAGTTTGTAGAGCGCGGACATTCTGGCGCTCGCGAATTGACAGCCGTGATCCACAGCTGAAAGAGCAAGCAGTTGAATGCTGGAGGTGCATCCTACCACCCATGCAATGTGGTCCTCAGTGCCAGCATTGCCCAGGCAGGGCGATGCTCCCAATCTGTTGAGCACCAGGGTGGCAGTTGGGAGCGAACATCAGCCGCCTCTTGCACTCACAAAACGCTGGTTTTTGCAGCCACCACCATTTGCTGATTGCAGGTGGTGTGGTGGCTTGACCGGGAGCTTGCGCCTTGGTTCTGCTGGCCGCTCATTCAGGCAGCTCCAGAAGCTCGCTTACTTCTCCCGTGCGCCAGGGTGGGAGCCAGAAAATGGAGACAATGAGAGCAGGTATCGCCAAAGCAGCAAAGACGGTCAAGCGCCCCGGGGCCAGCGCTATCCAGCATCTGATGGAGGTGGTGGTATGCGGAACGTCGACGAGTTTTTTGACAGGAGGCAGTCTGGGTATGGGAGAAGAAGGGGCACTTTTGATGGCGAGCGAGACGGGAGCGATGCGCCCTGGGAGGCACAAGACGAATCTGACGGGAGGCCGGCGCGCGGGAGATCTGGCAGAGGTGCATACCGAGGCGGGCGGCCATCGGGGAGAGGTCGGGGAAGAGGTCGGGGCCGGGCGGAAGAATCTTTCGGAAGGGGACAGTCATTTGACTTCGAGAGGGAGCGTGGCGATCAGTTTGACGGCCCGACTGGACGAGGCGGCCGAACTGGCAGGGGTGGTGGCAGATCCGGGGGCAGAATGTTCAACAGGGGGCGTGGCGGCCGGTCAGGGAGGGGAGGCACGTTTGATGAGCATGAGAGGCAGGGGTATGGCTCAGATTCGGGCGGGCGGGGGAGAGGGCAGTTTGAGGAAAGAGTGGGGGGGAGAGGACGGGGATCTTACGGTGCGGGGGGTTCGGAGGAACGTGAGCCACGTGAGGTGCAGAGCTGGGCGCAGCTCCGTGCTCTTGGGGCCCCGACACTGTCTGCATTCCAACCAAAACAAGAGGATGTGAGGATGAGGGGCGAGATAGACAGCCAAAAGCTGGAGCTCGAAGGAACCACAGCCAGCTGGGGAAAGGGGCAATGGGGGAAGCGTGCGACAACAAACCGAAGTGGCGCTTTCCCGCTTGAAAGATTAGGGGCCAGTGAACATCTCAAAGAAGACATTGGGATGGCTGACTCTCTGACTTCGTTTGCCTTAGGAGATGAAAGCTCGGAAGAGGAAGATGCCGCAACAGGTGGCAGAGGTGCGATGACAGCTGGCGAGGGCGCTTTCTTCCGCCCCGCTTCCTCGCTCCATGCCCCAGTAGAAAACGTGTACCCCCTAGAAAGAAAGGTTGTGAAGGAGGTGTGGCGGCCCGGGGTTGGGAAGTTCTTGCTGGAGGACAGGTCGGAAGAGAGGCAGGCGGAAAGGCAAATGCGAAACGACCTCTGGCGCTTGCTATTGCAAGAGCTGTTGCTGCTGGGGCAGCACGTTTCTCCCTGGGAGCTGCTCAATGAGATGGGACCAGACCTAGGGCCCTTCGAGTTCACGCAGGTAAGACCGTCAAGTGTGTTCCCCTATTTACGATTTAGCCTGGGACTCCTGGCATCCCGGACCAGGGCCCAGATCCATTTAGATTCTCACTTAGAAGTTCGCCGGAAATAAAGTTAGACTTTTTCCAATTCAAGGTTGCAAACTGTGATGCGCGAATCTACGGTGTAATTTAGGTCGTCGATATATTTGCGCTTGCAGGGCGAGAGATTCTGGTTAGGGTCTCCGGACACGTCGCAGCTTGACCTAATCGTCCCAGACTCGAGTCTCAGGCTGAGTGAGTTTGGTGATCCAACTTGAGTAAACAGATATTAGGAAGGGCCCAACGAGGGCCCAACTGCGGTGGGAGGAGGTTGGCAAGTTCGTGTGCCTGCTGTCTTCCAAACATTCTTAGGATCTCCTTTTGAGCGACACGCTACTCGGAACAGCGTGGTCTTCGGCCATCTCGCATCCTGGCCTGTTGAAGTCGATCATTTCAATCTTCCATTGCCGTCAATTCCTTCCTTGTTCATGGGGTCCGAAAAGGATCCTTGACCTCTGATGTTCCAGAATTTGGTCATTCGTCTTCCAATTAGGCACGCAGCCGAGTTGCACCATTATGGACGATTAGATTCCGCCAAGACGGGACTCACTTTTGCTATAGAACCAGACAGGTGATGAAAACTTAAGGAATTGCATGTTTGCAAGGGTTTAGCAAGCCTGGGGTGAAGTACTTCAGCTACTGTTCCTGGTCATTCTGCATCAGAGATTTCTCACCCCGCTCTCGTCTTTGTGTGATATAACGCTCCCCCTCGCTTCCCGTCCTCAGCTCGTAATCCAGCTGGCAAAGCAGAAGCAACGGGTAACTCGCTAGTCAAATCTCACAGGTCCCGTTCAAAATATAGTCCGGCGTGCCCGTTCCCATGTCGCTGCCAGATTATCAAGCAGCTGGCAAAGGCACATGGTCAAACAGCCGCGCACTACATTGACCGGCGTTCCGCTCACTCGTTCCGTTTCCATTCCGTTCCGCCAGATCATCAAGCAGATGTCGCAGCAGGAGCGGCAGGTGGGCTGGGTGCGCTCGCTGCAGACGTTCCTGTGGCTGCAGTCGCACGACCCCGCCAAGGCCAACAACCGCGTCTACACCGCAATCATCGACACCCTCGGACGCGCCGGACAGCTCGAGGTGCGCCTCAAACGGTCCGAACTCTAACGACTGTACGAAGGGCGCGCATGGAAAGATGCTTCTTCTTTCTGAGCCTCTCGATATCGAGAGCTTATCAATGTGGAAAGCGTTCAAGGTTCGGAATGGGCTGCAACGCTGGGCCCGTCTGCTTGGCATGAAAAAGGATGGAGTTCTGAGCCGCAACGATTGGAATGGAGCAAGCGTTGTGTCATTGAGGTTTGATTCAGCCACAGGCGGTTTCTTTGAACGAGCAATGTACATGCTACTTCGTAATCTTGAATTATATTCTCGAAAATGGCGAATCGGACCCCACGTATGAAGTTTCACTCCTCCGCCCTGGCATTTAGCATTAATGATTGAATGTTTCTTCTCGCTTCAGCTCTTCAAATCTAAAGTTGACCCATCGCAGTCAGGAAACACGAGCTTGTGCAATTCTCCCGTTTTTTGAGAAAACATGAGTTTGTCTTCACGTTTTCCGACAGATTGCAATCCACCTTTGGGAGGACATGTCTCGGCGGGGGATTCCCCGTGATGCCATCCTCGCCAATGTGATGCTGGCTGCGTTGGTCCGATCCCACCACTACCATGCGGCGCTTGAGTTGTTCTACGAAGTCCAGGATCCAAAAAGCGGGTTCACTCCGGACGTGTATACTTACAGTACCGTTATCGATGCCTGCGCACGGGGGAGGATTGGGCTCGAGCAGTCGCTAGGGCTATTCCGACAGGTGGGCGGTTGAACCCCTGATTCACACAGCTTTCTGACCAACGGAAAACGATATTGGAGGTACTAACTCGAAACTTGCTGAGAGGTATCTCTGACAATCAATATTTGGTTCGTGTAAAAGGGAAGAAGCTCGGGGCAGAGACCGGCAGTGGCTAACCAGACAAGGCTTGAATTCTTCTCAAAACGTGCTCTGTAAAAGTTTGGATTCTCTGCGTGCGCTACATTGCGGATGGAAGGTTTTCTCTACATGCTTCCGCATATCGTTTCAACATGCGACTCCAGCAAAGGATGCGGGACGAAGAGGCTGGAAAGCAGCGAAAGCAGTTTCAAAGTCGGAAGTTGCAACAATTCTAGGCACCACCGACAAAGAGGAACTGCGTGAGTAGAGGGTTGCCCGACGTCGGGACTAAGCAAAGAAGGGGCTTGATGCCATCGTGAAAAACGAGTGAGCGAAAAGTTGTCAGTCGATCCGGTGATACAGTGCCTACTTGAGGGTTCTGACGTAATCTGTACGCCCGTTGGTTCCTGCAGATGATCGCTGCCGGCATTGCCCCCGATCTAGTTGTTTGCAACAATATCCTGCGGGTGTGCGCTACCGAGGGCGCTTTCGGCGAGGCGGCGAACTTGATTGACACCATGAAGGCTTCGGGACTGGCGCCCAATGTGGTCTCGTACAACATCCTGATAAGCGCGTTCTGCAAGCGGAAAGAGCTCGACAAAGCATTCGAGGTGCGCGGCCGACATGCGAAACTAGTTGACGTCGACTTCTCTCATGCGTATTTAGGATTGAAACGAGCTTGTCAGAACACCCAATGCCATTGAACGGTAGCAGGTGGCGCTTTTGGTCGACTTGTTCCATCATGCACACGTGACAGGGAACCGGCTTGACAAAGCGTGTAAGGTGTGACATCGTTGACAGCGGGTGCTACTGTCTTGCAATTCGATTGCAAGCAGAAGTGTGTCGCACTTAAAGAGCCCTCTAAAAAGCAATCAAAGAAGGGGAATTTTACGAGTGGTACAACCGAGGTCAGCGGGTCCATCGTTTCTTGGAAAGGAGGTGAATCCTGGCGGGGGGAAGAAGGCTGATTGTCTTGAGCTTCAGTGGTTGTCGGTATTCTTAACCGAAGTGAGGTCTTGCTCCAAGATGAAGTGTCGTCTGCGTCAGTTTGGGAACTTCCTGCTTTCAAGCTTAAGTGTACCGTGCATCTCAAAAGTATAGGCGCCGAAAGTGGCTGGTGAGTCGCAGGCTCAGTCAACCGTAGTAAGCTTGTCAACTTTGAAAAAGCTCGGATATCTGCAGGTGTTTCAAGAGATGAGGCGGGAGGGCGTTCCTCCCGACTTCATCGTTTACCGGACCATGGCGGACGCTCTGCGGAGAGAAGGCTTTGTCCAAGATGCGGACGTCCTGTACGAAGAAATGAACCGACTGGGGCTGACGCAAGCGAACGTCAGCAGGAAGGGACCCTTCCGGAACGAACCCCCCAGAGAAGCAAAAGAGCAGCCGGTTAGCACGCCAACGAACTGGAATGAGAGTGAGATTTTCTGACAGAAACACCTTCGCGAATCATAAGAGCTCTTTGCTGGATTGCGGGCATATTGATGCGCGTTGAGGTTTGAATGTTGATTAAGCAACTCGGCTGTCAAATAGATGTGGAAGTTATGCACGAATCTAGATTCAAGCACTGCTACTGCATAAGCTTGTCGGCCGTTGCAGCCCGCACCTTGTCACCAATCATCAGTGATATCCTTTTAGTCTTCGGGTGGTCATCATTCCCGGTACAAACATTATACGCGGCGAGGAGTCTCCAATGCAAGATACACGATGCCGTCTGCACTGGCAGTCACTCTGTCATGTCGCGTTTGCGGCCACATGTTGCTGCAACATTTTAGGACGTGGGCGCTGCTTGTATACTCTAGGGTTGCAATATGCGCATACCTAATTTGCTCATGCACACTATGGCGGTAGTCGAGGCCCATTGTCCGATTGCATACAAATTGAAATGCTCTATAGCAATTGGTTGCCGACATTTATTGTCTGCTGTCATCAGACTCGTATACCGTTGAGTGAATCTTATACAGGAGGATGGGGAATGCATGCGCACATGAGTCATGGCCATAATCTAGAGGAGGCCGCCATGTCTGCATGCTTCTTTCCACAAACTTGACTCAAATCCAAATCGACTAGTCTACGTACGTGATCCTCGAACTATACGCCATTACAGTCTGGCTGATTGGGTTATAGCACAATGATTGCTTTGTATGGGGGCCTGCAGTCACTCGGGCCCTTCAAATCAATTGCAACATCTGCATGCTTCACATAAATAGGAGGCCATACTGATTATTTTCGCTTGCATTTCAGCTTCGCCCCTGCCGGATCAAATCGATCAAAAAGATGTTGGCTAGGTGAGCCGCTGAAGAAAAGACAACGATGTAAACTCCGAATTCAATACTTTTGTCAACGCACTCTCTTCAGGAGCCGCTGCCCTCGATTAGCAAAACTGGCAGCTACCTGGTTTCTTTGCTTACTAAAAGTGCGCAGGTCCGTCTGGTCTAAACTCTCAGGTCCCGCTGGAACCCACGTCTCACTTAGTGGGCCCAAAGCTGATGTCTGTCTCAAGCTAGGCTTGACATGCTCGAAAGCGCTGAACTCTAGAAACGAAATCAGATATTCTGCAAAATGCACAAACTGTCCCTAAAACCGAGGGGAAATTGCGGCATCAGGGACACCTTCAATCTAGCCGAAACTTCCTCAGGCGCAGAGACCACTCTTTACATTTGCTGTCTCAACGCGTACGAAGTCCTGCTTGTACAAGCGCTCTAACCGTACCCGAGAACAGCTGCCCTCAACTACGTTGCAAAAATGGCAGCTCCCTCGGGGTTCTCAGCAAAGCTCTCCGCACCAAGCCACTGCTGGGCCGGTTTCAAACACACAATTAACTAGTAGTTAGACTGGCAAAATGGCTAGGCTCGCTGAGCCTCTCAGCGGCGATCCCTGACTTTCAACCCGCCTTTAAATCCTGGACCGCCGGCTGCCTTCGGCAGGCCCCATTCTTCCGCACCCCCCAAAAGCGGTCCGCTCTCGTTAACCACTCTAACTCCCGGGTGTGCTACAAGGAAGCTAGCCATAGCGGCGCGTGGAACCGTCTCCGCAACCCCCAAAACTTCCAGCTTCGCAAGCTGTCCTCGTGCCACGTCACCAATGGAAAAATGGCCGGCCTGACAATCCACACTCACATAAAGGGCTCTCAGCTGCGGGCAAAGCTCCGCGGCGACGGGCAGAAGCGACGCCGCGCCCAGGCCCCGCAGGGCCAGGGTCTTGAGGGACGGCGGGAGAGTACTCACTCCCGCGACAAGGCCCGTCAATAGGCCTGAAGAAAGGCCGCTGGCAAGCCTGTGCGCCCGCAGGCTTTGCAGAGGGCCCTGTTCGGCCGGGGGTAGCCGCGGGTTGGGGCGACTCAAGTGGTCCATGTCGGCGAGAGTGAGGGACTGTAGGTTCGGGCAGCACTTCTCAAACACGTGGCTGAGCCCCCACCCGCGCAGCTTGGGGCAGCGGCAGAGAGTGAGACGCTCGAGGTGGCTGCCACGACCGCTATCGAGGAGCGCCTGCAAAATCAAACGTGATGCGATAAGAAAGGCGCGCTTTAAAAGATGCGAGAAGAGAGTTCTAGTGAGGACCCTAGAAGAACCATATGAAGGATTCACTCCTTTGCTCAAAGCATATGTCTGAATTGGTAAAAGCCTTGAAATTGGTAAAAGCGTGAACAGCACGACACTGAAGGGCACGTTCACACGGAGTTACTTTTGTGGGCTTGGGAGATCTCGTAAGCGGCTTCCAGAGTACCGGCTTCCATCTTCTGGTGTTGCACTTCTTTCAGTCCTGATGCTGGACCGACGCGCGTAAACCCAAAATTTTCTCGCCTCTTTCCACCCCAGAAAGGCATGAAGAGTCGAAGAACCGCCAAGCTGGTCAACCAGAAACCGTCTGAAAGCAAAGAAGGGCATCTCGTTGTGCCATGAAAATGGAATGCACCTGCAGTTGGTGGTCGTCCAGGGGGGAGCCGCTGAGGAGCAACTCCCGCAGTCTCCACCTGACAGACCGCTGCCCTTTGACTGAGCGCTCAATGGAGAACCGCTGGTAGTCAGCCACGTGGCCCTGCTGACTGATCGAAAACGTCACCAGCAAACCTGCAGAACGCAGAAAACGATTCGAATTTTCTTCGTGAAATCGAAGCACTGCGATCAAATCAGCATCTATCTATCACAAGCTGAGGCTTTTGCAAGTTGGAACCCCCCTTGTAACCATGCCCAAGACACGTGTGGCGCACCTTCTGGTGATTCTTAGGAGGATTTTCCACACTCGAATTCAGTCAGATCTCACGATTCTTTTGTAAAGCTATCGCAACAACAACTTGGGACTGAGAGGCGTTATGAGCATAGAAATCTCATAGACGTATTGTCGAACACGTCCCCGAACACATGTACAAGTCAGCCAGCGGACTTTCAGACCTCTCGATACAGTAAAGAAGAGCCAGGAAATGACTGGACGCCTCTGAAGCCTGTCATCAAAGTCGAAAGGAAGCAAGTATGACAAATAAACGCGATTGAGAAACCACAGATATCCAAGGGAGCAATGAAATCGAGGAACTGCATCACCGTTGTACTGACCTGACGTCCCCATGGAGCACAGCGCCTTGCACGAGACAAGATGGAGAGTTTTCACATCGACGGCCTCGCGTGCAATGCCTTGGGACATGAGCAGCACGTCAATCTCTTCCAGTGCGTAGAGGCAGACGGTGTGAATGCTGGGGTAGTCTGCCAACAGCTTCAATACCTGCAAAGGGCCGCAGACGCATGTCAAAAGAGAGTCTCTGCAATGGTTGAAGCGGACCAAAATGTTGGCAACCAATGGTGATCAACAACGTTGACATCCCCTCAATTGTCTGCATCCCTCGAACCTACTAATCAGGTTCCTAGACTGTGCTTCTAATCGCGGTCCACATGCGCGGCTGCCACCAAGCAGGTATTCAAAAAAAGTAGGGAGAGAGGCACTGGAACTTATAAACCCCGATTGCCAAGATGGTGGTACTGCGTGTATATTGACGCTCTTCCTGCCATTCCTTTCTGCTGCGAAGAATCGCTTTAAAAATGCGAATTCTTTCTTCTCTCAACCACCACCAACGTCGTCTAATAAACAAAGGAATAAGCCACTTTCTATTCAAGTGGCGCACGTGTTACTTACCTCAGCAACTGTTGGTCCGCTTGTCACTTTCAGGCTGCCTTTAGCAGCAAAGGCCAGGTCGCGCCATGTGCGAGATACTGCCAGATAAAAAGGGGCGTCATTAGCATAAAATTCAGAACGTCCAGGTGCCATTATTGAGGACTTCATCCTTTTCAGTAAACCTGATTCAATGCCTTTAAACCAATCAAGTGCGGGCATCTGTACTAGTAAAGCGACACTAAAGATTTAAGTCACAGAAAGAAAGGACCAATGGTCGCGCAGAAAAACATTGTTGCACCACCATCAAGCCAGGCACACAAACCGGGCGTGACCATCACACCTAAGTACTCATGCCACTCCCTAATCTTCAAGTATCTTCTTACAGCAAGAGAACAAGCAGTGGCAAGTCTTTCCAAACATTTCAAGCCGTTCCAGTCACCGTGACTGATTTTTCTGGGAAAGTGGCGCTGCTCTCAAGACATCTGGCTACGCCACGTTGCTCAAAAAGTTCTAGGAAGGGACATCGAAGCAATACTGCATAATGGCGCAAAAGCATTCAAGCACTACAAGCTTACCCGAAGCACATGCTTTGAGGTCAGCCGAACAGCCCTTGACCTGCTCAAGAATGGATAGCAAGACATCGCTGTTTAGCGGACACATATTGGCGAGCAAATAATATGCCAAGGATGGTTATCTGGCCCGCTGTTTTGTGAGGAATCAAAGCACCTTTCCTCGTCTCTGATTTACTCTGATGACAGCTCTAGTTGCTACCTTTCCTGTGAGCTTGCACTAAGTGCCTGCACCATGCGGTCAATCGTCTTGAAACGCACAGCTTGCTATCTATCTATTGTTGAAGGCCAACCAGGCCCCCACTGCGGGCTGCCCAGCATGCTTCTCTCTGTCTCGAAGCACCCCTTGGCTGCAAGAAACGACGCCCATGTGAGAGCTGCTGCTACGAACCTATGCAACGGTACCTGTATGTACTGGTACTATGGCCCTGGGTTTCTCTGGACAGCAAGTCAAAAGCACCTATTGAAGTTGGTATTGTCACATATCAGTCACGCATGCTGTATCGACGTCGAAATCGAATAATCACATAGACTGACATGTATATATGTAACGCATGTAACGCAT
>DF236958.1:379937-390276 GCA_000708835.1 Klebsormidium nitens | reverse complement strand
AAACTTCCGTTTTTTTTCGATCCGTCGCTTTCAAACCCCAGTTGTGACGGAGCAGCCCAAGCAACTCTGTACTGCCACGTGTAAGCCCTTGATGAATATTCTGAGGAGGAGTTCACACCCGAATTGCAGGAAAGCGTAGTGCATGACTGGCAGTGTGCACTGTGAATACGTCTACTGAAAGAGAACCACAGGCTGCGTGTGCCGCAAATCAGGTTTCAGGTTTCGCCATGCCTATCAACGGTGTAGGAATACTTGTACCAATTATCGGCCAGCTCCTATTACCGGCCACCTCGAATTCGAGTCTCGATCGAACGAAACTCGGTTCGTGGCCGAACTTTCGCCACTTTAGCAGGCGCAAAGGAGTGTCCAGCGCCCTGTTAAAAACTTACTTGTTGGCGACCAAACTTGGTACTCTTGAGGGCATGGTTAATCTCTACCTCCCATCAAAAACCGAACTCAATTTGACCAAGTCTGCTGTAATTTCCTAGCTTACCCAGGTGGCCGATAATAGGAACACGGTTAAAAAATGGGCCAAAAATTACCATCTTATACAAAGTCTTCAAATCGTCATTTTTGATAAATGTTCTTTATATCCTTGGAAAGAGGCTTCGACGAGCTTTCTATCCATATATAACATTCATACAGAAAACTGAGTTGACATCGAAATTCTGATGTCCAAAGTGAAGGTGGCCGATAATGGGTACAAGTATTCCTACCAGGCTCATATCGGCCAACCGGGTAGCATCTTGAACCCGTAACTAGCCGGGAGTATCCTCGGAGGATTCAAGTTTCATGGTTAACCGTGACCGGTCTTCGTGAACTGCCGGTGCGCAACCCCGGATCTCGAATTCTCAACCGCTTCAGTCTGCCACATCAGCCAGAGGCTCATCGTACGGTTATGCTTGGCCGGCATGCCTTAGCGAGCCGATGAACGGTTCGATCAGAGTCCAGTAAGGATGCCAGTAGACCTTGCGTCATGATGGCCCCAGGCAAAGCGACTTACCAGCCAAGTTTGCGAGGTCTGAACACAACCTTCTTATGAGAGAAGCTGCTCTTGCGATCGTTCACGTTATCTACGTTTTAGGTTGACGTATGCGCCTCTACAGGAAGAAATCGTGGAACAGAAGGAAGCTCACTTTTGTAGGGTTTGGTCCTCGCAGCTTTCGAAAGCCGCGGTGGTCCGTTCCCGAAAACGATGCTCGGCAACCGTTCTTGACCACCTTGCCCTCCCTACCTGCAGGTTCGTACGAAGAGTCAGGTTGAATGCAGAAGTAGCCTTTGCGTAAGAGTCAACGAGTACTCAATGAAACAGGTTTTTGGATGATTGCCCCAGTCATCGTGAAGTCATACACCATAACGTCGCCTCAGAATGATTGAGGCGTCTGAAATGCGGAGTCTTTCTCGTGCTTGCCTCCCGCTTATCTGCCACGTAATCTCGTAGTGTTGTTTCGAAAAGATCTGATGCACGTAGGGCCCAATTGTGGCAAGCCCGTTGCTCACTTGCAGATCAGCGCAACATTTGAGAACTAGCCCCCACCTATGAAGGAAGCCGTGGCCTGGGAGTTTAGTCAACTTATGCAGATAAGGCTGAGCGGCAGCGTCCCCACAAGAGACGCTTTTTCATGACTACCGCCCAGTGACGGGAAATTCTCATACGTCGGCCCGTTCAGATCAACTTGGGTAGTGCAGCAAAAAGGTTAGCCATTACGAAAATAACAGATCCACGTCAAGCTGAAAAGAAGATAAAACGCGACCCTTTACACCCTCTCACCACCTGGAACGGCGCAGACGCCCTCGAGATTTCAAAATTTTTCAAGCGACCTCAGACAGGTTGTGATTCGTTCTTCCGATCGTTTCTTTTCGTTTTAAACAGGAAACAGTCTTTATACACCATTACATGCCGCTCGGATCAAAACTCTGTCCTGGAATGCCTTTCGCCTGGAATGCCTCACGCTTACCTTTTCCGGATGGGGCTCTATCAGGAAGAAGACGACACCACGAGCAAGGAGGCCGCCTCCGGATGCCTTCCTACTGCAGAGACAAAGATCCAGATCAGATGGTAAGGTGCTCTTGGGGAAAGGTGGAAGCGCTGGTGAAAGGTTACCATTCGTTTACTCAGGAGATCGTTGAATATTGCAAAGTACACAAGGTTTCAGTCAATCTATTTTCACGCACACTGGTTTTACAATGACAGCTGCCTCCGACCCGACTGGCAGCGAGTGAGCGACTGACGCTTCAAATATCGGGGACGGCTGACAAGAAGAACAACGGCAGGTTTACCCTTCACTCATTGACATCAAACAAACTACCCGTTGACAAAGACCTCAAGACGACAAGACTCCTCTAGCACGAGCGAGGGTACTTGCAAGAGAGCAGAGTTGCCTTTTTTACACCTCAGGTTTCCGTCCGGTTCACCACAGTCAGCTCTTGAGATCATCGCAGCCAGATGAAGCTCTGGCGTAACATATTAATCCAAGGAGTGCTTGTCATGCACTTGGTCTAGCTGCCTTCTCGCTCACCTGCTTTGTCATGAGGGGTTTGGCCATCAGCATCTTTCGCCCGGGGGTCAGCCCCGTGCCTCAGCAGCAGCTTCACGATGTCCACGTGGCCCCCATATGCGGCTCTGTGCAAAGGCGTCGCCCGCCCGGCCGGTGTCCTGGCGTCTACGACGGCCCCCCTCTGCACAGGGAAGCACTTAATTTCCAACGGGGCATAAGAAAGGGTGAAAGAGATACTGCAAGGAAATATCTGCAAGGTTGTCGAAATAGGGACTTTGCGAAAGGGACACAAGGTCGTCGAAGAGAGGGCGAAAAATGGAAAGAAAGAGCGGAGGCTGAAACTAGGAAGGAAGGAGAGTTGGGAAAACGAAGTGAGACTGAGGAAGCGGCTGGAAACCTTCGGGCCGCTTGAACAACCACCAAACACGAGGCAAGAGACGAAGGAGGGATGCGATTGCACGCCTTTCGTGCATGGCAACAAAGTCATAGGATATGCACAATCTGCCAGAACTGGACGGTGATCATGCATTCAGAACAGACCCGATCCCTTCTGTATTCTATCCGCAATCAATCAAATGTACGAAAACACAATTTCTGATTCAGAAACCAGTGTCGAGTCCAGATTGCGAGTACAAAAGCAGAGAGGAAAGGGATGCTCCAACTGAAAGTGCAGAATCAAGACGACTTCCATGGGAAGCAAAGTTAAATCATCAATGGACGTTCAATGAAGTGTCCCGATTGTTCGGGATACACTGTCCTTTCTTTCAGCGCAATTGGCTCCCGAAGTCTGATGGATCCTGGATTCAATGACTACATAACATAACAAAGAATCAACAGCTTTCATAAGTTGAGATCTGTTCCGTGATGCATATTTCTGTGACAGTTTCTAGCCTCTGCATTGGATGCAAGATTGAGGCACAGTGGGGCAACTGTACTGCAACAAGAAGTAGCGAGCTGTGGGACAGCCAACTTCTGAGGTTCCGGCTAGACGTAACACTGTGGTCAGCAAAGAGAAGGAACTAGTTGTTGCTATTAATTGGAGAGGGACAAGCCTGTCAGCTGACCAGAACTTCATCAGTATGCATTTTCTTTACCCTAGTTGGTTGAGTCCTGCACAGTGACTTGATAGGAGAGATGTGAAGACTTACAACCTTGTTCTTATGAGTGGTGAGTGTGAAACAGATCTTATATCTTTTATAATTTGAACTCTCGTTGCATGGACCAAGCTTTGCCGCTTGACTTAAACTTCCGCGCTCAAGTTTGTGATTCAAAAACGGCCATGGATTCAGGAAGCAAATAAAGGACTGCAAAGGCATAAAGAACAGACGGAAAGAGGGTAGAAGGTCTATCAGAAGAGTACCTCGGTACAGTTCATAAGGAAAGGTTCAAGATCCAGGCGAAAAGGTGAATGAACTGACCTCAAGGAGAAGCCGGCAGATGTCCTGGTGCCCGTTCCTGGCAGCGTAGTGCAGTGGCGTATAGCCGCCTTGGTCATCATCCTGACCACCTTGAAGAGGTGTCCTGTCCAGTATCCGCCGTACTTTGTCTATTGAAAACAAACATGAAAGTCAGTGTCGTTTCAATCACTCCCATTTCTAGGCTCGTAGCAAAGAATGGCAGTTGTGTTGTCTCGCCTTGACTTGATCCTGTTTCAACTTATTGCACAAATGCAGATGCTTCGTGAAGCTGCTGACAATGCAAAGGCGAGCACTTGGCGACACATCTCTTCAAATTGTGGTGGTACCACCTTCTACCCATGATCTGAGACCTTGTCTAAGGACAGCAAAGATGTGCTTGAACCTGGTAGTATTCCCTGCAGATTCCTATGCGTGTTCAAATAGATGCCATAGCGTCCTGACTCCTGGTTTTGAAGCACGCCACTCACTAAGATCACCGCTGAGGGCCGCTCCAGATAAGCTCCGCTGAAAGTTCAGCTCCTCCAGCCCCTGCTCCACGCCTGAGGGGGCATGCGATGAGCACGCACATGCACCACCAGGCCCCACGTGCTCGTGCTGGAGGTTGCGGTGCTCCATCTCTTTAGATCTTAGAAACCACCCAAAGTAGATTGGGAGATAGTTGCAAGCGTCTTTGTACTCTAGTTCGTGCACCATAAGCGCAATGCGGCTCAAATCAGCTCAAAGAGAAAGCAAGAGACAGGACGTCTCATAGTGGATATAGGGTTTTGCAAGGGTTTTGCTGCAGGGTTCAGCCAGCTGTGCAGTCAATCACAAGTGTAGAATTTCAGCTTCACGATTTGACGTGAAATGCTCAATATGGTAAGAATCAGGGCGCTGTAAACAGGGAGTGGGAGTGGATTGGATTCTGCAAGGGATACACTCTTCGAGTTTGCATCAGTGAATTCGTCAAGCTGTTGCTCTTGAAGGAGGAAGGCGGAATGTAGCTTCTGCTTCTGGAAACCCTTGGCACAATCAACGTACATTTGTGTCTTATTTGAATTTCATCCCATTGTACTAGCTTGGAGATAATGCAGAGTAACTCGTCGCAAGAAGATAAGGAGGTCACAGAGGGCGAAGGGGCAGACTCCGAGCGTACACTCCTTGGCGGAATGGACCATGAGACGCGCAGGCCGTCACAGATGCATGGAGAGACATGGCATGGGGGGCAGTCATACAAAAGGCTTATGTCTGAGGGCCAGCTTCGCATCGAAAGCAGTGGAAAGTGGTTGGGGACACACGAAACCGCAACTCAGGTAAGCAGATGTAAAGTCAGAAGCAATTTGAAAACACTAGCCATCGACCTTCTTTCTGGTTCTATGGAAACTGATGGACTTATGGCGGCATTTCTCATGCAGTACTTGTGTTTAATATCGTCATTCTTGTGTCAGTACACACAGGGATTCGAGTGTGGGGAGTGCTAGATTCATGGGCAAGAAAGTCTATAAAAACAGGACTTGTGAAATCTTTGGAGCAACCTCAGGAGTTTGGGTCCTGGGGGATAGTCTGTCCTGGCCATAGTTTGGGGCTTTAGGAACTGAGGCGAGGTGGCTGTCCCCCTGTACATACTGTGCTCCGGAATCTGCAGTGGATTCTATTGAGCATGGCTGAACGAAGACACCCTACATTAAGGTCCAGTCAGGTGCCCCTTGTTACTTCAGCCTTTGAACAAACTCTGTCTCGCGTCTTCCCCCTGCCACTGTCACCTCATGTCATCACGCCTGATGCCAAGTTCCCTTCTGCAGCCCCTTGTGCCCCGGCCTTCCTTCCGCCGCCAGCTGTCCAGCCCCATGGCTGGCATCCCCGACTCCCCCTCCAGCTCACAAGGAAGCAGGTCGGAGCGGGAAGGTGCCTCCCGACCACCCCCTGTAGAGTCCACAGTTCACGGTGCCGAGCCCCCCCTTCCGGACCACCACTTCTGGAGAATCCGCTCAATAGCCAAACGCCCCCCTTTGCAACGCCAGCCGTCGGATCTGGTGCTCGTGTTGCCGCGGCCGGAACGCGTGATTGACATTGGGGAAGAAAGCAAACGAGAGCCCGGGGGTTCTGTGTTGGGGGGCCTGGGGGCTTCTCTCGCCAGGTGCGCCCCTTTTTAACATAATGATCATGAAAGTGCTTTCAGGCACTTCGGCTTGCTGTGTTGCTTTTTGGCCAAGCTAGTCCTAGAAGTCGCCTGCTCCTTTAAAAGCTGAAAGCATCTAGCATATCCGAAAGCATGTCATCCAGACTGATTCTCTCTGTCAGATGCTCAACTGCCAGTAGAGGTATGTCAATCGGCCTGAGTAATTCAGGCCTGATACAAGTTGACACTCATCCTGTGCTCATAAGTATTCATCACCAAGATGTGAAACTTTCGGGTGCAGGTTTTGAAATCGTCGAGGCTCTGTTGCGAAGAGCTTGTAGAGCTTATCTCGTCACGACCTGCCCACAAGGTGGTCTCCTTTCAAAGGATTTAGCAGACGTCCCGGTTTGTGCAGGTCTCTGAACACATCTGAGCGGCCATATGAATTCTGCCACATGTCCGACCGTTCAAAACAGAGTCAAAGCATGAGTTTTCTCTGACGCCTCACAAACAGTCTGTAGTTATTGAAATGACGACAGTCTCGAAAACATAAATTCATGTACATTGTCGAGATGTGTTGGAAATCCTGATTGCAGGTCCCTAAGCATGTCCCTCAGCAGCCTTTCACAGCGCGGAAAGGTCGACGAGCGTGAGCGGCAGCCCGTGATGCTGGACGAAGCAATCTGCCGGATCTGTTTCGACCAGCTGACGGAGGGCGAGACGTGGCGCCTCGAGTGCCAGTGCAAGGGCGACATGGCTCTCGCACACGAGCAGTGCGCGCTTCGCTGGTTCAATCTGCGGGGCAACAGGTGAGGGGGCGAGAAACGCAAGCGAGCTTTCACCTCCGACTCTTAGTAGAGCGGAAGAACGGAAGCTGTAAAGAGGAGGACAGAGAGGATGTCGAGGTTATACAGAAAGCGCAGTCTTGATCGAAACTCGGGGAACGGATGAGGGGTTGGGGACTAAGTGGAGAACTTGAGGTAATCGATTTTGAAGACCAAAATCAAGCAAGTCTTCTAGAGACGCATGCTTCGATGGCTTGAACAGCAGGGGGCTCTTTTGTCTCTTTTTCACAAACGGAAAACAAACGAATCCTTTCACCTGCCTGTTGAAGCTCTCTAATGTTGGTGGGAAGATGGGTAGGGTCAACAAACGACGAAAGATTGCACGTGTCAGCTTGTTTCCGGACAAGAGCCGTGGGCGTGGATTCAGTTCCGCCACGACTTGTGCCTTCTGCTGATCACTGTCTGCAATTGAGGTCTTGAAACGGTCGTCCGCTCAACAAATTTCTGCTTGAAAGAACCCACAGCTCGTGCTGGCAATCTGTCACCGACGTTTGTTCCAGCACAATCTGTATAATAAGGCGTCACGAGCTTCTCTCGTTTGTTTCCGTAACTGCACGCATACGAGGTATGGCACCCGTGATTTGCGCATCTTGTACGAGGTCACGGCTCTGGCATCGATGCCTTTGCAACGGAACTGGCAACGAAGAACAGCGTACAGGAGTCGTCTAAACTGAAGCGCTCCTCTTCGTTCTCTTTCTTGTCAGGCTGTGCGAAGTGTGCGGCTCGGAGGTGGAGAACCTGCCCGTGATTCTCGAGCGGCGAAGAGAAGGCGAGAACGGCACCACCGACGGCAGCGGCGCAGCGACAGCAGGGGCCGCGGCTGCGGATGAGACGGTCCTCCCGCGACGGTACCGCGACGTTCCAATGGTCTTCATCGCTGCCGCAGTGGCGTACTTTTGTTTCTTCGAGCAAATGCTGGTGAGTAGAGGGGCTTGGCCGTTTCATGAGCCCGAGCGTCTAGCCGCCTAACCTCCACACCAACCCCCTCACAAATTCTCCCGCCAACCCCTCTACAAGCCGTTTGCCTAACCTGCTGTCAAACCCGGCTTTGGACGCTCCCCATGTCCGGGGGCACCCCCCCCACGCGGGCACAGAAACCCTCCCCTCATACGACAAATTCCTAAGTTTCTTTGCTTCCGCTCGGCTGTCTGGATCCCTGCTCCAGCCTCAGATCTTTCCTCGAGGTTTGCCGTATTTGAGGGAGTCGAGTCACTTGTCGGCCGCCCGACTGTTGTCTTCTGTCAAGTTTATCCTCTGCGCGGCAAAGCTTCAAATCATTTGAATCCTGTCAGCACGATCGCGAAGCAAGGCAGAGCGCAAGCAGCTGTGTCGGACTGCTTCCATTTTGTTCGCCCAATGTTTCTCGGGCTCGTTCCAAGCCGCTTGATTCGTTTCTCGCTCGGCCACGTGCCTTGTGCGTTCGTTTTCGAAAGACAAGCCGCCACATTTTCTGTCAACAATCTTTCGAAGATTGCAGAGAACGTGCGCTAACGCAATCTGCTGCCCCCGCCAGGTGTCGCAACAGGGGAAGGACGCGGTGTCGGTGTCGATCCCCGCGTCTCTCATCCTGGCCGTCACGACGATAACCATTGCGGCCAGGACGGATCCAAGCAAGCTCTGGGGCCTGGGGCTCATGCAGTTCTTTTTCGTGGTCATCGTGGCGCAGCTCACGTTCTCGTTGGTGAGAATAGCGACTTTACAGGCCCCTCTACTAGTCTGAAAACATATTGTGAGAGCGGGTCCGAATTGACGGATGCGTTTGTCTATCAGATCATCATCAGGTATCGGGCGTATTGTGGACGGAAACAGGAAGTTCAATCCGACTATTCCAAAGCGCGTCCGTGTATGAGGAAGCCTTGTTAGCAACTTTGAATAATATTGTACGCAGCACGTTTGCTGTGCAAAGGTCATCCTTGAATCTGTAGGAGCGTCCGTTTCAGGTCGAACTCGTTGTTCACTCCCGTGCAACTCGCAAAGGCTGCACAGAGAAGGCGGGGTTGCCGCGCAGCGCTTTTGATCAAGGAAGAGAAGCGTGATTGTGCAACAATGAGCGCTCTACTGAACATCTCATGCTTGGTCTCCATTTTTCAGGGCCACGTGGGCGGTGTCGGGGCGTGTTTCATTGGTGGCTTCGTGGGGACGGTCGGCACGATCGTAGTGTATTCGGTCATCCGGGACATGCGCCGTTACCACAGCCGAACACGCGAGCCTCTCGATGTGCCGCACGGGATGGGCATTGCTGCAAATCAAGGGGAAGAGATGGTGGAAAGGGGTATTGACTCGCCAGACCAACTTCGTTCTGATCCAGTTGACACAGCTGCTGGCGACTCTGATTCACACCGTTCACGACAAAGCAACCAGCCCCCTGCCAGCAGCGGCGGGGGTTTGGAGGAGGTGCGGCCCTAGGTTCCTGTACAAAGGTGCTCGATCTTTTCACGGATGATGTTTATGTAGCAAAGGCACGCAGGGGCAGGGTGGGAGCAATTGTCGAACAGAGCAGCACAGACAAACGGTTGATAACATCTTAAACACGGTGTACAGCAGCCTTTCGTGGTATATAGCTGATTGTAGGGAAGTGGTGATAGCTAACAAGAAAGGACGAAAAAGAAGGCGTTTCGATGTTGAGAAAGTCGCCGTGGCCTGATTGAAAGGAAACATAGGACTGGGGTGCCCTGGGCCCCATGGAAATTTTCAAAACGAATGCTGTAATGTAAGCTAAAGTTCAAAACAGTGCTAGAACCGGACTCCCGACGATTAAGGCCAAGCTGAGTTTGTTTTTGAATGGTGCCCTCTACTTACGATAGTATATTCGCCTGCCAATGACACTGAACCTTGATGGAGAGCGAGCTTACATAGTATACTTATTTCACTAAGGCTTGAGCAGCTTCAACAATGTCTACATGATCGTGATGTGCGTGGCCCCTCCATGCGCTACACTCAAACTTGACGTCATGTGGCCAAATCCTAAACCGGCCCTCTCTTTTCAATCCAACCCTCGGATGTTGCTGGAAACTTGGTAAGGGTTCATCAAACACCTGGTTGCAACATTGTCGACTTGCCAGGTTTTATATAAGGTTAAGCAGTGTACGTTGCGCGTCCATGTTATAGGGACGGCGTTTAGTTCCAAGTCTCGATCGTGAAAGGATTGATGGTCTGCGCGCGACTCTGCAGCTACTAGGCGGCCGAGGCGACCATGGCTGCCATGGTGTTATTTTCGGATCTCCCTCGCTCCTCCACCAAAAATCCTCATCCAACTACCTCTGGAAAGCTCTCATTCAGCCCATTGCAACTAGCTACTCCGCTTTCTTTGCTGTGAAGAGCTGATTCAGTAAGCAATAACTGTAACTTTAAAACCCCTTTCCGGCGGCGGAAGGTGGTTGAAGGAGGAGAGGAGGTGTGTTCGTGTGAAGGGGAGGAGAGAAGAGAAGACCCTTCTGGTAAATTCTCCCGTCCTTCACCCTGCCAATCGGAATTTTAGCC
>DF236958.1:259081-378691 GCA_000708835.1 Klebsormidium nitens | reverse complement strand
CGTTGCGCAACGTTGCTGCAACGCTTGCAACGTTGCCGCAATGAGGAGCTAAATTTGCGATCAGTGTAGCTGAGTCACCATTATGATGAATACCATCATTTAGTCGTTTAGATACTTTCTGACATTGGGGACAATCTTCTGTCGTTAGAGGGACCCTTAGGAGTTGTCCAGTCATTGGGCATTTATTAGCAGGAGACGGGTGTTTCCTTTCCGATTGGTCGATTTAGGCTTTCCCATTGGTCGATTTAGATTTCATATTCATTACGGTGTGAGCTGGGAGGTGGCAGGCCCATTGCTTCAGGCCCATTACTTCTTGCAGTCATTTGCTCATTGGTTGTGTGCAGTCATTGGAGCTTGAGATTCTGTGCTGTGCTTCTGGCATGTTTTTGGCCGAGTTGGATTCTGCAGTCATTGGTCGAGTTGGATTCTCCAGTCATTGGCATGCACAGTCAGCCATCGTTTGCCAGTCATCGGAGGACAGTCCCCCTGATTACTCTTCAGCCTTGAGATTCTGGTCATTATTGAGCTCTTATTTAAGTGCACCTACACAGAGGCTTTGCCTTGAGGAGATTAGGGTTTGGAGAGAGAGTCCCGAGCGTCGCCACTGTCCAGAAGCTTCGCACTGTGCTGTACGCTTTTGTGGCGGGCGTGCAGTACAGTGCCCCACCTCTCTCCTCTTCGGACCCAACGTCTGGACAAAACTTTGCCGCATGTAACTTGAAGGCAGCCAACTTGCTGCAAACCTCCAAACTCCACTCTTAATTTGGACCAAACGTCCCCGGGCCAAGCAACATACATTTTGTAAAACCTTGTCGCAGACTGCCTACTCCACTTGCGGTGATTGCCCCCAAACCGAATGATTGCGGCCCGTCGCGACTGCTTACCCAATACACTGCGGGATGCAGTGCAGGATAAACTGCAAAAGTTATAGACCTAGCACTTTGAGCATGCTTTCGACAGACCTCCCTATTGGAAATTGGCGATTTCAAACTGACAATGTAAATGAATGGCACGCACCGTACTATGCAAACCAAAATCTATTCTGGAATCCGAGCGCCACCTCTACTACTATACCTCTGCCGGCTGGCCTGCAAACGAGCATGAACTCGCATGGTGACCGGTGCAAACATGCATATGACTAAAATGCTAGTTTGAGACTTAGTAGATGCTCTACATGCTGAATATCACAACACTTTGTGCGCTTAGGGTTTAGATGGACGACTATGAATAAGCTACGTAGGTCCTCTTGATACAAATGGTGCACCTTGCTTGTCTGCGCGTGCTGTATTCACCGCATAGTACTCAGTTGGCAGCACATTTATAGGCCTTCGATAGTGATCCCCGTGAAAGTTGCACCTTACATGTTGCAGACGGTGACGTGAGCCACTTCTAAGTAACTTCAGTCTCGCATCGGACTCATATTGGGCGATCACGAAAGCAATCCCAATGGCTTGCTTCTACTCGAATGCCTCTGTAGTCCGCCTTTATGGACGTACAAAACACGTGGCAGTACCTACTCGATACCTTGTTTGGCACCAGGGTGCATGCACATGCGCAAGGGCGCCATGAAGTTGAGGCACCTCCGATCCGCCACGGGGGATGCGGCGCGCAGCCGCGGCACAGGCATTGGCATCTGCAGTACGAGTCTCCGGCTACGCAGGCGTTGCAACTGCTCCTCTAGAACTTACCAAAGGCCCGGTCTTACAAGGGCCCCTAGAGAAGAATTGGAAAACTAAGTTGGAGTAGAAGCCTTATATTAGAGACAATGTAAGTTCCTTTTGCCTCGAACCAGTAGATAAGTTGAGGTGACTTTATATACATAGTAGTTAACTATTCAATCAGGAATGAGGTAGCATGTCATGTACAACCATGTTGCTAGAAAGTGCTTGGTAACTAGAGTAGAAACATTTTTTGATGAAGCCCGAACTCCGAAATTGCTCATGTTTCTGCGCCATGGGCCCAGGTGCCTAAGCGTGTATAAAAAGAAGTGACCATCGTTTGTCTGATCGTCACTCCGAGCATGCAGCAACTGGCAACTTTCGAGATGCTGTCTTCATGCTAGTCTAATTAGCCGGCAATCCAAGCGCGGCATCAGTATAGGCCGTCATGGTTTAAGAGAGGCTCAATAAGCTTCGGACGATTGAAACGCCGAATCCCTACGTCAGATCGGACCCGATTTTTATTACAAGACATGCATCCAAGCTTTCTAAATGTCTACACGTTCACACTACAGCTTCACATATAGGTAGGTGCCTTACAGATACACATGATGCAAACATGCTGCAGGATGAGATTGGACATCGTTGTCGCAGAAGCATTTTTGTTGGTATTCAGCAAGCTGCACATACATAAGAGACTGCAAATACGAAGTACAAATGCTTGCGTACGGTAGTCTGCGAGATCAACTTGCCATGCAATCAGCGGGCTCGAAGTCATTCCACGTTGAGGCAATTGGATGAGATACATTAACTCAATGTGCTCGAACTTATCCTTAGAGCGCATTACATATGAACCGGGCATCAGTCAGCACATCTTTCAAAGTGAGTCGATTGTGGCCGCCAAGTAGATGGTCAAATAGACTGCCAGTGTTAAGCTCGGTGTGATTGTTGAAGAGCAGTCGGTCCAAGTTGTGGTGACTGACTAAGTTGCAGCTGATGACTACGCGGATGTGATATGGGCAAAGCAGAATTGAGTCCTAACGTCGGGCCTGTCCACCTATCGTACATATTGCCAAAATTCGAACGCGGTGACTAGCACCAACTGATGCTGGTTGCGAAAACTACAGTGACTGATAGCAAAGCGCTAGCTTACACTAGTTACAGACCCCTCGTACTACAGCGAGATCCGTCAGTAGGCTGTGACAAAGAATAGCATATAGCTGAGGACTAATCCTCAAGACTGTCTTGAACTTCCGAACTCCCAGTGGTCAAGTAGATTAACCTACTACTTTTGCCTATGCTACACCCTCAACAGTTTGCCAAAGAAGACCGTCTCCTCTGGCAGTCGAAGTGACTGCGGTCCAAGAATCCTTCCGAATACGACAAGCGCTCAGCCCATAACTCCAACGTTCACAATGGGAACGACACGAGGTACTAAAGTAACGCTCTCAAAAACTGACTCTGCAACTCGCCGAAAAAGGGATCACCCTTGCGTTCCGAACTACTGCCACCAAGGGGAAAACGAAAGGATGCCGATTCCCGGCACCACCCATCATTGTCCAAATCTCGAAGCAAAGAACTCCTTGAGAAGAGGCTGGACCTTCTTCCGTGACGCTGTCAGGCACGTTTGATTGTAAACCTTGGAAAAGTCGGGAAATCCCGCTGCAGGATTCGCTGTGAGCCTCAACCCCGCATCTGGCGATGCCAGGAACTTGGCGATGTCCCTGACGAGGGCCTCGTCGTCAGCCACGATGGCAATCTGGCGCTTGAAGTTGCCCATGACGTCATAGAACATGGACATGATGACGAGGACCTCCAGGTCATGTTGCGCTGCAAAAGAAGTCGACAGCCCTCGTAAGTCTCCAATCCGTTACAAGATGATCTGGTCTTTCCTATTGAGCAGTCTTCTTTGGTGCAAAGAAATCCGTCTGTCATTCCCAAGTTGAGTGAAGATGATCGATAAGATGATTCTTAACATGAGAGCCTTCGATTCAAAACAAAGGGAGAACTGAAGTAGTCGTTTGAGGCAAGCAGATTTTGCTCCAGAAACGCAAGGAAAGAGGTAAGCGGGGTTGATCAGTTGCTCACCTGCAAACGATTTGACCTCCGATTTGAAGTCCTTGTCCTTTGATGCCATCTTCCGGAGAGGCAGCCCCACAGCACTGATCCCCACATTAGCGTCAGGGGCCATCAGCCACTGCTTGTAGTCCTTCCGCAGAAGGTCTGCCGTGCTAAGACCTGATTGATCGAAGCGTTTTGCCCTCACTGCAAAAGCCGGCAGGCAACTATTAAAAGAGGAGCCAAAGGCAAGGACATAGCGTTGGAAGAGGTGGCCAGGCTGTTAGAGCAACTGTTGTAATCTGCTCACACTGACTTGAGGTCTTATGTTTGATCCCCAGTGGGTGACAACAGAGAGATGCAAACTTGCAGGGCCTGCCAGTGATCCAGAAGTACAAATGACGACATCAGCGACAACCCTTCCAAAGAGTGAAGATTGCGGAAGATACTCACGGAGCTCGAACAGGCCGTAGCGCCCCAGAGTCCCTGCTCCGTTGACCAATAGAGCCGCCATGATCTCGTCTGATTCGGTGCTTCGGCCCACTGTGTCATCGAGGTTGGAAGTGTCGAGAAGAATTGCTGAGAGCAGAAGCTTGCTCAGGCCCCGTCCTTGGAGCAGCTCTGGCGCTTGCTCGGAGATGCGCTCCGCGACGAGTGTGCAGCAGGAACCAACCTGCAGACACCATCAAGTTGCCGTTAGAAGCCCTTCGAGCGACGCAGTACAGTTGACACAAACACGAGCATAGTGCGCTCGAGTGAAATACTCTTTCCAATCAACTTTGTTCACAATTGCGTGAGGCTTGCTTCATTGGATATAGACTGCAAATTTTTGGAGCAGAAGAGTTAGAGAACTCACTGGCTCTATAAGTCGTTCCTCCACCCAGGGATACAAACCCTCCGGCTCATGATGGTCAACGATTTCAATGACAGATCGATGCAGGTGCTCCTGGCTGCGCGCCAGACGGTTGTGATCGACCAAGACCAGCCGCAATCTTCCGCTTGAAGAAAGCGCGTCAAGGTCCACTTCGTCCACAAAAAGAAGGGCGTCCAGATCCAGTCCCATTGTGCTGCAAGAGAATTGGCCAAAGAAATATAAGCAAGCCAGCAAACAGAAGGATCTGCCTTCCATCCTAATTGCAAGAATTGATGAGGAATGTGCTTGCAGAGGAATATGCTTGCCAAGGGATCGCTGCCAAGGCCCCTCTTGGTTGCAGCCAGATGCAAGCAGACACGCTTCACTGAAGTTTGTCCAGGCTGTGAGCCCATGCTTCGTTTCTTCCTCTCCTAGGATCTTCATACCTGAAAAGGTATGCTGCTTCTGTTCTCAGGGGCAGGTCTCTCCTTGGTATGTTTAGCAGGGGCACTACCACAGCTGAGGAAGGACTCCTGGTGGCCTCCAACAAACGTGCGTAAGCAATCGCAGAGACCATCGAATCCAAGTCTGCCGCTTCATTGCCCAGTACAACCGTGATGGGAGTGTTGTTGGCACGATCCTCAAACCTGCACACATTGATAAAAGGATCAGCGCTCAGGAGCAAATTTTGCCAGATAAGAGTCCTTGATTTGTTCCTGAATGTGTACTAGTGCTCATCCCTGACTCTAGGCTTTGGAATCCGATGGAAATGCGAAGTGCTGATCAACTTATTCTTGGCAGAAATAATTGAACCGTCCTAGAAACAAATGGGTTCCCTGCTGACATGTTCTCACAATGACATACTAATATACAATGTTCTCACATGCTAAGATACAATCAGAGTTCCCACTTGTAAGACCAAACCACAGCAAAAAGATACTCAGTGCTGGTGCGACCAACTCACCTGTATCTGCTCTCCCGCAGGAACACATTCAGATCTTCCACTCCTGTGTCAAATCCTGGGGACAAAACTTCCAGCTCTGGCTCAAAACCAGACACTGAGCACGAGTCCGGGGTAGAAGGCTCTGATTCGGAAGGGAAGGCATCATGGTCGGATGGTGAGGAGGAGGCAGCTTCGGAGCTTGGCGATAGTAATGGTGACTCAGGAGGTGAGTATCTATCATATGGGAGGTTGAGATCAGATTGGAATGGAAATGGCGAGCTGTTCGGGGAGAAGAAAGGGTCCTCAGAGCCATCCTCTGTGCTAGTGCACAGGAAATCTGATTCAGAGGGTGATGGAGACAGGGAGGGCCCTGCTTCAAATGCTGATTCTGGTGTTTCTGCTGATGTGCGCAAGCCAGGTCCCTGCAAATTCGACATCAGCGGCATCAGCACTCAGTTTGGTGACACCAAGCTCCAAGGCACCTTCAATTTAACCTTCGCTCAAATACAGCTTCAAAGAAGCATCTGATTTTTTTGGCCACAAACAGGACACGAGACTTGATCAAAGAATGTTCACACAAAGTTACATATATCCTGTTGAATTGCGAAGGTAATTCTTTCTGGAAGTTAACGGCACATATTGAAACGACAAAGGCAAGAGAAATGTGCAACTTGGTGAGCAGACTGTTCACTAATGGCGCACCTGCTGAGCATTATGGATTGCCTTCAGCCATTTCAGGCTTTGATCCCCCTGTGCAGCAGGCTCTACCCTACTGCCAGCCCGCTTCCCAGCCGAGCTACCCGATCTGATCCTTGCGCTCAGTCGCCTGAACATTGTTCCTGATGCAAGCCCCGACAATGTGGCCAGCTGCAGGCTTCCCTGATCGCCCAAAGGCGTTGCAACAGAGTTCACACTAAAGATTAAACCTCTTCCACTTCCACTGCGAGCCCACTTTGCGGCAACCGCTGCCGCCGTCCAAGCCAGCGTCTCTGCACTCAATCCAGCAAGTAAGGTCCCTCGCGGACACGGCCACCAAACTTCCTGGAGTAATGCAAGGGACACCACCTCCAGTCCTTGTGGTCAAAGCCAGGCCACTGCCAAACGCGGTGGAACTACCTAGTCTTCCTCACGAAGGATTCAAACAAATGTGGCCGCCCGGATCAGCACGATCGATCTTCTCCTGTACCGAGTAGGTAGGAATGTAGGCCGTCACTGCACAGGGCACTGATCAAAACCACCGGCAGCGGAGAACACTCGCGAGTCGCTTTGCTCGGACAGGCGAACTGGATCTGGTGACTGGATGCACAGAACTCGCCTGCCCAGTGCCAATGAGTCTGAGCACCAAGATCGAGGCTGGTGTCAGTGGTGAGAGTGTCGTGCTGATTCCTGAACTCATGTCAGGCCCCGTCAGCCCACATCAATTACAGGTGGAGGCACCTACGGTAGTGGCAAATGGTACCGGTACGGTACTACTCACTGTAGTACAAAGTACCTACGTACTGTACCTTCTGGCAAAAAGAGTAATTCGATAAAGTACGCGCGTTCAGTACCGTGGGCCTGGGGGACGCGTATGGCAGCCTACTTATAGCACACGACTGATAGGACAAAATGTTCACCTGCATGCTGTGACGTACCTAGGTAAGTTTGCCCGAATTAAGCTCTGAACGATTCGCTCATCACCGGCAGGATTTTGTCGTGGTGTCAGTTGCCACTGTCAGAGCGATCGAATATGCTCTTTCCTGTTTCCAGTAAGATTTTCAATGAGCATATTCTATGCTGTTTAATAGTGTCCAACTTCTCAATTCCGAAGGCGTTCTGTGTAAATTACTTGTTCCGGCGTCGAAGTCCGGGACAAAAACGCCTGAAGGTTAGCGATAACGCGGAGGTTGAACAAGGCTGGCGCCGCCAGGCAGATTGCTGGCTACGGTACCTATCCCGCAGTTTCAAACCGCTCAAGAAGTTGAAGCAACCCCCACGTTTGTCCAATCCCCGCAGGTTTGTCGTTTAGGGGCGGCTTTTACGCCAGCCTTGGGTGGCACCCCTGGCTTCAGCAATTATTGATGTCGAGGAGCTGGGATCTCCGTTATCAACGGGGGATCAGGGGTTCAGAACTTGCTGACATGGCGTTCGTGCACCACACTCCAGATCTCACATGTGCATTGTGGCGTCCACATGAGCACGCTTTTTGTCGGCAAGTCGCAAGTACATAGATACGACAAAACCAGGTACCGTAAATTGCTATCACTCCGTTCGATCACTCCAGGTACCGTATAGGTACCCTGTGCAGTCGATCGTGGACCGTGTTTGTACTTCCTACCGGTCCCAAGGGTCGTCGCGACCTCAAATGTGACCACCCTGTCACTGCTTTGAATCTGATCCTGGGACCGTATTTGCAGTCTTGACAGAAATCTGGATCTTGACTCGGTCCGATACCTAATGATTAGGAGCTAGGTAATCGATTACCGGTACTAGGTAGGCAGGTACTAGGTAGTAGGTGGGTACCTGGGCCCTGGGTACGCCACGGTACACATAACCATAAAGTTTAATAACTATAAGGTACGTTCCGTAAAAGGAATTTCTTCAACCGTAGAGGACTACTGTACATGTAAAGCCCCGGGCAACACTAAAAACCTAGGGTAATGTGACCGACAGACCCTAATGTTACTGGGAAGTGCCCGGTTGTCATCCGGCTGCTTGCGACATCGAGACCCTAATGTCAGAGGGAGGGCCTGCGTGTCACCCGGTTGCTTGCGAGACCCTAATGTCCCAGGGCAGGCCCGGTTGCTTCTCGGGTACGCACCGCGCAGCGCGGGGTACGACCGCGCAATCATTAAACGTACAGTCCTCTTACGCAATACAATACCTTATAGGTCACATTGCCTTATAGGTATTAAACTTTATTTATATCGGTACTAGGTACCTAGGTACGTACTGCCTACCGTGGTACGAGAACGAACGTCCCTGATTGTGGAATTCCATACCACGGTAACATTTGTGGTTAGCGGACAGTAAAACCCCATGCACAACGTGACCTTCTCCGTATCCGAAAGCACCCTAACTCCATACTAACCTTACTTGCTTTCGTCGAACTCCCTTGGTACCCGTTAGTGTACCTACCTCATCAATACTGGTACTGCTCAATGCTCAGAGTTTACCTAGTACCGTACCTAGGTACTCCAGCTCCAGACTCCAGAGTCCAGAGTCCTGACTCCTCAGTCGAGTGACTATGCCTCAATGATTGCTACGAGAAACGATACTCTACGCTTTTGGCGGTGCGTGCGAACGATCGACGGCGCGAAACCTTGGCTCAGTAGCAAACATGCATGTACGGTACAATCCAACGGATACAAGCCCGCACGTTTTCTTGGTACCGTAGTTGCAACCTGCACGATGCAGATTCCAGACGCAGCGGATAACATTGTAATGATTGTCGTTGCATGAAATTGCAACTTTCCCGTAAACGGTACCTACCTACTAGGTACCTAGGCTACGGATACCGTACGGTAGGTACCGCAAGTGAAACGAGTGCGCGCTGCCAGTGCGCGCCGCGCCATGCAGGCGGTCGCGGCCGGTGAGCGGCACGTGACTGTCTGAGGACTCGACTCCTCATTTAAATACTTTACAAATCAGCACTTCCAACTTGGACTAGGGTGACAAGATCATGCATCCCCATAAGTCAATAAGTTGAGCGTATTCTGCTCGAGCACATGAACCTGTACTCAGGACATGATCAAATTGTCGTAACACATATGGATTCACATGATGTGACAGCCAAAACTAGTTTTGGGAAACCGGCCTTCAATATACATATAGATTCGTGACTTCATCGTAACCGACGCGCGTCAGGATATCAGACTAAATATCACAATCTTGGCACAATTCTTTACAAATCCAAGCTGTGCAGTCTACTAGGGCTCTCTGCAATCCGGTCTGCATCTGTCTGCATTCCTTCACTTCAGTTACATCCTGGCAGCACATGTACCGCGTGTACGCTAACACGTTTCTAGATTTTGCAAATTCGAGTGGTCTAATTCTGCTCAGTGTACGTATGGACGGACTCAAGATCGTTCATTGCGTGGATCAGCAATCATAAACATTGTATGCCATGAGAAGCCAATGGCCGCACATGCTACGGCGTGTCAAAAGAGACCATCAGCCTTGCATACGCATCTTGGCACGTGCACGAATTCGATGGTACTTCGAATTCCATGTTTCAAGGTCACGATCAGAGTCTCATTGCCGAGATGCGATAACGGCATACAATTTTTGCAGTCAACCTCGTTAGTAAACATACCTACAAGCATTTGAGTTCGAGCTAGTCCTTTGCCGCATGTGCACACTGCAAGTCCCTTGAAGCAAAATCCCGCATCATTATGTCTGATTTGATCACATCATCACGTTTCTGATTTTACTGCCCCTGACGTAAAACCAGATTGATGAAATAGAGAGCACCATTTGCTGGATCTACTTCTATTCGCAAGTGAAGGCTGACATTTGGATGGCGTCACCTGACTCACAGATGGTGTACATTGGTTTAAAAAGATATCGCTTGACAACGAAGAACAATTAACATTTACAATTACTTGCTACAAATCGCTCAGACCTCCAGGATTCTCAAGAGCAATGCAGATAGAGTGTATTACCTTAGCCACCCATAACGAACCTCGACGAGTGCAACAGAACGCATGTAACAAACCTTCTTTTTCTTCAATTATATGTAGCAACGGAACCCGTTCACGGGCCTGCATTGGGAAGCACAGAACAGACCTTGTCAAGGGGGTCATAGTCGTCCGCTGCCCACGGTTGCTGAGCATTTGCATGAGCAGATGCTCAAGCCGATGACCGAAGTTGTCCAGAAATCGAGGAGCAACGACAACTTAGTGCAATCGGCAACATTCCCATGCCCAAAAAGTCCGTCCACACGGTATGCTACGTCATTATGCGTTATTCTTCCGTGTGCCCGCGACAATCGCAAGCCTACTTTTCAACGTAAAGAATCCATGAACGACAATCGTAGCTCGTACCGAACCAACAAGCAATAAAATAGTGCACGTTTGTCTTAGAGATAAGCTTGAGACAAACCGGATAAAAGCCGACAAGCCTAGAAGCCCCGTCTGAATCCTGAAACGGGTCTTCACGACTTTGCATCATGTTCCAACTACTTCACCATGCTCAAGAACCGACCCGCCAATCTTGGCCGCAATCGATCGAAATCGTAGCACTTTTGAAACCTCAGCTCCAATTCCAAGAGGCTAGTTTGGTGCAATGGAAAAGGCAGACTAAGTTAAGCTGAGCTGAGATCCGTGAAGGGTCCCAAGAACCGGTCAGGCTCTTGGAGCAGGCTGCCTTGCATACTGCAAACTCAAAAAGGGAAGCCCCTTTTACAATGTCAATGATCGATTTTAAGTGCTCAAAGAATTCAGGCCCAAAAGTTCTGGACTGCATGATAAGAATGTTTGAGATGATTGGCTCGGCTCACCAAGTCGGAGAGGCTTATTGGACCCCAGTGATCGTCGGCTCCAAACAGTAAGGCAACCTTTCCCTTCTGACTGTCCAGAAATTCCCAGTCAGGGAGTTCCAACCTTGCAAACTAGCAACCCGAAAAAGAGTGCTGTATTGGTCAAGGCGTCCTTCTCCTTTCACATCAACATGTTCAACGGATGCACCCCTCCAGTGCAAGATAATGACGCAATGAGTTGTCAAATTCACCATTGGCAAGTGTTCGGAGTTGTGAGAACGCAAAAGAACTGAGCACGCCTCCTATCGTGTACACGCTACGCTTGCAGCATACTGAGCACCGCTTTCCACTTAAGGGGAAGCCGGGCAGAGGGGGCGACTTCACCAAGCACCAAACAGAAGAGAGTTGTTATACTAGACGGTCGGGGCACAACTCACTGTTTCGAACTCGGTAGCACCCATGTACACGTAGTTAGCCGCCACATGGTGCTGCACGACAAAGTGTACAAGCCCTTCAGGTCCACGATGCAATCGGATTGAGTAAGTAGCAAGGGTAGCTGAACAAGCGAACGAGCGTCGATCTTAGGTCTAAAAACTCCTCATACCAGATGTCTCACTCGAAACATGAACTGAAATTTGGACACTCCTTGCCCCGGCAATCTTGCCGGTTCTTAATCCCCGTGACGTCTGTCGGGGACGATCTGTCAGGCCCCGACAGATCTTCGGGCCTGCTTCGGTGGACGGTAAGAGGCATCAGAACCTTCATACAGCCGTCCCAAGTCTCGCCCGTTCCGATTGCAAATTTAAAATCTAGAGGCGAGATTGGCAGGTCATAAGACAGGCGACCAGTTCAATTATCACAACGACTATCCACTCGTGGCAATAAGACTGCTTTAAAAGTAAGAAAGCTCAAGAAAAGTCAACAGAAATCCAACCTAGCAAAGGAAGGGCAGCTTCACAGTCTCGTCTAAGCTCCCGAATTCGTTCCAAAAGATCGATCGAAGCCCCGCAGACTCTCTCAAACTTGTCGTACCATATTCGGTTCCAAGGTCGCAAACCCCTGGGCATCACGGGTGCAGGTAAGGCCCCGACCTGGCACTTCGGGCAGCAAATGGACAACAAGTTGCTAATCAACCCCAGCCCTGAAACAAGCATCTAAGGACCAATGGTTGTCGTCAGAGAAACGAGTGGCTTGCTCACGGTCAGCATGTACCGGCGAGTGACGTCGATGGCTGGCTGGTCCCAGGCCTTCCCAATCGTACTTCGGAGCAAAGCCATTTGCAGACTGGCTGGGAGGAAGCCCAGAGTACCGGCCAGGGTACTGAATGCTAGCCTCGCCGGATAGAAGCGCGTCGCTCTCCCGAGGATCTTTTGCTCTGATGAATCAAGATTGAGCTGCAAGAAGGTAAGCGGTGTACTTCAAGATATTGCTTCAGAAACTAAGATGAGAGGAGGGACGAATATGCGAGAGCTCGCAGCTCGTCGAAGGTGCCGGGGCATGAGCAGAGAAACATCCCCAAAACTTCGGACGCTATCTTGAACGCCATTCCATTCTTCGAGGGACTGGCTACGAAGCAAAGCGCGGAATCGCAGATCCACAGTTTCCTCTCAAAAAGCCAAGTCGAGAGGAGCATCGGTCTTCGTGTATTGGTACTGTTGAAGAACCGCTTCTCCACATCCGTCAACAATAGAAACCGTCTACCTGCTATCTATATTAAGCTCCAGATTCTGCAAATGTTTAACAGAGGGAGTAATCTGCAGACATGTTTGTAATCGATCAGAAGTTGGTCCGATCTTCATGACCAAAGAACAGAACGAGATGCAGATGTTCAAATCAGTGCCTTACCGACAGGAAGGGGTAGAGCCCGATGACTTTTGTGACAAGCTTTGGAAAGCGTCTCAAGAGCTCTAGCGCAATGTGCGCCCCAATGGAGTGCCCCACAAGAATGACTGGAAGGCCCTGGTCCTCCAGAGTCCTCAAGTAGGCTGCCTTATGCTCAATCTGGTCCTGCACATGAGTGGCATACCTGGAGTCAGAAAGGCTTGCGTTGACCAATGCCTGATCATGGAGGTGCCTGGTTCATCCCTGTCATGGGCCTTTTTTTGAATTGCAAGTGACGCGCTTCTCAAGCGCTCATTCTTCTGAAGTTTTGGCAGAGGCCCCATGGACCTCGCTTTGACTTCTCTTGAGGGAAATACTTCTGTTGGAAGATTCAAGAAGCCCCAAAATCGCATTGTCCCAAACCAAAACGGAGATTCAATCAGGTCCAGACTGTATGGGTGTGGGGAACGTTTATCAAGGACCAAAGTGCAACTCCTTCCACAGTACTGTAACTCAAAACCGAAGCTGTCCTTATCGAGCCTGTCACCAGCTGCCAATGTGCGCCTTGCTTCAGCGGATGACATCAGGTCCAGCACATATAACTATTATGGAATGACTGGCAACAACTTATGAGTTGATCATCTGAGTCATCTAACACTTACAGAATGAGTTGCCTTGATTGGATCACTTGCCTGTAGTGATGACAGCTTTCCCTTTTCCCAATCTCTCTGTGTATGACCAACATGACTTATGCATGTGATCTTCCACTTTCTACTGACGACCTCTGAAATTAGGCCAATCAACTCCTCATAGTAGGCAACAATACCTGCAGGTTGAACTCTGGTGTAAGCTTAGTCTGGCCCCCAAAGTACGTGCAAGCTTTACATTGAAGGGCTGGTCAGACAATATGACCAGCTTTAATAAACAGGACTGCAAACAACGAACCAGTCTGGGATAGGGAGTCCTGAAATCACTTTGTATTGTGAAGATCAATCAATAATCAGCAATATGCAAGCGCGACTTGAGAAAGCCACTTTGGAAAAAAGCAAGGAAGCAATCTGCGCCACTGATTTGAGTGGGTTTGGGGGCGCAGCCCCCGCACGGCACCACCACTTCTCAGGCTGAAACTTGACTCCGTCACTTACCAGGATTGCCAGGGATAATTACAAGATGCACCAAAGGAGGCTCGCTGGAGTCCACACTCAAGACCTCTGTTGTGTGATTACCAATCAGACTTATACTTAGCACAGGCTCAGGGGGCGAGGACGAGTGTGTCGATTGCATTTCATCAACCACTGTGCTTTTCACAGCCGCTATGTCTCCTTGCAGAGTGTTTGATGTTGCAGAGGGCATCTTTTGACAGCTCCCAGTGCCGCCACGTGATGATAATGCTGGCTTTGGGTCCGTATAGAAATGCTGGCTGCTGAAGGAGGTGAGAGATCCAGCAACACTGAAACTACAGCACAGAGGGGTTCTGCAATTTCGGTGGGCTGACTGTTTCGGTCGATGAGTCGTTGTCTTCCTGATCAGTTGAGCTCCACTAGTTAGACAAGTTGGCGGGCTGTTGAGGAATGCAAACAGAGAAGATGCCTTTAAACTCGCCTTCGATTCATACCAACTTGCACAACTGCCTACTACTTGCAGATGAGCTCTGAAGAGGGCTGATTGACTAGATTTGCTGATCAGATTGCTCATGTTTCCAGGACACCCTCAAGATGCAATTCGACATTGGCATCAACCGTACAGTATTTTCTGCCAATGAATTATGCAGGCGATCAGAAACTTTTCCTGCTTTGGCCCTGGGTCTGCTCGTGTGGCAGACAAATCCAGCGCCCCACTGCGCTAGCTGGAAGAGCAGTCCCTCAGCTGTGCCCGCAGCCCTGCATCACTCCCATCAGCGCCTTCTGCATCTTTGCATGGCCTGTGGCCCAGACGATTTAAGCGTCGGCATTGAGAGCCCACGTGAGAGACTCCCCGGTCGTCTCTTTCTGGGGGATTTGGCCTGAGTTTGTATGGCCGGGGGAGAAAGTAGTGGGTTTCAAACCGTCGACTCCCGATATGGTTGACTCGGACGGCTCAGATGCAACGGCACAGTTGTCCAACGTCGTGCTGGCGGTGTACTCGCCTAAACCATGTGCTTGTCCGTGCATCTCTGGCTTGTTGTCGAGCTCCCATACTAGGTAGTCATAGAGTCACACGTTCTGTGTTTCAGGAAGCTGCAACGGAGGCTGCACAGCGTTCATGAGCGCCAGCAAGGCGTAATGGCTTCCAGCTGTCGCGTCCATTTTCCAGGCACTATGTCTGTAGCTAAGCTGGTGCCACAGGCTCTGTCACCTGGCAGCTTAAGTGGCTCAAAAGCCAATGTCGCCAGTGCTGGAGCAGCGTCACAGCTCTCGGGAGGTACTGCGTCGTTGTCCTCTTTCAGCAAGCTGTGCGGGCTTTGCCTGACAGCCATTTCCCTGCCCAAGTCTAAAAGTCGATCGCGTCGTGGGCCGATTGTGAGGGCTCAGGAAGGGGGCCGTAATGCAACGGTGGTGAGAGGAAGCGAAGCGCCGGAGAAGCCGGCAAAACTTAGACTAGGCCAGGGTGGCAATATTGTCGAATCTCAGCATGGTGCCTTTGTTGTCTACCCGCCAACCATTCCCGTCAAGCGCAGGGTTGGTCGGAGCATTGTGCGGCCAGAACCCAGACAGAAACCCAAGGAGAGCTCTAAGCGAACGACAATTCAAGGGGACGATGAGGAAAGAGACGCGGTTTTTCTGGAAAGTAAGGAGTCAAAGTTGGCTGAGAAAGCGGCAAAATCGAGAGCGAGGGAGGGTTATCTCAAAGATGAGGAGGAAGAAGCGGAAGTGCAGTCAGAAGGGAAGGACGCCGCACCGGGGTCTTTAGCAGCGGGGGAGAGTGAGTCAGCAGAGGAAGAGCCCTACTTTAGGGGCAAGGCAGACGTCCGATTGGACTACGACATCAGGCCGGTGGTGGAGAGGATCAGGCAGGAGGGGCTTGAGGTTATGGCGTTGTTTGTGGATAAGCTTGGGGTTAGGGACATGGACCGCATCCTGCTGAAGTTTGGGGCAAGGGCGGAGTGGCAGGTGGCGCTGCGGGTGTTCGAGTGGATGTTGAAGGTAAGCCCGCTGGCAGTGGCCGAGTGAGTTGATGTACCAGCTGGACTTGCGACCACCATTTCATCGAGGCCGGTAATGGTCATGGGCCGCCTTGCGCGCCGCTAGTGTGCACCACCACCAGCTGCTACTGCATTTAAGATGCCCGCATTTGGCTGGTGTCAAAGTCGAATTGTTCAGCAAAGAAGCGGTCCACTCTTGATGGCTTCAATGCATTTCTCGCTTTTCATTAGGGCTGTGCGAGTTTCTGCATTATTGCGGTCGCGGCATGTTGCTCAGCGATGCAACGAGTTAGGCAGTGCCATTTTAATCTTTTTGATTGCTGCTTGTATACCAACAGACATGCCAGAAAACAGTCATCCAGAATTAGGGTTTGCTGCGCACTGTGCCTTGACATAGCTTTTGCTCATGAGCAGCTGGTGTCTTTTCTTCTCTGCAGGATCGGTTTCTTCAGCCAGACCAGAAGACATACACAATCATGATGGACATTTTAGGGACAAACAAGCAGCCCCGGCTGGCTGAGGAAATGTTCCAGAGCATGCAGGAAGAGGGGCTGGTAGACACGGTAAGACAAGCAAGAGCGATTTGACGAGTCTCGTCCCCAGAGAGTTGTTCACGTGTTCACCATCGTTCAGTCATTGGCGTTGTTTGAAAAGAGAGGAAGGAGTACTGGGGCAGGTCTCTTTGTGAAAAGCTGACGTGTTGATGCAGATCCTTCTTATGAGTGTGTGCACTTGCAAAACTGCTTTCTATGCGGATGAATTTGTTCACCCAAGTTACTCAAAACGCTTCTTTTCGTCCTGCAGAGGGCGTGCAACGTCCTACTAAATGCGTACGCTCAGGTCGGCCAGGCGAAGCAGGCGTCGGCTCTCTTTGGTTACATGAAAGAGCAGCGCATGAGGCTGGACGCATACACGTATAGCAGTGTCATCAAAGCCCTCAGCCGGGATAGGAGCAGGACGGACGAAGTGTTGGCGTTGTTCCAGGAGATGCAGGTGGGCCGCCTTTGTTAGATTGCGGAGTCGGTATGCATTTAAGGTGTGGGAGGACCGGTCGTCCTAGTCGCCCAGATGGTCGAGTCTCCGCTTCACTCATCCCTTGAGAGTCAAAGGTCCAGTCGCGCTGATTACTGATCAGGTGCTCCTGATAGGAGTGAGATGGGAGTAAGGGGAAAGGTTCGTTGATGTGCGGCGGCACAGGGCGCCTTTGGGAGAACCAAAGGATCATGCCCCGTTTGCGAATCTTAACTTCCTTCAAGAAGCAATGGAAGCGATCCCTTATGTTTTGGGATCTGCTTTGCTCTGAGCGAAGTGAGATGTCTGGCCTCCATTTGGTGTGCCAACTTGGTTTGCCAGTTGCGCTTTTTTATCTGAAGCTGAGACTGACATTGGATGCTTGATCCGAAACCGAAAGTTGTGGACGTCGTCAATCTGCTCCACCAAGTAGTGGTTTCGGCAAGGGCCTCACTTCAGGCTGTGATTGACTGGGACAGGGTGCCGAGAACGGGACAGTAGACAGAAATTAAGCATTGGGAGGGAACGGGAGAGCTTGATATGCGCCAAGAATACTTTTGCTTATATAGCGACTTCATGGCAGTCTCTTTCCTTCCTATCAGAATTGACAAGCTCCACCAGATAAATCATTGGTTTGTCCTTCTCTCCAGGCCGCCCGGATAGCGCCCACGTCCGTCATCTACTCGCAAATGATCGAGACCCTGGGTTCGGCTGGGTTTGTGGACCAGGCAGAGAGCGTCTTTAAGCAGATGCAAAGGTCGGGAGTGGCTCCCGAACTGGTAAGATCTACACGAACGCTGGAGAACGCATGGGCTAGCTCGAATCGCGAGTTCGCTTGTATTCCGACTTGTTTTTGGAGTAGTATGCAATTGTTGAGCATCTAATCTGGCGCTTTCCTGCTTTTGTCGGTTGGGAATCTTCAAGCTCCTTGTCTGTTGTTGCTTTCTAAACTCGGGGAGGCGGGGAGCTTCCTTCTTTTGTTCTCTGCTGATGCAACTGCATTTCGCTGTTGATACAGATTGCGTTCAACTCCCTGCTGGCAGCGTATACAAAGCAGGGCATGATCAGCAAGGTCGAGGCCATTTTTGACGATTTGAAGCAAGCGGGCTTTGAACCAAGCAAGTATACCTATGCGACCGTAATTAACGCGTATGGGTAAGCCATCCACAGCACTGCGTTTTTGCAAGCCGTTTAATCTGCTCCTTGGGCGTGTCGGACCCAAGATAAGCTGGTAAATTTCGAGCACCAGATTGGCAGCAGATGGTCCATCGTGAGTGGAAAATTTCCATAGCCGATACGGATTGGGCCCGTTCGTTAAGGGAAGGGCTTTTCCAGCTCATCCAACGTGGCATGAAGTCAAGCAGTCATGTCTTCAGAGCATATTGTCAGGTAGAAGGGAGAATTCGGGTCTGAAAAGTGCTGTCGGTTTGCAGTACCCTTTGGTCTATGCAACAGCGTCTTTTCAAGGCTGCTGGCAGCCAGGGTTCTTCGAAAGCTTGTCTTCAAGGATTGCCTCCGATCCTTGCGAGGACCTCACCTCGAGTTGTCATGAGGATCTTGCATTAAAAGCACGTTCCTCGATGCTCCTTGTCCTACATGTTCCTCACGACCGGCCTCTGATCTGAGAGCTGCTTCGTTTCAGGAACGCGGGCGATCTCGATTCCGCCGAGCGCGTTTTTGCGGAGTACCTCGCGTCCCCCCAGGTCCAAGAGCCCGGCCCCCACAACGCCCTTATGGGCGTCTACGCCCGCAGGGGCGACCTCACGAAAGCGCTCCAAGTGTTCGCCGGCATGAATGAGCGGGGGGCATCTCCCAACGACGTTTCGGCCGTAATTATCTTGAGCTCTCTGGTGCGCGCCCGGAAGATGAACGAGGCGGAGCAGCTTTACGAGACGATAGAAGCGCTGGAGATCTCGCACAGCACGCAGCTGTGGAACGCGGTGATCCACATGTACGGCAAGGCGGGCAAAGTGGGCAAGGCAAGGGAGGCGTATGCGACGATGCAGAAGGAGGGCTTCCGCCCGAAC
Organism: Klebsormidium nitens; assembly: GCA_000708835.1. Classification (NCBI taxonomy): domain Eukaryota; kingdom Viridiplantae; phylum Streptophyta; class Klebsormidiophyceae; order Klebsormidiales; family Klebsormidiaceae; genus Klebsormidium; species Klebsormidium nitens. Next base: position 359,741 of record DF236958.1, on the reverse strand, counting down.
GAGGTGAGGGGTCCAGACGCTTTCGACATGCTGTTGCAGGAAGTCTTTGTCTGGAACCTTTTGAGCGGAACAGGGATACGAGACTTTCATTGAGACCAGTCTGGATTGTTGGGTGAATTGATTGACATCCTGGTTTCTAGTGGTCCAGTTGTCGTTTTTAGCAAATGGCTGATGTCGTTCCGTGCCTAGGTGTTCCGTGCTTGTGTCGGTTGGAAGTCTCAAAGATGGAGCGTGGGACGTGCACGGGTGGTCAGTCCACATGTTGTCCAACCTCTTTTTGGATTGATTTTGACACGCTCAGCCTTATCGGCTATCATGATCTCCTCGATCAGATTCTCTTTCTTGTTGCGAGGAAGCATGCAGAGGCTGTGTGAATGCCACTTCTTTTTGGTAGGTTAAACTGCCAACTTGCGGTCTTTTTGGTAGGTTAAACTGCCAACTTGCGGTCTGTCTCCTCCTCCTTTAATCGATCATGGAAAGGCTGCTTCACTTTCGGTCCGTGATCTCGTCATTCTCGTTCTCTTGTCTCTGACGACCTCGAGTACTCCGAACGTGCATCGCTTTTTCATCACAGTTGCAGAATACGTGAGATGTCGTTCTGTCACTCTTCTTACCGGAGTATCTCTTTTATGTCATTCAGGTCACATACCGCGAGCTTGCCGCCCTGGACCGGCTCGAGCGTGGCAGCGCCCCGATGCGTGCCGTCAACGGCACCCCGGTACCCCGACTAGAACAACGGACCCTCCTAGAAATGGTCGGAAAGGCCGTGCAAGAGGGCAACCTCCGAGAAGCTCTAGTCGTCCTGCGGGCCGCTCTGAAGGACACCCGCGCCGAGTTCGAAGTGCAGGCGTTCAACGTCTTTTGCAGAGCGTGCGAGAGAAACAACGAGTGGGAACCCGTCGAGGAGCTGTGGAGGGAGATGCGGCAGCAGGGCAGGCAGCTGCCAGCGGTGAGTTCGCAAACAGTAGGGGGGCTTCGAAGTCTGAGGGTTTAGACTTTTGGATTTTGCGAAAGCGATCGGCCTCGATATACATTGCATCGTGTTGGGAGGTGCTCAAAAACTTTGGTCCGCTGTTTCTTCTCGGTCAGACCTAAAGAAGCATTCGTCATGACGAGAGCGCATCAAACACCGGCAATATGTCAACGCCTGGTTCAAGCAACTTCTTTTTCATGGTTCATACAGTTTTCGAAGGTTCAGTAGTTCTCATGAACCACTGAAAAGCTTTACTGTGGTGATGGTTGACCTCTGCGCCTTGGGTCAGAATAGACGTGGGCATCAAGTAGGAGGATTAAAGCCACCAGGACCCAATGGATCTCTGATTCCATCCTTTTGCATTGCTGTTTAATGCAATCTCTGCCTGTGATAATCACCAACGCCACGTTCTGGCTCTCGTCTTTACGTAAGCACGGGCTTCGCTGACGGGATGCCGCTGCTCCTCCCCTGCAGATGACGTACTACGCCGTCCTGCAAGTGTTTGCCAAGTCGAATCAGTTGCCGAGAGCCGAGGCGGTATTTTCGGAGATGCGGTCGAAGGGGATGGCGAAAGTGGCGAACGGATACAACATGCGGATGAACGGGTACGGGCGCGTGCGGGACTTCGAGGCGATGGAGGGCGTCTTTGGGGAGATGCAAGCGGCGGGCGTAACCCCGGATGAGGTGAGGGAATGGGATGTAATCGTTGTGGAGCACGGCCGTGGTTAAGGTCACGTGCGGCGGACAAGACCGAGCTTACCACGCTATGTGGTTGGCTTGAGGCTGTGCCATTGACGTCAAGTTCTTGAGCCTTGCAGACTGCGATGCACTGTTATGTGGATGGAGATTGAGCAAAGCAAGGCCGGTTCTCGCGGCGAGTGAAGTCTCCAGTTTCTTTTTTTGATATGATGGTCTGTGTATTGTTAGCCTTTAGCCTTCAAGCTCACTGCAGCTTGTCGCTCCACAAGTTGCCCAAAATATTATTAGGCTGGTATTATCTCTGGTCACAAGGACAAGGTGGCAGATAGAGTTCTCAACTGCACGTTCGAATAGAAGGATAGAAGTTTGAGATTGACTCTGCTTTCCGGGGATAGCTTGTTGTGAATCTTATCAAGAGTGGTTGCATTCTCCAGGTGACGTTCAACACGCTGATCAGCCACTACGCGCGCACCCAGCAATTCGAGGCGGCTCTCGACGCCCTCGAGCGCATGCGCGACGCGGGCCTGCGCCCGAATGACGTCACCCACGGGATCTTCCGGCGGGACTGCCACGTCAGCCCCGACCAGGTTCAGGAGGCCCTGCAGCGGGGCAGCTTCCAGGGGATCATCCCGGATGACGTGTATGTACGTCAGAAGAAGGGGCGGGGCCGGCCAAGGAGAGGGAGCCACGTGGCAGTGGATACGGAGGGTGGTGCGGGCATGGCGGGAGCTACACCTGCGAGTGGGGGTTTTGAAGAGAGCACGTCAAGAACGGGGGCTGAGTCGCTGGTAGAGGAGCAGCCGTCGTCTAGTTCTGCAACAGGTACGAAGCAAAATATGATTGGTTTCGGATTGCCGTGGGGATCCTGGTTTATCTTCCTTCGTTCCCAGTTCCGTTTCTTTCCGTTTCCTCTCAGGGCCGTTCCTTTCCAGGTAATGCGCGCGACAGCAGGCTTGCGAGCAGCTTTTCCAGTTCTCCGTCTATCTTTTGTATGCAGCGGATTGGGCGCTTTGCTCTGATAGAAGGTCCGGTACGAATCCAGTATCCAGGCTCAGTCCGCAGAAACGCCCGCAAATCGAACCAGGTTGCATCCGGTTTGGTTTGCGAGGGTCACTCAACACGTGAGCTCTTGCGTACGTAGCTGGTCCCGAGCGCCTCAAACCGTTTCTTAGTTGAAAACCGAGTTTGCCTGTTGCCAATTCTGGCTGCTTCACGTACTCTTCTTTTTTCCCCAATCCGGACGACTTTCGCACGTATCCAGTTCCGAACGTCTCAAGTATTCCTCTTGCTTCAGGTGAGGACGAGTGGCTGCGGACGCTCCTGCGCAGCCAGGAGGGGCCGTCCGTGGTGTACGACACCGTCCGGTGGACAGGACCGGACCCCCCGCTCGACGCATCTAGTTTGACGGAGAGGGTACGGCAACTGGTAGAGAAGGAGGGGCCGGAGCGGAAATGGGTGAGCGTCCGTAGCAGGCTACCGGAATGAATCTCGAAGCCCTTGGCTTCCTATGGTGATAGCTGGGGTTGTTGATTTTGGGTTTGCATGCTTTTTGTCGTTTAAGTTCAAAAGCAGCACCATAAAAGCCCACAAGATGACGTTTTAAGCCTCGATTTTGGGGACTGGTCACGGCTTGCTTAGGCAAACGAGCTGGATGCTTGGCTCGATCAGAAATGGGCACTTGAGTCCAGCGGAGTGCTGTCCAGTTGATTCTTCAAGCTTCGTCGCGCGCAGGACATGTATGGGTCGTACGGCTTGAGAAATCCTTTAGCGAGTCGTAGGCGAGCTTGCGGTATTTCCGCATATGTATAGCATCTCGCTGAACACCGGACTGTTTATGTTCTGCAGAAAGTGGCAAGCTTCAACAACCTTTTGTATGCATATGCCGACAACCTGCACATGAAGGGCGCCCTTCACATCTTCGACAAGATGCTAGAACGAAACGTGCTTTTGAAGAAGAGGAGTGCGATGAAGCTGTTAGAAAACCTGGCCCGGACCCAGCACACAGACGATACAATCCGCGTCAGGGACGTGTGCGATAAGGCGGGCATTGCCAGCTTTATCTACGTTAGTGAAGCAGTTGAGCGTGAGATGAACCGGGCTGGGCGCCTGTCTGTTCAGCCGCGTTGAGAACACGGTTGAAGTCGGAAGTACTGAGGGGGAGTCGAAACGGAGGGGGATACTGTTATTTGTGTTAATTTGACGCTTGAACCCTGTGAATTATGAAGCATGTCTAAAGACTTTGATTCGATCATGCATAAAGTTGTTACTGAAGTGTTTTTTTCATTGCATTAAGCAAGTGAGCATCAGGCGAGGACTCTCGCTGCTCTCCCACATACACGGGTTGCCGATCGAAAAGCTGGCAGGGTCCAACAAAGTGCGCGAGCCAGGCGCCCGTCAATTCGACCAACCAGAATGCAGTCTGTGACTATATCGCCGTCGGCCTATACGTGCTCTTGAAAATTGGAGACATCCGGCAATCATCCGCGCGCGGCCCAGCGACAAGAGCTCGGTAGAGTACTACGCCCTTACTTCAAAGACTTCAATTGGCAACCTCGTTACAGAAATTCTAATTAAGTTGTAGAAAAAAATGTATCATTGAGTGCCAGTGTCGAAATCTGGTGCACACAAAACATCAGCCTTTCATGTTCTTATTGAAGTTTCGCGATGAAATTCATGACAAGCGCGCGCGGCACACACTGATGCAGCTCTTACGTCAGTGCATGGTCGACTCGTGTATCTTACGTGCACAAACAGGGCGATCTCTGATATATGATATGTGATTAGTTGCCGGGTGCATGCACAGAATAGCTGAGTGTGTCAAGGATTGAGGACTTCCACGGCACTTAAGTTGCCAGTCGGTTACTCGCCGTGTATGATACGAGTCACTCGTGTAACATATTAGATACGCAAGCTGCGGCTTGATTGTCCTATGTGCGTGAACTTGACTCGTTGCATGAGGTGCCACGTACTTACTGGCTAACATGCTGCAAGCAGAAGTTACTGTCAGACTGGACCAGCATGCTAAGGCTTGCATGAAACAAGATTTTTCCAATCAAACCGGCCTTAAAATGCATACTCAGCTCGAAACCTGAACGCGGGTTTTGAGACATCTTACATCTCACTTCGCATGAAGCGTTATACAGACAACACCTCAGATCCTAGCTAGCGGGACTCATAAGCTCTCTAGCAAACACTCGCAACATATCTCACACTTTGACAAACTTCGTTTTCAATCCAGCATTCTTCAGCTGCTGTGTTCTCAACTTGTTTCTGTCCTAGCTGTGCCTAACCTACGTTTCGCTACAGTGGACAACCATTACTTGATAAGATGATCTCTTGGTTCAACATACGCTTACTAAACGTAACATCCATGGTTGCTGTTGAACTTCTCTGCCCCAATTTCGTTAAGCAAACTCACTCCACACTGATCTTTGTCCCAAGCGCTTTGACAATGTGGGAGATGAATTCCGGGTGTCCTGCAGGCAGATGCTCGTTGTCAGTAAAAAAACCTCCGCACTTATCAGTAGCACGTCAACAACCTTGAGACAACCGGGAAATACGTACGGCAACGTACAACAATCAAATAGCATGAAATTGGACGAAGGCAGAGTAAGGATATTCAGCACGTACGCCCCTAGAAAATTTCACGATGCTCGTCTCAGTGACGTAGGACCAAACGTCGGTGACGTACTGCAATATATATGCAGATTATCAGCTAAGGATATCTTGAAATTACAGCTCATTGCTATCCGTGACAGACACAGCCCCATCCAGGGAACGCCAGATCCCCAACCGGGCAACTGCGTCCTCTTCTCAATCACTCCGCCTCTTGTAAAACATGTGAAGAACCGACCATTGATGACCAAAGCACAAAGGAGCACAAACAACTCTCACCCGGCCAAGCCGCCCCGGTGATCAGGTTGCCATCCGTGAAGCACTTGGAAATGGGGTCCGGCTCCAGCCACTCCGCCCCGGCCAGCAGGATCGTCGGCTTCACTGCGGGGTAGGCCGTGCACCTGCCAGGAACATTCCTCGAATCAGTAATCATCAAGACCTCAGCTTAACCTAAGCTGAGACCGAAACATTACGTGCTCCGCACCACGACCACCCTGACCCCGTTGATGACTTTACCCTCTCAGACAATTTGTAAATTCTGTCCGGGCACGAAGGCACATGTGATCAGTCGGTATAAGAGCCAAGATCCACAATTCCACTTTTGCAGTGCGAAGGATTGTTGATGCTGGAGAGATTGCAACCGGGTCCGGAATAAGCTCTGCATTGCCAATTTTGAAACTTGTTGCAGTCTTTGCGGTGTTGCCCGTTCCGCCCCACTAAGCTTCTGACAGAAGTTGACGAAATAACGACACTCGACTTCTCCGTCGAAGTAAGACCCAATTCCGCGAACCTGACACGAATCCAGAGGCGCTGACAAGTGAACATTCAGCTTCCTAATGCAAGATGTAAACGTCCTGCCACTTGACGATTTTGTGCCTCTACGTTGAGTCGGACAGCCGCCATTTGTTGCAACCATTTCCTTTGCTACTTGCTGCCGCTGCGATGTTTGAACAGGGCCATTTGTCGGCATCCGGACTATCAACCCCGGGACACGAAGCACACTTTTAGTGTAAACGCAGACCCCGGCGAATGACGCCACCAGTCCTGAAACCGAAAGCACTCCGGCTCCTCGATCTCACAAGGGATACTCTGAAAGGCCAGTAAAGCAACGAAGCAAAGCGAAAAGTCCGTCGCAGTACGTCCGACTCCCTCACTTTTTGCCCTTGAGCACGCCGGCGGCTGCCAGGATCTGCTGCCCGTGGCAAATTGATGCGACCACTTTCTCCGCCCGGGTGAAGTCTCTGACCAACTCCAGCACCTGTTCGTCCAGGCTGAGGTACTCGGGGGCTCGTCCCCCGGGCACCACCAGGGCGTCGTAGCCGTCAGCGGAAACGGAGGCGAAGTCGGCGGTGAGGCTGAAATTGTGGCCGGGCTTCTCGCTGTACGTCTGGTCGCCCTGCGGGACGAGACGAGAGGAGGGTAGTGTCAATTTCCAGTTGACGTGCAGCCAGGGAGAAATAAATCAGCGCCCGGAGGATGATTAAGGTTAACTTGGGGTATGGGTGCGGAGCGCGTCCTTCCAACTGTGTCTAAGCTGGTTCAACGTACAACTCTGATACAGGAAAAAGGGACTCAGATTTCGACTTGCAATGTGGAAGTCTTCTGATGTCGTCTTGACTTTTGAATCAGGGCTGTCTCCAAGTTGACACTCGAGGCTGGCTCAGCAAAGTGACTTTGGTCCGATCTGCAGCTAAGGGCAGGCGGGGGGCAAGAAGGGGTTGCTGTAGCTGTGCGGCTGAGTGGAACGCGTGTTGATCTGCCAGGAGAGCCGGAAGGACGCCCATTGGCAGTGGCCTGTCCAATTCCGCTTGCTTATCGTCCGTGAAATAACGATCTAGTGTGGATACAATCCACATCCAAAGACTAACGACGAAGGCTCGAGACTTGAGGTTTTGCAGCGTCAGAGTTCTTCGTTGCGATTTCTTCCAACGCTGACAACGGATGAATCTTCGTGAACCTGCTTCATCGATATCTTAAAGCAGAGACCGAAGAACAAATAGAGCCTACCTGAACCAGATTACTATGCAGCATAACAAAAACAACGCAGACATCAATCACGGATCTGCTTCCAGATTACATGTTCCGCTCATCTAGTATCGGGTCTTTACGAAACGCCCACAGAGGATGGAAGAAGCAAGGCTGCGTAGGGCGGTACCCAGGCACGTCCCCTTATACGGCATCATGAGAACGCAACCTCTGAGCAGATTTTGAACGCCCAGGTGTTATCCTTGCCGGAAGAGGGGACAGTTTTAAGAACACGGCTGCTCCCATGACAGATGAGCGACTACAGCTTCTTTCTGGCCGCGTCTTGTTCTAAGACATAAGGGTTCCAAGAATCATAAGCGAACACTTGAGCGCTGCCACGTTCTGATCTTCACGAGCCAACAGCGTCACGAATGGATCGGGGAAATAACTGAACTCCAAATTTTCAGCCCCAAGGCGATTTGTGCTCGGCGTCAACCAGCGAAGCACGGACGAAACGAGGCGAAGCTTGGAAACTGTTGCCAAGGGTGGAAGACGTAGCATTCGCTCATAAAGACGACCCGCGTGCAACTTCAAGCGGGCAAAAGTCTTTGTCCAACCAACAGTAGCGCCTCAAAGACACCGGAAAGGTCACCTCTGCAGAGGTAGAGTGCCCTAGGCTCGACGTGCTGTCCAACGGCTGCCAAAGCAAATACTAACAAATAATCTAGAAAGACAAAAAGGAAAGAAGTTGAGCTTTACTCCGATCCGGAGTGCTTGTCTCTGGTTGCCGCTAGGCATGCTTATAATCTGAGTTGTTCCGCTATGAAGAGGCGCATAATGTACGAATTTTCGGGACGAGGTGCCTCAAAAAGAAAACTGACATGGATTCTCGGTCAGTGGATTCTGAAGCACAGGGCCCGCAACCTTTACGGCCACCCTAAAAACAGGGCACCTCGGCACAGATTGTCAAGAGCAGTAGGGCTACCAGCCCTTGTGGAGTCAAATGACGCATTAGCAGAGGAAGACCCCATTTACGGTTCCGAAGTCTGTCGAACTTGCAGTTGAAAATTGAACGGTGTTGACGCGAAAAGTTTCGTCGGAGGCATTGTTGCACGGTTTTGCGGAATGTTTCCGCGGCAAGGAATCTTCATTTGCGACGTTCATTTACGGGTGTATCTCAACGACACACACAAAATACCACTCTTACTTTGGCAACCACAAATCTGGTTGAGAGAGATTCGTACCTTGGAGGTTTGCAAGATCAACAAGTGAAAATTGTTTATCAGTTGGCTAAAGCTAACCTGCCGTCTCGACAAACGCACGTACTCTTTGTTCCATGTGCCCTATTCAGAATGACGGGTCCCGATAACCAGACCGCGGGCTGCAGAGCCAGAGCCGAAGGAAGGTAGCGCTTGACACGAGCCAAGAAAACAAGAAATAAAAGGACAATGACGACTTTGCCTGGCAGCGTCAGTGGCCGACAAGTTCTGTTTACGCCTCTGCAGGTTTTACGAAGCTCTTCATAGCCGCTCAGAAGCATAAAACCAAAAGTGCAACAACTGTTGTTTGAACGACCTTTGTGTGAGAGACTCCCTTATACTCTCGTAGAGCAGCAGAAAAACGTGAAGATGAATCCAGTTCTCAAACCCTTCTTGGCATGAGCTCAATCCGAACAAGCGTTCCTTGCCATAGAACAGGGTGTATCCAAGAAGGCTCAGGATGCCGAGAAAATCGAAATCAAACTTCGGATCCCAGCATTTCAATAGACTTGGAGAAAATTTGTAGACCTTAAGGAGGGTTATAGTAAATCTCGCAATGACAAGTTGAGCATACCGGACTTGTAATACCATGGATGTTCCGAAAGCCGGTCAATGGAGTCAGACACGGTCCCAGATCATTTAAAAAGCTCGTTCGAGTCTTCTCATGGCAGAAACGGACCAGGTATTCGCCTTGCTTGTTTCGACTTCAAAGGAAACTTTTTCAGGGGGAAAGAGGGAGAATCTGCCTTCAGCAACGAGTGCTGCTTTGCTGAGAAAGATCTGAACCAACAATAGCTCCCGAGCGGATCACACATCCGACGTCACAAGGGCCAGTCGCAAGCCATCAGTTGAGTTTTATTACAGGCCCTGAAGATTTGAGTTACCGCGCCAAACCTCAATCGCGGGACACAGCAAAGTGGCGTGAAGCTGCGGACTCCTGCCACTGGTTTTGCCACACTTGTTTTGCCACTCTGGTTGAGGACCCTCGTCCCATGGCATCAGACAGGCCGTGAATCTTGTGACACTCTCTGGTGCCTAGGCGTCTGCTATCCTTGCCGGGGAGAAGCAGAGTCCAGGCCAGGCGGGCAAAGTTGTAAACGTACAAGGGGATCGAACATCAATACCCAATTTCATGACGAGAACGGTTCAACTTTGCGTCATAAGCACCCGCCATCTGCTGCGAAAAGGGCTGCAATACTGCAAGCTCTGGAGGAACCAAAGAGCGAACAACAAAGGGGCACTCTTTTGGGCCTCAACAGCGGCAATGACTGGACTTTGTTTAGAGCCCAGGGCCTTTTAACCATCACGGACCAGCCTAAAAATCGATATTTGCAACCCTTTCGGATGGCGTGAAAAAATCAAAGAAAGGTACCGAAGGTGTGTGCCGATTTGAAAACAATTTGTAATGTCGTTAAACCCGGTTTGTTGAGCTTTCAACGATCAAGTACTGGCGCTGCTTTAGGCTGGAGGAGTCTTTCCTGGGTGAGCGCCCAGTGACAGTCAGGAAGAGACACAACACGGATTACATATGCGCCAGTTTGCGAAGCTCCAATAGCAACCTTTCCTGAAGGATTGGAAATGGACCGCCAGCACCAAGCAATCGAATTGCCACAAGCACTCAGTCTACTCACGTTGCCGGCTTGGGACGATCCCCAGAAATCAGCACGAAGCGGTTGGTTTCCGGCCTGTGACTTCTTTAACACCGCCTCACTTCGACACAGAGGTCTTGGGAGGAAATTCGTACTTTTAGAAAGGCTCAGGTTGGTACAAGGTGGACTTGGAGTGGCGTTGACGACGAGGAAAAGTCGTGACTCGCATTGATGGCAGACTTGAGGACTGGTTTAGACTAGACTTCGAGTGCAAGGGAGTCGAATCCAAGCACCTTGCTCTCAGAGAAACATCGCTCATAAAGACACCCTAGCTGGCAATCACAACAATCACAGACTGTGCAGGACGGATTTCCATCAGACGCAACCACACTAATTCGTCTGAGGACTGGTCCAAGCAGCCTCATAACAGATCGAAATGAAGACCAGCTGCCAAGCTGCTCACAAGCTTCGTCGCAAGCATGCAAGAAGCCTTGAAACTCGATGGCCGGCATCAGAGAACGCAAGGGCGAATGAGCTGACAGCTCACCCCCACCAAAACTATCCTTGCCGGGAAGGGTCCCGGCACAACAGCTGCCCCAACATAGGATTTGCCGCTACTGCTCTTTCGTAGCAGCCCGCGGACATCGATGGACTTCAAACCAAGCTCTGACCAATCTCCGGACACTGCACGCGAAAGGGTTTGAGAGGGACATAAAAGGGCAGGCCGCAGACAAAGAGCTGCGTAAATCTCACACCAGCCCTGAACAGACTGAACAGGAACTTCATCTTGGGCTATACTTAGACTTGCAAAACCATAATTGCGTCCTGGACATTCCGGAAAACGTATGCTCGACAGACGGCCAGAATCACAATCAGAAGAATAGCACTCAGAGAACAAAGGCTGAACCTGTCAGGACGAGAGTTCTTGAATGCGGGGTGCCACATTCTTGTCGATTTACTTGTGTAAAGCACTTAGGATGGTGAAGCTGCGGTGAGTAGAGTGGGAGCCTCGTGTTCGATTTAAAAGCTTTGGCTAGACTCTGGGCCGCACCAAATCCTTACTGCAAATCCTGATCTAGACAGGGTTAGAGGATCAAAAGACGCAACATGCGGAGAAAAGGGGGCAAAGAGAACGTGAAGTGGCCTCAGTGAGCTCGTCGAACGAGCTCACTTTCGGGCCCATGCCTTGAGATCGTCACGGATGTCAACAAAGACCAGGAAGTGCGAGCGATAGTGGGCAGAAGTTCTTTTTTGTCCTACTCAAACTCACGCTATCAAAAGACGCTGAAGAATTCGGTGACTCAGAGCTTCTTAAGATCAATCCGAAGCAGGAATCAGAGAGCTCCAAGACGCTTCCAGGCAACAACGCACGAGCGAACCGTCAGCATCCTTCAAGTCTGGTCGCGATTCGCATGCCCCCTGTTGGGCCGCCACAAGAAACTAAGTGTATAGCAGAGGAGAGAAAAGCTGGAAGAAGGCGACAGGAGGAGGACCTGTTCTTGTGAGGGCATCGGAGGAATTCTTGTTACAGAACTGGCCACACGAGGCGCCCAGGCAGATATCTTCCTTGCCGTGAGTACTGAGACTCAGATCGGAAACTTCAGTGCCGAGTACATCACTGGACTCGAAAACCTTTGAAAATCGTTGTACGTTACTAGTTGGGCATACATCAGCAAGCAACACTTCATTTTCCTTGCTGCATCGGAGAAGAAGAAGAAAGCAACCTGTGGAAGATATATAGGACTTTCTAAGTAGCAAACACCTCCAAAAGCACAGTACTGTTCAAGCATAACGACAAGCGGGTGGTGGACTCGGTAAATCCAAAGTGCGAACCACTTACTCATGAAATCTACAGGGCTAGGACAGCACTGCTTTTAAGAACAAACTCTCAACAAATTGAAACGATGATTCAATTTGATCGATCACAACTTACGGGGCTGACTTACGAAGCACAGCTTGAAAAGCAAGGATGGCGAAGCGACATCTCTGCACTTGACCGCTTGAAATGGCCTCAGAATATTAGAAAGCCTTTGGACGCATCCATGCGCCCAGACGTCAATCATCCTCGCCACAGACCAGCACTCTGCGACTCGGCCACTCCTGAGAGGAGACCGGAACGGAAACGGAAAGGTGGCGAGTGTACCTCAAAATCGTGGACCGCTGTTCGGATGGTGTCTCCAGCCTTCTTGTTTGGGCACACAACATCCACCTTGTAGCCCAGCCCCTGAAGCGCCTGGACCGGAACCATCACCTCGTAATCTGCGACATCCAAAAGAGCTCGTGTTCACTCTCGCACAATCAGCGGAAGTGGCTCGGAATTTCTCGCTTTCGTACGAGGCGCTCCTCGGGAGCGAGATAGTACGTCGTTTTCGTACGGGACATAGGTTGAAAAGACGTTGCGAGGGTACTCAAGGGGGTGAGCTGATGCCGTTGGCCCTCTCAACAGCTTCAGTGTCAGAACATCCGACGTACACAACGCTCGAACCTCAAAACAGTCCCACTTGCAATCGCTTTCGACAATGACAAGCAGGCATGCCCCCTGAGTATAGGTGTTGGCCATTGTCTACTTGGACTGCGGTTCTTTGTTACTTGATCGGTTACCCAACTTTCCCGTCCCTAATGTGAAAGCCAGCTGCTATTGTTGTGTCTGAAAACCGTGCTTTCAATATGTGGAAAGGAAAAGTTCGTGAAAGAAGCTATTTCACTCAGAGGCAATAAACTGTGAGAGGCATCTTTCAAAAGCTGACCGTTCAAGCACTCAAAAGCTTGGTTAACAGCATGTCGGACGTCTCCTGAACACGTCCCCGCATCTTCGAGGAGGCTACAAGTCGGCCGTTCCTAACCAACACTTTAACAACCTCAACTAAACCTGAACCCTCAAACTCTTTGAGCCCCAGGATCCCTTTCTCCCTTTCTCCACCTCGAATCCCTAGCGAGTATCACCTGCTCTGCCACCTCGACTCCGGGTTCCTCTAATCATTCGACGGCTTGAACTTCGAGAACCTCACAAAAACACCCGTCATCCGGACAAAAGCCGCAGCTCACCTTCCACAAAGTCGCCCGCTAGCACCAGCACCTTCTTCTCGGTGTTGCTCACGTTGGCCCCCATGGCCAGCAAAAACAGCCCCAGAAACTCGGGGTGCGCCGGCCATGCTGCGCCCGTCACCAGATTCTCATCAATAAAGCACGACGTGATGGGCTCGGGAGCCTGCCACGTGGCACCCGCAGCTTGGATCACGGGGCGGCAGGCGGGGTACGCCGTCACCTTGCGGCCCTTGATGACGTCAGCGGCGGCGAGGATGAGCTGGCCGTGGCAGATGGAGGCGACGGGCTTCTTCTTGGAGAAGAAGTGGCGGACGAGCGAGAGGACCGAGTCGTCGGTGCTGAGGTACTCGGGGGCGCGGCCGCCTGGAAAGAGAGCGGAAATAAATCGTTTCTGGTTGCGTTTCTCGAAATCTTGATTTTTAGTGGTACAAGGAGGAGACTACAAATCTGGAAAAGATTCCAGTGATGATTCCGACGGCCGTGGAGGGATGTTCACCACGCACTGAAGTCATGCATGGGAATGCTTGAGCGAGTTTGAACTCTGGCGTTCTGTCCTGCCGTACCCCTATTACTGTCGTTGGTGGCTGTTTGTGACTCCTTTGAACTGAAACTGAACCCATTCATAATCTCAAATACTAACGCATGAGGGTGGTCCCAGCATTTGAAAACGACCTCGAATCCCAATTTCGTGATCAACCAGTCCGCCAATCGGATGACGGTCGAAATCTGACAGGACACCCGTTTTGTCAGTGCTGCAAACCTGCCCATTGGGTCAGAATATGCAAGTCGAAGTTGGACTCGAGAGCCACCAGGACCACTCACGTTTGACGCTCGGCCAAGGCCGAACACAGTGTCAGAGGCTGGGGCAAACACAAGCAAAGATAGAAGGGGCGTATCGGGCTTGTTGGGTATCAAACAGCCTTCTTCGTTTCCGCTGCCGATTCATGGAATCTTTTTTTGGACACCTGTCACCTACCTGGAATTACCAACGCGTCATAATCATCAGCGTGCACCTCGGCGAACGTGGCAGTGAGGACAAAGTTGTGGCCACGCTTCTCAGAGTAGGTCTGGTCCCTGGACGGACAAAGAAAGAGGAGTCAAGCTTCCTGATTGGGACCCCCCCCGATGGAGCAGCGTAAGTGAACTCAACCAAGCGCCCCAGGTACAGATTGCAGACAGGTGACCCGATGCATTGCTTTATGAACGACCTAGAGGCACTGCACATCTCAGCTTCGCAGAGATGAGGGCACAATTGAAACTTGAGATACTCAGCAAAGGCTTGAGGTGAGCACACTGTCCAAAGGTGTCATTAGAATCTTTTCCAGAAAACTGACAAGATGCGGACTGGATTTGGCTGTATGGTTATCCCTCAAATTGACCAGATGCGCAAGTGATAGAACTTTGAGCATCGATGTTGAGATCCTAGTAATCCAAATTTCTTGAGGATTTCAGTGACTTAGGCTTAACCTTACCCCTCGAAATCGTGTATGGCGGTCCTGACTACGTCACCGGCTTTCTTGTTGGGGCAGACCGCATCCGCCTGTGATAAACCAAGAAAGAGATGCTGCCAATCTTTGTCAACTTCAACTTCATCGCATCAGCCAACTACCGAGCTTTGTCATGACTTCCCACTTTTCCTTGTCAGGCAGTTGGATAGGTCAAAAGACTACATACCGTATGCAGTGGGCATCAAATGCGGACTGAAAACAGAAAGGGATGCAGATGTCAATGTCAAGTTCAGAGCAGGAACAATTAGCTGGGAATGTACACCTGGTGGTGGCACTTGAATAATCAACCAACCACTTGGCCCAGTATGGCTAAGCCCCTAAGATGTACCAATCATGACAATTTCTTCACAAACATGTTTCTGCAACATTTGCATTGCTTGAATCAACGCCCTAGGAGATACGCAGTTCCAACAAACATGCCCCAATCGATCATTTGGAGGATTGTTTGATTGCCTACACCTGCAAACACGTACCTGAAAGCCGTAACCAAGAAGGCTCTGGAAAGGAACCATCACCTCTGCACGGAAAAGCAGTGTTAGCCCCGCATTGTCAGACCGGTTGGTTTCATGGTGAAAGCGTGGAATGGATGCAAGGAGAACACCGTAAGGGGCAAAACAACAAGGTGCCCTTCATACAATCAACTAAGGCACTCAACAGATGTAGAAGAATTGTAGAAGGATTGCATCAGTACGTGCACATGGTGATGAGCTTGTCAAGTAGGAAAACTTACCATAGTCCTCGCAGTAGTCCCCCACGATGAATAGAACCTTCCTCATGGTTGCGCTTTCTCAAATCCCGCTTAACCTATTGAAGAAAATGGAGGACAATGCGCGCAGCAGCTGATTGCAATGCAACCAATCCTAAATTTTTCAGCTGAGAGGTCGTTATGTTCGTTGGATTGCCCACAGCCGTTCCATTGCCTTCGAACAAAACTTGGAATGCATGGGCAATCTGGCGAACTTGGAAGCTTCTAGAAGAAAGTTGCTTTCAGAATACATGAACACATCAGGGTTTTACATTTGTGGGGTTTCACCAGGTTTCACTGAAATAGGGTTTTCAGCTCGGGTTCCTTCTTCTCGTCAAATGCAGAGCTCTGACCTGAGCTGCAGCAGCTCCTCTTTGTGTTGCACACACAAAAACCCAGGTGGTCAACATGCCGCAGCTGGTTCTGTCGAGCTCGCCAGCTACTCTGCTATTCCGCCCCCACGGCACGTTTCTCTTGAAAAGCCACATAGCGCATCCTGCTTGCCCTGCCAAGGCTTTCTTCAGATCACCTACGCACTCCCCCAGCATTGGAAGATCTGTGAAGTCCGCACCCGTTCCAGCTCTTCTGGGTGGCAGTAAGTTTTTGGCACGAATTGCACCACTGCGTGTATTACAAGGATCTTCGGCATCACCATTGCAGCCATTCACTGCTCGAAGCAGAGGAACGATCAGCATGGCCGCAGTTCCAGAAAAGATGAAAGCATGGCAGTACGTGCAATATGGTGGTGGGGCTGGTAGCTTGGAGCTAGTGGACAAGCCAGTGCCAAGGCCTGGGCCAGATGAGATTCTTCTGAAGGTGAGCGCTCTTAAAAGCTCAATTGCCCTGGAATGCATGCATGTTCACTGTCCAGCTTATGAGCCAATGCATGCACTTAAGGTGCTTTGGTCACAGCCTTCGTGACGGCAGGCTGGGGACTGCCTGCACGCCTTCACAAAAGTGGTCCATCACAAGTCATAACTACCTCCGTCGCGTGTGCTTTTATGGTTTGTTAACTGTTCCTATATGAGCAAGCTAGTCACGCATGAATCCTGGACCAGATGCCAGCATGATGCAAAGACAGAGGGTCTGCGACCATCAGAATGGCAGCTTGACTGCTAACAAGAAGTACTGCCTTTCTTGCAGATACACGCATCTTCCGTGAACCCCGTAGACTGGAAGATCCAGTCTGGCGCTTTGAAAGCAGTCATATGGATCAAGTTGCCTATGGTTCCAGGTAGGTTCCTTCCTATGCTCCTATTTGGGAAAAGTCAGGTAGTTAGTACTCAAGAGATGACGGCATAATCCAACTTAGGGGGCTTGAAACAAGCGGGGCTGCATCCCAAACCGACATCTAGCAATGCTAGAAACTTTGTCCCAGGTCACTACAGACTGACCTGCAAAGTAGAGCATTTTGTTTCGTAAGTCTGGCCACAGATTGCGAAAGTTACCAGAGTCTGAGCGTTCATAGAAGGGCCTTTTTAGGAGGGAGTTGCTGGCTGATTTTAATGATCAATAGCTTGACTATTTATTGTGCAGGCACCGACTTTGCTGGAACAGTCGCTGCTGTTGGCTCCAATATAGCTGGCTTTTCAGTTGGTGACAGGATCTTGGCCAAGGTCGACGTATATGTGAGTCACAGAAAAGTCTTCTCCATCTGGATGTTGTCTGCACTGTGTACCGGGACTTCAGTCTTGAATTTCTGCTGGTGGTTGTTTCAGGGTGGCCAGTGTGCAACAAATCAAGTTCTCTGTGGTTGTGTGACTCTGTGTGTGAAAGCCCATTGTTGAAGTAGCGTGGTCACCTCCTTACCAATTTGTGGCGCCTTGAACTTCGGAGTCAGCCACTGAGACGTTTCAAACAATGTCGTCCCGACCTTGAACATTTGCAGCTCGAGAGTTCATTTCTAAAGTCCAGCCGTTCTGAGCAGAGAGACCCAGCCTAAATAGTCGGTCGTTTCAACAATAATGTTTCCTGATCGTGCTCAACTTATTGTTTTCTCCCCCAACAGCATCAAGGCGCTTTCGCTGAGTACGGAGTCATTGACACCAAGACAATCGCCAGACTGCCACCAGGCGTCTCCTTTGAAGACGCGGCAGGCCTGCCGGTTGCGGCCATGACCGCACTCCAAGGCCTCATCAAGGGGGGCCTATCGTTCCCCAAGGGCACCGGGCGCGTACTGGTCCAAGCAGCGTCGGGAGGAGTGGGACACTATGCCGTGCAGGTGAGACAACGGGGACGATTCGGTGTTCATTTTAGCGAGCCCTTTTTCCAGGCCAGCAAACGAGTCGAAGGGCAAGGTGAAGCTCGTATGAAGAATTCCCGTTTAAGGGCCAATTCGAAGGGAACCGCTTCGAACGGCTCCGAAGGCTTGTTGAGGAACGGCCGGCCATTTTCAGGACAGTCATTGAACGGTGATCAAGAGTGCAATTATTTGAATGAGCTTCTAACAGACCCGAAAGCGTTCAGGGAAGCGGCTCTCTTGGGATGTCGAGTCGAGCGTGATCGAAGTAGCATTTTGAGTATTTCTATTACGATTAGGGAACCGTAGACAGGCTGCCTGCCGAACATATGGCTGCGATCAACCACTCAAGATGAAGATCAAATCTACGTCAGAGTTTATTGAACCAACGTCAAAAGGTCAGGACATCTTTGCCTTCGCATGGACCCAAACGGTTCCTTTCTAATCGCCCACGTCTTCAGTCGAGCATCGTGGAGATGCCACCACGATCTCGAACTATTACAGGAAGTTTCTCATGAGATTCGTATGTTGGTGGTTTCTTCACCTGTGCGTCCTGTGAAAGGTACGTTGGCCGTTCCTGATATCGAAGCTATCATGTGCGCTTGCTTCCCTTCATTGTTGACTGCAGGCGGTCTATGTCGACAAGGCGCATCCAAGTATCATCTCGATCGTTCGAAGGCGAAAGTTTTTTTCGACAAGATTGTTGTGAAGGCTGCAAGCACCTGAATCTCTTGTTGAAGTTGGGTTTGTTACTTGGCACGGACAACAAAAGCACTGTATTTATAAATAATTGTCAGGTTCTTAGCGTTTCATATGTAGTGCAAAAAGAGAGTCGTCGTTTTGAGATGGTCACCTGCAGACCCTTCTAACAACGACACGGAACCAGTTGACTGCGCTGACGTCGGCTTTCTTAGCTAGGCACTTCGTTCGTCACCTTGCGCGGACATATCGGAAGATGCACAAAAGCAGGACAATCTTTCAACCATGTAATCATTGACAAGGTAAAGTACTTTTAGGGCTTATTCACACTTGCGTTTTCTTTGCGTCAGCTTGCCAAGTACGCGGGCGCCCACGTCACCGCCACCGCCAGCACGGGCAACATCGACCTCGTCAAGAGCCTGGGCGCCGACGAGGTCCTCGACTACAAGAAGCTGGCCGACCCCGCCAACCCCTTCCAGAGCGCGTCTAAGCAGCCGTATGACGTCATCCTGCACTGCACGTCCAAGGAGGAGCCGTGGGATCACTGGCAGAAGGTGCTCGCCAAGCATGGGAAGGTGGTCAGCTTTACCCCCGGGGCTAGTTACATTGCGAGGTCCGCGCTGCAGGCGGCGACCTTCTCGAAGCAGAGGTTGATCCCCCTGATCCTGTCGGCGAACTCAAAGGATCTGCAAACGCTGGTGGATCTCGTGGGCGATAAGAAGTTGAAAACGGTGATCGATAGTAAGTATCCGCTGAGTGAGGCGAAGAAGGCCTGGGAGCGGAGCATCGACGGGCACTCGGTGGGGAAGGTTGTTGTCGTTGCTGAGTAGAGGAAATATGACTTCACCGCCCGTAAAGGGCGGTGACTGAAGCATTTTGCTAGACTAATAAACCTCCGGCGTTGAGAAATGCCTTCGAGATTGTACATTAGGAGAACTGAAATGTTGTACATAGAGCCTTCGCTTGCCGTCTAATTCAAGTGTCTGGCATCAAAAGTTTGAACAACTGAGACGTTGTGCTGTATGTCGATGACAATTATTCTGCCTTCAGTTCCAATGGAGGAGTATTTGGAACTGACGCACTCAAACATGGTCACTCGGAGGCTACGTGGTAGGCTGAAAAGGCGGCCAACTGCGTCTCTCAACGAATGCGAAAACTTTTGCAATCAGGGTCATCCAACCGTGCGCACTAACCAGGATCCAATTCGATGAAACTCTATGGACGTGCGTGATTACTCGTCGACGATCTATATTTTGCAAGCCTGCCCATGCACGTATTTTCCGACGCTTATGAGAAGATTGGACCGGCAACACATACAGGATCGAATGATATAAGACGAGAGGTTTCATGGTCAGCTGCGGCCGACTCTCGACATGGTGGCATAATGGTACGCTAGCTGCATTTGACGGTTTCGGCAGTTATGCAAATGGGACTCAATCAAACCTTCAAAGTGTGCACGTATACATGCTTAACAAAGTCGGCACGATTAAGCAGATAGGATAGCCGCGCCATCATACATGCACTGTCTTGGCTCGTCAGGATCGGATCAAGACAACTCAGGGGATTCAACAAGACCAGCCGTGGCGTCTTTGATGGCATGAACAAAAGCAGCTCAAAGGAGATTTCTGCCAGCATTGACTCCAGGCAGACGAGATCCGCAGGCCAGCTTGCCTCCGGCGGTTCAAGTTCTAATCAGGCCGTCAGCAATGAGCACCCTCTGTACAGAAATACGATGCGTCGATGAGGCCACAGCTACAGCCACCCTTCTTTATCAGTGTCATCTTCCTCTATGAGTTTTCTGCTGAGTGGTGTGGGCCGCAGCTGTCCTTCGCTTGGCAGCCCTATCGCTTCCTCTATACTTCTCAACCTTTCTCTCAAAGTTCCTTCGAAGCAAGCTCGTTCCTCTGCATTTCGTACCAGATTTCCAGTCCGAGCACGGCTCTTCTCCTCATCTTGACTCTCGGAGCCGGCCGTTTCACTGACTTGCGCTCTCTCGCTCGACGTTCCCTCGTGCAGCTGTCGAATTGCTTCCGTTCCTCCAGATTCATCTCCTGCTTTCGAACAGCCGTTACTCCTGCCCTTTTCTTCTGATGTCACAACTTCCGTCTTGCTCTCTGTCGTCCTGGTGAACCATCCCCCGCCGTCTGCCCCCTCCTCCAACTTCCACTTCTTCGCCAACCATTCTCCCCTCCCTTCATCCGTGTTTCCACAGCTGCCCCGCTCATCATGCCCTCTGCTGACGTCACCAAAGAACGCTTCCTCTGAGTCACGCTTTCTGTTACTTTTCGTAGCCTCGAACTTGACCCCGCTAGCCACCATCTTGCCAACGTTAACGACCGCATCTTGGCCCTCTAGAGTGGGAAGGAACCTTTGGATGTGGCGCCGTGCGTCTGCGTCCGCTTTCAGAGTCTCGCAGTCGAACGTGACGTTGGGCGGGGCTCCGGACCGTCCTTCTCTGGCTGCTTCGAGGACTTCTTCCTCCCACCTGCGAAAAGGTTCTCCAAAATTTCCTTGAACGTTTGTTCGTGTACTGGACAATCGGACCCGCCCTTGGAACCGGGAAAAGCATTCCTTAGCTTCCGCCATCTCCAGCGATGCAGAACACTTTCCCATTTGGCTCAGAGAAACAAGTTTGTGAAAAGTGTGAGAGGCTGCTTACGAGGATATTTCTATGGATCAGACTCCCCTAGTTGAACACTTTTCGAGAAAAAATCGATGTACAGTTGTCTTGATTGCATGATACTGGTTCCTTGAGTGGATGACTGTGACTGAAGGCCTTGACTGAGCAGCCACAACAAGCATTCAGTCTGCTCTTGAAAGTTTGTTGCGCAACGAAGGGCCTTGAAAGACTTTGATATTTTGAGTTCTGAGCGTCCGATAACCTCAGCAGTAGAGTTATCAAGCAGTAAATATGCGTCAGCCTGATCTGCAGTCCATACTTACCCATGGGCATCTTCCGCTGTTCTGATCCTGGCTGCATCTGCGCCTCTTTGCTCGACCACTAGTGTACATTCCTTCTGACTCTGTATGCACAAGGAAACCATTCAGTACACAAATCGGGTGCACTTGCGACACAGTGCCTAATAAAGAGTCCAGCTCTGATCTAGTGCACCTCAACCAAAAGTGGACAGAGAAAGTTAGATGTGGTCCGGAAGAAGGTAATGCTCACAGGATTGGCAGCCACACCAACCCAGCTGCCAAGCATAAAACAGCTGATTGCATTTCAATTTGTGTGCTTCAAAAGTACGGTGGCCAGCTCATGAGGACAGGAGTTTCACATAACGTGCAGATGGCAGTAAAAGATAAGGACAGGTTCTTATTGCCTTTCATAAGATTGGAAACTGACCTTGAACTCCAGGATCGTCAAGTCCACGAGCTTGTAGTCTTCCCCCCGGCTACACTCACGCTCACACTTAATCTCTGCAAAGCAGCAAGAGACCCCAATGTATGAGCAACATCATTCTAGATGGTGCTTGAGGACCAAACCTCTAGGCGGCCAATGCATACAGCTTCTCAGATGCAAGTGTCCCAACCTGAGGAAACTCTGGTCGGGACTGAGATGAGCTGCTGAAAAAGTAGGAGCTTCTGCGGTTGATTAACAAGACATGTCTCCAAAGAAAAAGTTTTTTCGTACCATCAATGCAATCTTGAAATTCTTAGCACCCAACAAACTACTGGCACTCTCAGAAATTGGCATGAGCTGTTCTCTCTCCGTGGAAGTCAAGCGCCGCCAGTCCACTCCAGCTTTATTCACCTTTTCCGAATATACCGTACGACATTTTGGTGACGGCGTCAATAAGGTGCCCTGAGATGCACCCATCTGGTAGCAGTGCCAGCGATGCGACACCTTCAATGTGAAGGACAGAGGCCATGGCAGCACTTCTCCAGCTCTTACATGCAATCGACAAAACAAGCTGTCATCGGTTCAAAATCTCAACCCCTGAAAGCTGGCCACCATATACCAGAAGTTGAACTTGTGGGCACGTCGAGCCAGCTCTCAGTGTCAAACCCAGCACGGCAGAAACCCGGGGTTTGTACTCTTCGAACCCGGGTTTACAAGTTTGGATTCGCAACCTTTGACTAACTTTCCCGTTTTCCTGGTGTGCAGCAAGCCGTTTGTTTGTGGCATCCTTGCAGAGGGGAAATCCTGACTAAGTAGGTACCTTCTGGCACAGTTTTCAGAACCGGCTGCCATCTTTTGCTGATCCGAATTGGAGTTAAGCACCAGTTAGCCTGTGGGCCAAGGGCTCACCCATAGTACTAGTAGATCTGTGAACCTGCAACCAAGACGTCGAACATCAAACAAGGAGGACGTATTTTAAGGTTGGCGCAACATGACGCTCAATCAATGTCATGATGCTGACAACTTGGTGTAGGTGGGTGCCATTCAGCTGAATAGCAGGCCATTCGCTCGACTCTGCACAGAGCAGAGTGGTGCATACCTAACGTGAGCCCGAGTGAGCTGGATCGAGCTGAAGTCTGCAGCGGCAACTGGTGAATGACTGTTTAAACATAGGGAGAAGGGGTGGCGGGGTCTATGGGAAGGGCACGCAATGGCTGTCAGTCAGACAGCACAAGCTCGGACAACGTGTTGCTTTGGAAGCTGCAACTCACCTGCAACTACGAAGGGGCACTCATGCTCCAAAAGGGGCTCACGCCACATCAATGTGAAAGCGCATTGCAATGTGAGTTTTTCATGTGATTGCTACTGCGAAAAGTGATAGCAGAATGAAGTTTTTACTTTACAGAAAGAGGCCCAACACTTGTCAACTTCTTTTAGAAAAGGTGGTCTTCATGTGGACTTGAAGGATAGGATCATGAGGTGTGATGACTACCCGCTCCCACTGTGGAGGGGAGTCTGGGGCTCCTCACAGGAAAGTCACATCTAAGCATAGGTCGATGCGCTGTTGACAGCATGGTTGGCTAGCCAACCTCAGTGGCAGATGATTCTCAGTGCCCCTCCCACATGTAGCTCTTGACATGACTATTTCGGACGCTCAACAAGAGCGCTTGTATTACACAGTACTTCCAGATCATGCAGATAAGATTTTTGTCTTGCAGGTCAACTTGCGTAGCCGTGCTCCGCCACGTACTCGTAGGGTGCTTCAATGGGAAGACGAAGGGACGCTGCTTGGAAAGTCCTCAAAGTGGAGCATTCAAACACCCAGTTTCAACAGACCCTGGGATTGGCCCGGGTCCGTCAGATCACGCCGTCACTCCAAAGCCTCTTTACCCTGTGCGTCGAGTTCTTTGCCCCATTCAAGCCAGAGCGAGTCTTCCCTACTAAAGACAGAGTCTCAAAGAGCGAGTTGTTGGTCAATCTATACAGACTTGCAGTCTGAAAGTGGTAGTAATTCCTCAGAGAGGGAGGGCTCAATTCGATGGGCAAGCTTCATGTTGGAGTTTGCGGTTGGCTTTCTTGTTGCGGCGCTCCTTCCAGCCACATCGTATTGGCTCTTTTTATCCAGTCAGAAGACCAGGCCCAAAAGTCAGCCTCCAGTAAGTACTATTTCAACAGTCCACCGCTCAAGCTCTGGAGAACCAAAGGACGTCACTGCGTTTCAGCATTCAAGTGAAGTTGCTGTACAGCAGCCTTCCGAACAGTGCAAAGGTTCTCGTTCAAGTTTCGAATCAGCAGATCATGACCAGAAACCAGTGTTGTTCCCGAGAGCCAAAGCTCTTCATCGTAGGTTAGAAGGGGAGTCTACTCAGCATCATGCATCGGGCCTTGTTTCAGCCGAGCAGGAAGGTTGGCAGCTGGAAAGATCTGCATCTAGTTCGCAAGCAGGGCCTTCCGCTTCCGAAGCTTTCCCCACCAAGCCATCAGCATCCCAACATAAAAGTTGGAGTATCAGAAGATCACAACAAAGTGCAAGCGGACCATCCGCTCCAGACACAGCTGCAGGCATCTCAATAGCCAGCTCGCAGACTCTTTCCGACGTCTTCAGAACGCGGCCCGTGACGTGGGACTCCGGCGCCGTCGTCGAGCCAGGCGGATCAGTCATGACGTCAGCCAGCTACCAGCTTCCGTTCGTAAACCCGCCCGCTGGCGCCGACCCCTTCGCGAGCCGCGCGGTATGGGACACGGGCAGTGAGCCCGCACGAGCCACCGCTTTCTCCATAAGCCCACCCGAAACTCCGCCCCCCACAGACTCGCCCGTCAAGTTATGCGGCGATTCGCGGAGGGGATCCGGGCTGCCGTTCAAACTCATCTTGCGGTTCCCGACGAAGGGAAACTCGTTCGTGCGGGCTGCGGCCGAGCGGGTGGGGCCGTCGGTTGTGCGGATAAACACGGAGAGGAATCAGCCGAGCGAAGCGGGGGGTAAGGACTTGTTCAGCAAGTTTTTCGGGGGGGACGATTTGGCGCTGGAGGACCGGGCAAAGGACCGGGAACAAGGGCAGGGGAGCGGGTTCGTGGTCGACGGGCGGCAGGGGATCATCGTGACGAACGCCCACGTCATCAATCGAGCGGACACCGTTCTGGTGAGTCCCCTTCCTTGTCAAGAAATGGGCATCTGGAGATCCGGGAACAATATTGACACTGTCACCGCTCTTCTTACTGAGACCAACTTTTAATTGAACCGGACTGTGCCAGTCAAAATCGCCTGATTGGATATACACCGCCCACACAGAAGATGCATCAACATCCGCTCCAATGTTTCCTAAGACTTACAACTGAACAAACTGCTCTTCGGCTTTTCACGAATCTGCTTTTGCGCTCTTGCGCTCTCTCGTGTTGGCACCCTTCCGTACAATCAAACTCTAACGCTGACTCAAACCTCTGAAGAGCGTTGAACCTTCTGAATCAAAGTAGTCTCCTTGTTCCTCCTAGGTGACGATCCAATAGTTGTTTGTTTCTCTGCCAACATCTCTACTTGAGATTTAGTCGGCCCCCTCTTCTTTGTCTGTTGCATAACGCCCTTCAGAAGGTAAACGAGCCCAATGTAGGTCGCAGCTCGGTATTGGACCCGCTCCTCCACGTGCTGACAGATCTCCCGGTTCCGGCTTACGCCAGGGCGCTGAATGTTGCACAGATTTTATGCCAGACTATAATCCTCAACCACGGAAGTGTATCACCTCATTGCGCTAACCAACAGAATTCGGGTTTACTGTGATTGCAGGTCACTTTCACTGATGGGCGCACGTTTCGGGGCGTGGTCGTGGGCACGGACGAGCTGACTGATTTGGCGGTGATCAAAGTGGAGCTGCCCCAATGGGAGAGCCTGCCGAATGCGCCACTCGGGGACAGCAACAGCCTAGAGGTCGGGGATTGGGTCATAGCGGTGAGCGCCGCGACCGAGACTTCAGCTTTTCTTCGTCGATACTTTAACAGGTGTCGAGGACTGGTCCCCACCCAGGCGACCAGAAGACTTCTCACAGGCCTTGCTGGGTCGCCGAAGGCCCTGCCACATATTGTGGTGATCGTACCACGGATTGTAGGCCGTCGGATAATACTTTTCCTATGAACTCAGGTTCACGACTGTAGTATGAAATCTGACGCCTTTTGAAGATGGAACTGCCGTCAGGATGCAACAATCCTTATCCCCTCCGATGCGAGTAAGTCTTGCATGAAATCCTTGTGGGATAGTGTCGTTTGTCCCTGCCCTTATGCCGTCCTTCTCTTCCCAGCCTGACGTCAACTGGCGTCTCTGACGTCATACCCACCTCTTTCCTCAGGTGGGCAATCCTTTCGGCCTGGACAACACCGTGACTCTAGGTATCGTGAGCTGTCTGCACCGACAGGCCGCCGAGATCGGCATCCCGGAGAAACGGGTAGACTTCCTCCAGACGGACTGCGCCATCAACCCGGGCAACTCGGGGGGACCCCTCCTAAACGAATTCGGCAAGGTGGTCGGGATCAACACGGCGATCCGAGCGGACGCGGAGGGCATTAGCTTCGCGATCCCCATCAACTACGTGAGGCTCCAACGGATCAAATTTTATTTGTGCTTGGATACTTCGAGGCATTCTCCAAGCCCTTTTGCGTAAGATGTAAGTAGTTGGATAGCGCCCGATTCAAGCTGGTATGGTTCGTAGCGCTCTTCTCGACACATCAGGAAAGGTAACGCCGGCAAACGATTGAGCCCGGTAGGAGTAGTCTGCGGACGGCGCTTGGCAAACGTTTGCATCGCGGATGCTATAAATGAGAACGCGGACTCTTGACAAACCCCGGAAACTTTGATAACTTTACTCTTCTGGAATTGCGAGCTCAATCTGCAAGCAAGAACCTAACAGTAAGAATCTCGAGTTGCACTGTTCATCGGACGTTCTCCGCTGCAGGCCCGCAAGATCGTCGACGTCCTTAGCCAGGGCCTGCCCATGCGTCACGCTTACATCGGCGTGCAAGTGGTGACGATCACACCCGGGCTGGCACGTCAGCACAACACCGAGCCCGGCTCCCGGGGGGTCTTGCCGGAGGTCGGGGGCCTCTTGGTTGCGAACGTGAGCCGTGTGCCTCTCGCCCTTTTCTGCATATTTTCTGCGCATTGTGAGTTAACAATTGTGTTTCGATATCGAATGCTGCACAGTCCGGCTGCGCGTACCGTTGCCGTTTTTCTTAAGTCCTATGTTACGAAATTTGGGGTGTTGACAACTGGAGGCGAAAGGGCACTGCTGCGAAAGATGAGACAAGGCGCCCTTTGTCTGGGCTTCAGTGCAAGTGTCTCTTCTCAACGCCCTGGATATGTGACGGCACTTTGTCGCAACTGGTCGGAACAATAAATTCGAGAGCGCTGCTGAAATGGTAGTTCAAAGCGGCTAAAAGGGCTCCACTCAAGAAGGGCGCTCATACGTCATCTCCTTGGAGCCAGCGACCGGCACCTTCCGCGCCTACAATGTGCGCGCGCGTCGTACCTCTTCCATCTATCAGCGTCTAACTCGTACTCGTCGCCAGGCACCGCTACAGACCCATAGCGCAGCAAGTGGGCACCGAACCTTTGGGGATCACCCTGCTTCGCAGTCTAAAACGAGAACATGCTATCAGCGATTGGAGTAGTGCTGTTTCATTCTCCTTATTTTGATGTACCTGTGTGAAATTCTGGATTTGGTATTTCAGATCACGTACTCTGCCCAAGCTACACCCCGCACCGTCCGAATCTCGACTTCCGTACATCCAAATTCTCTACGACCGTCCATAAAACGTAAAGGCCAGTTTAGGCCATCCTATGCGGTACTTCGTCGGTCGAAGTAGATGCGAATTGGCTTATTCAGAAGCCAAAATCACCCAACTGTCTCACACTAGTGGAGGCATACACACCCACACGCACTTCTGCTGTGGCCCCAGATCGCCGACGGCTCCCCGGCCGAGGCCGCCGGCCTGCGCTCGGGTGACGTCATCTTGGAGATGGACGGCCGGCGGCTGCGCTCCGCGGGCGAGCTGCAGTGCGTCATCGCATACAGTGACGTCGGCCAGGTGGGCTCTTTGAAGATTCAAAGCTCTGCTTTGCATGCCACTGTCCTCCAAAAGCCAGGAGTCTGGACTGCTTTTTAATCGGTTTCAGTCTGAGTGGTCTGTTTGTTTGTGTTGGCCGGGGCCGA
The DNA here is from genome assembly GCA_000708835.1 of Klebsormidium nitens. Lineage (NCBI taxonomy): Eukaryota > Viridiplantae > Streptophyta > Klebsormidiophyceae > Klebsormidiales > Klebsormidiaceae > Klebsormidium > Klebsormidium nitens. Next base: position 331,868 of record DF236958.1, on the reverse strand, counting down.
ACCCTGTTGATAAGCTCTCCCCTTAATGTCTCTCTTCCTTGGAACCCTGGTGGCTTCAAAGGCTTGTTTTATAAGCCCCTCTGGCTTGAGGGGATTCGGCATTCTAGTCAAGATCCATGACGGGTAAGTAGGCAAGAGTCCGTGCGAGACTGAGTTTCTGCTTCTCCCCGCGGCGCCTGAATATTGCTAAGGGGCAGAATGACAGTGTCTGACGAACTGACGTCAGCAGATCTTGCCTGAGATTGACTTGTCTGGCCGCAGCTTATCAAAGTGAAGACCCGACGGGGCCAAGAGACCATCGTTCTAAACATTGTGGCTGGAGACTTGACTCCACTGCTGTCGGCAAAGAGTGGTGGGTCGCCCCGGCCAAAGTGAACCCAATCGAGTTACACTCGAGACGTCTCTGTGATCAGATTTCTGAACTTGGACATGTCCACAAACACTAGCCAGCATTTGTTGTATCGAACGCTTCTGTCAAATAGATACGGCAGGGAATGACGCAGGGGCGCAGGGGCAACGTCAACATCAAACTAGGACGGGTTTACAGCAGGTTACAGAGCCGCACAGGTGTTCGAGGTTTTAATACAGATGGCAATCACGCATGTGAGGCCTCTCAGTCCGCGGCTGCAATGGGGGAGGACAAGTATTCATGAGACGAACAAGCGCCGCTCAAAGCTTTTGGGCGGCTTTCGTGTATGTGTTGAGGCGCTCGGCCATTGCTGGGACGCTCAAGGCGTCATGACGCAAATCAGTTATTTGCCAGAAATCTAGGTTCTAAGTAGCTGGTCTCAGTGCGCTTGAAGCTACTTCTGTGTTGAGAACATGTGACACGATGCGCGGTTGGATGCAGTGTGGGACAACCTACATGTATTACCCCGCCAAACAATGGACCTTCTCTTCTATGCCAATGTATAGGCGCAAGAGACTCACATGTAGAGCGCCGTCCATGGATGGAATTCGTGCGTTACATTGCAGCATGCACGGGCGAGTGTGCACAATCGTCCGCATGTAAGGACCACATCATGTGTGTACCCTACATATCGAGCCCGATACATACCTGGTACCATCAAGAGGAGCGATAGGCCCTTTGTAACGGGGGCAACGTGGAAGCCCAAGCATCAAGATGACGCACCTTGAGTACTCAACTAGTTGGGATGAAGGTATCAAATTCGAGCGTGTAACATGTCAAAGCAAGAACCATGAACACGCAGGGACCGCACATCAGTGATTCAATGAAAGGGTACGATCCTATGAATGCTGTCCGACTCAAGAGGCGAAGATGGGAGGCCAGGACACGTGCTTAGAACTTCCATTATTGTCGCTGGGAGTGTTTCAATGCCTCGGAAAATCGACTGTACAGACAGGCCCTAACGCGGGGGACGGACTGGGTCACCCTTCTCTCAACGTAGGTGCACTTTTCGACACGAAACTGTGAACAACTCGTGGTCCGGACCTGTATCGGATCTGATCGACTGCCTGCCTGAAACGGGGGGCTTCGTCAATTCTTGGGCCCGCTTGAGAACGAGCCTTCCCGTCCTGGGCAGTTCCTCACGACAAACACCAGTAAGGAGGACTGCTTTCTAAATACAGAATGTGGGCGACGCTTTAGAACCGGGGCCTACAACTGGGATTGGCTGAAGAACCAGTTGGCGTGGGGGTTGGCCAAATGTTGGCTCAGGTTGGTCAATGGGCCCTGTCCGGTCACGAGGTACTGCTGGAGGAACCCGATGAAGGCAATCATCGCCAACCGCCCGTTCTTAATCTCCTGCACGCATAGAGCACAAGTCCATTGAGCGCCCGCCTGAGACAGTAAAACGAAGGTGTTCTGCCAACTCTTTTTATTCTCGTTTGTACAACAGAGCTTCGTGTAAAGAGAGGGCCAGCCTTGTCAGAGTACAGCTTTGTAGGAGTGCAAGTGGTGTACAATGGCTTCCGCTCTCGTTGCAGCCTGGTGTTTCCAAAAAATAGTCCCAGACGATCAGATGCAATCAAGAAGTTAATTTCGAAACAGAAGAGTATTGCAGACGGGTATGCAAGTCAAAAGGAACAGAATCTGGACACATTCGAAAGTAAACAAGGGCAGGTGTGAAGTGTCTACTGACCCTGGTCCTCATGTCCTTGACCTTTGCGTCGTCACCCTTGGCGAAGCCGAGGGGGTCGAACCCGGGGTACAAGAAGCTGCTGACATCATCGTAGCTGCCGTAGCCCTTGGTGATCTCAGCGCGCAGCCGGAGGCTCTCGGCGGCACCCGCAACGAACAGAGCAGCGATGCCGGGCCACTCAGCAGGGACCTGAAGTAGAGAGACGCAGACGTGTCAAGAGTTCTGATTCTTCTTGATCTGGGACATGGAACAGGTGTAATCTGCCAAAGTATAATCTGCCGAGAGACTTGCACTAGGAAAGCTAGTAAAGCAAGTCTTCACCCTGTCTGTTGATCAATCGAGTGGACAAGAGGCAGGTGCTACTGACGGGGCACAAAATGCTTGCAACTTTACTGAAGGCTAGGAGTCAGAAAATATCGGAATCTCGAGAAACCTCATTGCTTCATCTGCAGTGCGACTGAACCCTGAAAAGAACACAGAAGTCCTTGGCTTCAGGACGCTGCAGGGCAATGCAGCAGACTATTCAAGAGAAAGAGAGCGAGAATATACTCACACCAACAGGCTCCAAACCCAGGATGGTGCTTCCGAAGGGAGCGGACGCGGCAATGTCTCCGAAGTTGCCCTTGCCCAGCAGCTCAGGCACAATGGCGCCCACAACCGCGAGCATGGCAAACCGTCCGTTCATCACCTCACCCTCAACCAGACGGTTCCGAACGGTCTCAGTGACAGAGAGGCCGAGGGGGTCGAAGCCAAAGTCACTGCAGAGGTAAAAGGACACTTTTGAGGGGTTGATCAGGGAAATAACAACCAAGTAAGTGGAATTTGTTCTTGTGGGTTTGAGCATTGTTGCCTTAAAGAGTCACTCAAGCCATTGATTCCAGTAGCTGCTATCACTCTGTGTGCAACTTGACCAGGATTGTAACGCGGGTGAGAGACCTGTCCAGATGCCTGGTTGGCGGCTTAGCAACGCCCTAAAAAAGTACAAGGCCAGAAGGGAGGGCTGGAGATGAGTGCCTCAGTAAGCACTGGCTAGTTGGAAGTGGCAGTAAATGACCAGCAGCGTGTATCGCAACCGCAAAACAACATCAATGAGGGGCAAAGCAGTCAACCAGCTCGAAGTACTCAGTCTGCATTTCTTCGCTCCTATGGCACGACCATTATGCGAAGCTCCAACAATTCAAAAAACTAGTACGGCCTCAAGATCAGCAGACAAGGGCCAAATTGTGGCCCAAACCCAAGGCAATATACATATAAGAGGAGTGTTTAACTTCGACCCCCTTGAAGACTATACTTTTGGAGAGAGGGAACAAGATGCTCAATAACTTACGCAGGGAGGGAGCCGTCGAGGTGGTCGGGGCGGACGAGGCCAGGGATCCAGACACCCACTCCGAAGTAGGGGTCAACCTTCTGGTCTGAGGACATAGAAACGCGGGCATTGCACTGGACTGCGGGGCGGCTCACCAGAGCGCGGCCAGCGAAGAAGCTGGACCTGCAGAGGAAGAATGGGGAGTACACGTCTTTCAGGGAGATGTCTGTGAGGATGAGCCTGTATGGGCCCTTATTCTGAAGCAATTGTGGGTGCAATTGTGGGTTTAGGTGGCTGTTTGTGCGAGTACTTTCAGACACTTGACAGTGCCAGCCTGAGATTGGTCGCATTCTCCGCAGGCAGAACAGGAAAAAGAAAAGTTGCATAAACGTGTTTTCCTCCAATTGAGAAACTGCATTCTACTGCTACAGGTTGCTGCTCCAGTGTATTTACTTTGGAAATGCCTGTTGCAATGCTGCTCTTCTAACTCAGTTTCGAGCATGACTGAGGATCTATTGTGCGGCGGAAGGGGCAATGCCGCAAGACTGCCCATATGTGAACCCGCTTGATTGACAAACAAACTCGCGCAACCATCAATCCTATCCACAGCGCACGCACTAGGTTCCTCAACGCCTCAAAATTTTCTTAGCTGCAGTGCCGTAAGAAACAGTACTTTCCCTCGTAATTGCACTGCCGACCGTTTGAGTTTCGGCGCCACCCCGTTGCAATGCTTACCTCTGGCCGACAGCAGCGGAGGTGCTCGCTGTGGTCGCGGCGAAACCCGCGAGCTTGGACAGGCTGCTGGCAGCAATCGTGGAGCTCGCCATTGCGTCTTTCTGTTACGTCCCTCTGTTAGCTTCTTTAGCTTCGTTGTTAGCTGACTGAGCTTTAGCTGCAGCTGAACTACAAACAGCAGATGAAGTTGGCGAATTTGACAAAGGGAGCAGCTAAAACTGAAGTGAGACGAGGGGAACAGCAAGAATGTGGATGAGACACTGTACAATTCTTCTCCAGAATTTGGAAGTGAAGGGGAGAGAGAACGTGAGCCAGACACTCGTCTGTGTGCGCCGGGCACGGATTGGCTTGGGCGGCAGGGCGTCACAATTCCGCTGTACTGCGCGGCTCTCTGTGGCTCGCAGCCATTCCGGACGATCAGCGCTTCCAATTGGCCACATGGTCCCACGTGTAGATGTATCTCGATCTCCGGCCAATCAGGAGCTTGCCGCCAGATCCACATTCAAATTATTACAGCCAAAGACTCGAGAAACCCCGCTCGCAGCCACAGACATCTCCCAAGTGAATCTTTGATTTCACCAATCGCAGACTAGCAAAAGATCCAGCATGACGTCACATGGATAGACGTGGTGCTATGGGCGCTTCTGATTGGTTTCTGCGGATTCCGAAGCTTCCAACGCACAGCGGAGTTGCTGCCAGGGCTTCGGAAGGGAGTGCAATGCGTCGCGCTCCCCCTCCTCGCCACGGCCAACGTGAGCCTCTCTTCAAGTACAAGCTCTTAATTCGTAAGCTAGAATTGCGTTTCTGCTCAGAGTCGGATCGTAAGCAAGTTGCCCACTCAACACAGCTGACAGAGCTATCAAAGTTCGCCCACATTTTGCTAGCACCTGTCAACTCTAAGCAGCCTCCCTTCCTGTTCAACCTACCACTAAAGAGCAGACATGGCCATGACCGCGTGCGCCGTTAAGGCCTCGGCCCTGGCCGGGAGCCTCGCCTCCGTCTCCAGCTCCACCCAGAGCTCCTTCTGCCGCAGCTTCAATGTTGTCCCGAAGGGCAATGCACGTGTCACAATGGCGGCCGCCAACCGGCCCGTTTGGCTGCCCGGCGCAAAGCCCCCGGCGCACCTTGACGGTAGCCTCCCTGCGTAAGTGGCGCCAGCCCTGGTCTCAACTACAGAGTGCTCCTCATTTGCATGGCGCTGTGACTTGCAATGCTGTGCCAATATTTGCAAAAAGGGCAGCAGGAGCTGCAATGAGCTGGCAGGTTTCTTCTGGCAATGGGCAACATTTATCTGGTAGTTATTGTGGCCGATGAGTTTGCTCTCTGAGCAGTGACGTTGTGAGCAATGGGAGGCGTTTGGTGAAGCTGCACCTTCTCAACAACTTGTGGGCATATTGGGACGGCTTGAATCCAGAGGGTCTAAAATTAGACAGCTGGCTAACACAGTGCAGCAAACTCCCAGGCTCCTTGGCCTTCTTGGTTGCCTTGATAGCTCACACTTAGACCCCACAGCTGCTCAAATGATGCACACACCGTTTGTAGAGATTCAATTTGTCGTGATGGCCAAGTCCCTAATGAGATACTAAGCAAGGTCCAGCACAATACCAGGAGATTAGCATGTTGGACTAAATATCCTGAGCTTACTTGCTGCAGAGACCGCGGTTTCGACCCCTTGAAGCTAGCGGAGGACCCGAAGCTGAAGACCCGTATGGCGGAGGCTGAGGTCTTCCACGGCCGCACGGCCATGCTCGCTGTTGTCGGTGCTTGCGTCCCAGAGCTCCTGGTAAGGGGACAGCTGTCATCATAAAAACACTCCAGATATAGTACATGAGTCTTCTTAATCCACCAATTTTGCCCCTGATAATGATAGCATTGGGCTTAAGGGTAGTAGTTTGTCTCTGTAGGGAATCGTCTGTTTGTGCCCCACATGTGATCGTTGAAGGACTGGAACCAGTCATGGCAATGTCAGAGGCCAAGGTTTGAAACTGCCTTCTGTCCCTGATGCCATTCTGCTGGACTGTATCCTTCTCTTAGTGTCAAAAGAAGCTTGGTTGCAACTGGGTTCCGGACTGTATCCTCCTCTTAATGTCAAGAGAAGCTTAGTTGCAACTGAACCCAGCAAGTAAAGCAACTATCACACACTTGAGATGTGACCGTGTACAATTTGGCGCGCAGGGAAGAGGGGACTGGTACTCGGCTGCCCACACCATGGTTGACGGTGGAGGCAACAGCTTCATCCTCTCCCTCCCCCCCTTCGCAGTAAGTCTCGGAATGGGGAAGCCTACTCAAACAGGGCCCTTACACACCCTTCCATCAAAGAAGATTTGCTAGCTACCTTAGGGACTCCTGCTCATAAGAAGAATCAAGAAGGAAATGTACAGACAGTCTTTCCATTGTCATTTCATGAAAAGATCCAAGGGCACACCAAGATCCTTTCAGCATCTGCAAACAAAGTGCCCGAATGACGAACTAGAACCTATTGAGCTACGGTGATCGAGTTTCGGGGCCTGAATGTCAGGAAAGTAGCATGTAATTTCAATCGGTCTCGAATCTGCCTGAAATCCAGGAAGTGCTATGAAATCATTCGGTCCTACTTTTCTACATCTCAGTCTCTCTTTCTTTTCTGTTTACCAGATTCCCTTCTTCCACTTCACGTGTCGATGCCTCAACTCGTTCTCCACTAGTCTTCTTTCCTTGACCAGGTGTCTCTTCAAAACCTTCTCATTCTGCCGAGTTTTCCTGACCTGTCAGTTTTCATTTCCAGGTGCCCACCAGCCCTGTCGGCCTGGGTATCTTCCACATGGTCGCCATCGCTGAGGGTGCCCGCCTCTTCCGCGAGACCGAGGCCGGCTATGACAGCAGCATCGATGCCACCGGCATCTACCCCGGCTTCGACCCTCTGGGCCTTGCCACCGGAGACGATGCCCAGATCAAGGACATGAGGACAAGGGTAAGCGCCAATGCATTCTCCAAGTATTGTCTATTGACCTCCTGGCGGGACTGGACAAGTTATCTTTTACTCATGTCCGGTTGAACTTGTTAGTTCTTTGCCTGAGTGCTGCTTGAGAGGCTGCAGATTGTGAGCCAGCCAGCGTTCGCAGGACCGAAAGCAAGGTCACTCCTGGCGAGGGCCGCGCCCCACCTGCATACTGTGTTGGAGATAATTCCGGCCTTCTCTGGGCCACTTGGGCAGGTTGTTCTTGTGCACCTCTTTGAGCCCAAAAGGAAAAGAGCTGTGAATGTCCCCCTCTTCCATTCTGCCAACAAGACAAGTGCAAGCAACAGCGGGCATATGATCAAATCATTCTCTCTTGAAAGTTTGACGCAAGAAGCCATAGCCTGATGTCGATTCATTTGTCACGTGGCAGGAGATCAAGAACGGACGGCTAGCAATGATCGCCACCGGCGGTTTCCTGCACCAAGCACTGCACACCGGGAAGGGCCCCATCGCAAACCTGATGGACCACTTGGCCGACCCCTCTCACAACTGGTACTTCGGCAACTAGATACGGGACATTGCTTCTCCATCCAGGCTTCGCCAGAGCCGTCGATTCGCCCTGCTGCCGCCCTGACTAAATAAAGGAAAGCCAAGGGAGGGACGAAACACGATCATTTGCACCCTACTTGTCTTCAAAGTAGGAATGCAGCGAATAGGAGCGGTTGTAAAGTCTTGAGTCGTTCGAGTTGGTCACTGGGGCGGGTTCCGTGTTTGTGGGGGCCTGCCCGTCCCGCCAAAGGTCACCGTGATGCGCTTTGTACAGAAGACGATATTGGTCGCGAGCAGTTCATCAATGGACAGACGATTTGCGTAATGATGAGAGTAACCGTCGAATCCGCGGTCCACGAGTTAGATCCAAGCGACATTCAACACTTGAACAACTGTCGACCAACACATAGCGATGGCCTTCGCATCTGTATGTTGTGCCGTTCACACATCTGACAAAGGCCATCATACCGGACCAGGCCCATTGAGTGAACATCGACCCCCGGCAATCTCGTCCTAGCCCTAGCATATGCCTTTGCTCGGAGCGTGAAAGAGCGGCACTTTCACTCCGATTTAGATAGGACTTACGACTATTGCGACTCTCGCGTTTGACTCTGCTCGGAGCGTGAAACCCCTGCCAGTTTCACTCCGATTTCAAATTTTGCCTGCGCCCAAGCCTCTGCCATTCGTTACATGACGTGTGTATGTACATGTGTATCGTGTCGGTATCTTTTTCCCCTTCAGTGAAAAGATCCCCAAAGCTATGAAGTACGGGGCAGGGGTTTTTTAACGGTCGGCATGGTGCACAGTGTAACATGATACACTGCAATTGCTTCTGCGCCTCTCTGCGGTCTACATCCCTACCAAGATTGTTGCCCGCTAATTAGTGCGAATCCTAGTTCCAGCAGATTGCCTGGAGGCGACAAGTAGCTAGTTGAGTCACGGTTGCTTTTACTAGCACGTCACTGGCAAGTTTAGTTGTAATCCGGTGCGCTGTTGCTAGACTAGGTTTGGTGACTAATTCAATGTACGCACTTTGATTTGGTAAGGTAGCTAGACGTTCAAAACCCAAACAATTCCCATGTATGCCATCGAAGCCTATGGCCCATGTGGCTACGGCGTTTGAAAAGAGAACATCAATGCACACTGATGAGCAATTGTAGATGCCACTTATGATAGTTCTCAAGCTGTCTACGCCTTTAAGCAATTTAAGGTCGATCATGCCGTCAGTTCTAGGTACTCGCTTTCAGATCATACTAACCATGTCACCTATCGTGAATCACCCTTCTGATACTACACTCGGACTGGACAGTACGTAGAGATGTTTCTTTTTCGGTACAGATGTTTCTTCTTCGGTGCCCGTCAAAGCGATGCTCCACGGCCGCCCTTGTGATCCCTCGACCTTGCAACAGTGAATGCCCCACAAATTCCAGCTACTCAGCTACATACTTGAGGAATCCCACACTCGGTCAGCGACCCGTCCGCTAGAGCCGAATCTGCATGAATTGGTCTTTGCACAATCTGCTCTATGATGAAGCTGTTGAAAAGCTAGCGCCGCCTGCGTGGATTACATAACAGTTGGTGAGGCGTGGCTCTGACTGCTGCCGACCTTACGTTCGCTCTCTGATTGGGGCAGCTTGAGTGGTTGCGTTCCGCTCATAGGCATCGAACAGCTTATGTGCGCGAAGGCTTGAATGCTCAAGTTGGCAACACGGGGATATATATGTGTACGCAAGCAAGCCTCCGGCAGAGCTGTTTGGAAACGAACATGCATGATCGACAAGGGTCCGACTCTTCTCAGATCGTCCTGATGGGCTTGTGTAAACCTTCATTCTTCGGCCGAGCAAAACCGAAGGATAAGGGAACGACGAGACAAGAAGTGTGCAAGACTGAGACCCAAACGTACAATCCCACATCGCTCTAAACCCGATTCAGTTTACACGCCATCGAACGGATCTGACTCGTGGTGACGAAGCTGAAAGCTGATTGCTCGTTTCCTTATTCGATTGAAGGACAGTGACGCTTTTGGAATGCAGAGCCACGTGTTCGAACCTCTGGAAAGTGCGAAGATTCAGCCTGGCCCTGCAATGTCACCATATACAACAACACGAGGTACTCAAGCGTTGTCAACATCAAAGCTCCTGCCGAAGCTCCAGGAAAAAACCTCAAGCTGGGAGATTTCTCGGGTTCCACATATTTGTCTGGGGTTTGTGTCAATCTGCAAACGTCACACGGTCCTGTTGTGATGCAGGTGAGGCCCCAAGACCAAGAGAAATGTTTCTGCAGGGTTACCAGCTTCGAAGCACTTTCGACGCAGTGCAATCGCTCCTTCATCGACAATCAGTGAGCGTGTTCATCCTGAGCAGTGAGACTTTACGCGGAACGCGGAAGTACTACGCGGAACGCGCCCGAATCAAGTCTGCCGGACAAGAGGAGAGCGAGTCTCAAGCTTGAAAACAGTCTCGAAGCTCCCACTATCGTGAGCGTTGCTTCGAACTTTGACGCAAAACGTCTTTGAAGAATGAGAACACTTTCTTGTTGCACAAACAGACACAGCGCAGGGGTTCTTTAAGAGCTGACGAACTTAGTATTTTGGAAGCTGACTTTTTGTGTCGCCTCATGGCTACCGGCAGATGTTGTGGTTTTGAAAGCTGCGGCTTCTCGCGCGTGCTTCCAACCTGCCCATTCGATGTATAGCTCGTACAAGATGCAAGTTTTTAGCGAAGCCTGCATGCCTTCGCGGGAAGCCGTTTCCTACCTGATATGATGATGGGTCAAGTGTGTCAAATTTGTGTCTGGATCCAGCCAGTAACTTTTTTGCTCTCAAATTTTCATAGAAGCCACTTTAGGTTCACGGACGAGCAACGGCCCAACTCTTCGGTCTGAAAAGCCAGATCTACATCTGCTTTGGACCTTCGCCGCAGCCCAAATCTATGTCGAGAAGCTGAGAAAGGATGTTCAGGAATAGGGTGGATCAATGCCAATTGAAAGGCCTTGCCGCATCTGCATCCACTAATTCGACCGTTCTTTGACTTCTGGGAAGCGCCATGAGTAGATCAAGGCCCGACTACTGTGGATGCGGCGGACCGTCATTGGCAGTGCGGATTACACGAGGCTGCAGTCTGACTTGAAAGCGACCCATGAAGTCCTCGAACTATTGGAAAGAGGCGATGGATGATTTGCAGACGGACCTCTGAATGTGGATCGCTTAAAACGACCTCGTGCCTTGTCGAACGCTGTTCAAAGAGCAACGAACTCTGAGTTCAACAGTTTTGGTTCAAAGGGCTCATTGGAACGAGCGGGACCGATTGGTTCTCTGACGCATGCTTGTATATCAAACAGAAAATACGAATGATGAACAAGATGTACAATGTTCCCTTGGGCTGGGCTCGGCCAGTGATGCAAAGGCGTCACCATTCCGAGCTGGACGTCGCGTCGCACAGGACAGGTCCAAGAACACGAAACGGAAGAGGCACTGAATGTCGAAGATTTTCAGTTCGGGTGCCAGCCGGGTAGCATGGGCATCAATCTCAGTTCGGGCGGACGAAACGAGGACGATGCGCCCATGCTGACAAGAGCATGTGGTTGCTAGGTGCTCTTGAATCAAACCTTATCCTTGAAGGAAATGAACGGACGCGGGTCGCGCACGTTTCTCAAGCAATTAATGACGATCGGTGACATCCAGCTAGGCGCTAGCAACTTGCCAATATCCAGTTTTGCATGCACTCCTGATGAACACAGCACAGATTAAGAGTCTGGCGTCAACTTCGCAGTACATGCTGTAACAGTGTAAGATCATTAGGGCTGCATTTGCGCCATTTTACGCACCTGACATCAGATCTATGTACAAAACTCCTGACATCCAGTTCCAGTCGGATCACTTGCAAGGGCTCTGCGAGAAAAGAGGCTTCGTTTCTAGATCGAAGAGGAGCGGCGGAGAAGAGATATTGAAAGGGTGGTCGTCTTGGTTAAAGCTGGATCCAAAGCGACGCTATTTTGACAGCTGCTTGTCAAGTCAGAAAGAGGGTTTGATGTGACAACTTCGTAAGCATTTCGTTTGACTCTACTGCAGCTCCGTTGTTTTAGGAAACATTTCGGGTGTTACTGACAGAAAGGCACTTGTCACATCAAGCCTTCCTGGAGCGGCGCCTCATGAGCTCTCGTACCCACACCTTTTGTTGTGAAGACGGGAGATGCCTGCTGATGGAACGGGTCCTTGATGACATCAGTTCTAGAATGCAAACCAGTTTCAGTTCTCTAGCGTGATAGACTGTCGTTGTCTGGTGCACTGGCAAGGTTGAAGCGGCCCCCGAAGATTTAATGAGCATAAAGTATGCAGGGAAAGTGCTCTCTTTGAGAGAGACAGGCGAGGCATTTGACAAGGAAGCTTCCCCCAAAACCTGCCTGTTCCAGAAGATGAGGAAGCGGCGGGAAACGCAACCCGCTCAACATACATAACCAGGATGCCAAAAGCATTCTCAGGTCACTGTCTTCATTTTCTCCTGCTTGAAGAGAGGGGAAGGTTCAGCCATGCAGGCTCATGCAGTTTTGGTGCTCAACAGAAAGAGGCGTTTGGTCCGACAGGCCATTCCTTCTTGTGAACCCTTGACCTCTGCGAAGGCCTATCAACTGCTTGCTGTCATGGATGGAAGAAACTGATCGAGCCACAGAGAATACACGGGGATGCTAAGCCTCATGGGGGCCGCAGCAGGTCTTAAGCCTGATGAGCCTGACTCAGAACCAAGTTCTAGGGACAGATCTTTGGGAGATCCGACTGCAATATAAGGTGAGCGCACATTTGTTGCACCTTCACTATGCAATCCGTTATTGGCACCAGGAGAGGATGCTTGGTTTTGGTCATCCATGTACAAGGTGGTGAAAGGGGAACACCGTGAGAACGTGGCCCAAAGAATGTGTTCCCTTGAGGTTTTCTCTTTCTGTGTCGTCTTTCCAGATTATGCTGATAGTTTTTAATAGATTGCTTCAATTGGGGATACCTCAAGCAGAACATTGTTCTTCACAGCATTTTATATGTCCCCCTCTGAATCTGAAGGATGGATGCATGACTCGATAGAGATTCAACCGAGATCTTAAACGAAGCTATAAGTCCAGGAAAGGAAGCTTTAGATCCCGGTTGATTCCTTCAAACAGCCTCTTTGGACCTGACTTAAAGGACCCCGCAGGAAGGGGATTGACACAATGATTCTTATCAATCTGCCTCATCTACGGTGTGTCTCGTGCGGCTAACTTTTGAACATGAAGTTTTAGATGCTACATTTTCAAAAAATCTCTGACCAGATTTACTTTGACCATCAAAAATGCTCAGAAGTCGCAAAGAGGAGAAGGCACACCGCTCCAAATACAGGCTGCTCTCACTGCATAAATTGAAAGATGTCCAAGTTCAATGGGTTCCAATTCGAATACGTAAACCGTTTTGATGCCTGAGCGACGAGGCGACCATTGCAGCCCCTCTTGCCCGTCTTCTCTCTAAGACAACGCATTGCCATTCGAATCTGCAAATGTATTCTGTCTTCCTCTGCAGTATCAGCGCCGTGCATTGATGCAATGCTGCGCCTCTCGCAAGGGGGCTCAAACCTGGTCAGCATGACCCTGCTCCATCGTCCTGTAGCCCAACTTGGTTCTCCAGCGCACGTGGAATGCTGGAAGGGGGGCTGCAACTGCTTGGAAGGATCTGGCAGGACGCACCTGCTGAAGCAATCCAGCGATCTAGCGGGTGAGACTATCGAGAGTGGCGAGGTTGCATCAAGAAACCCGAGCAAACGAAGGAAGAGTTTCTTCGAAGCAGAAACTTATACGCATCTTTTTTGTGGATGCTTTGACTGGCATTGTGGACAATCCTTTTTCCTTCTGTTGAAGACCATTATTTTCCAGATTGGAAGGGTTTCCATCGCATCTCCAGATCATTCGGACGGCAGTCAGACAGCGCTTCAGATTGTTGTTCAAGGACTTCAAAGGGATCTCTCTCTTTCTAAAGCAGATTACAACCCTTCCAAATTAAGTTAGGCCCAGCCCTTTCCGTGGCGGTTCGTGGTGCAGACATTCGTGCAACCCGTTCAGCAGTCACCAAGCAATCTGCATCCTGGCAAGAGCTTCGCAGTTTATGCAACTCAAATGTTGCCTTACAGGAAAGTAGGTGAGAATCGAAGAAGTACGAAAATGAATCTGATTTGGCTCCTGATTGTCTTCTTCTCTTCAAACAGGAACCAGCAAAGTGCGAACCCCGCCCCAGACTCCTCCAGGCTCGCCGTTCCAGATCCGGGGCGCTTCAGTCCTCACCAACCTGCCATCGCCGCAGCAGAACGACCTGAACGCCATTGACTGCGACTTCCTGGATGACGATCCGTGGCCGGGCATCTCGGAGAACTCGGAAGGGAGATATGTCCTGAACAACGAGGTACGAATTCCGGTCAATAATTCCTGTTGGAAGCATCATTGTGCCAAGTGATATTTTCACAAACGACTTGTAGGTGCCGTTGGCTGCTGAAGTCGAGCTTCCGTACATGTTAACGGTTTTCAGCAAAGTCCCTTTGTGTGTTAAAATCTGATGATTCTCAAAGCGTTGAACAACAAGGAGCAAGGCCTAAAAAGGGATTTCAACGAGCTACACTCGTCGTATAGCGACGCTAGACTTTGGCAGCTGATGGTTTCGTATTGAAGATGCACTTCCAGAAAGCTACATTCAGCAGATTTGCCGAACTTCGTTGATTAATTATGCCCCGTTTGGATGCAGTCGCCTTCTGGTGGTCTGGAGGACATGTTTCGTCACCCTGTCCTGCCAGTGAGGCAGATGGAGGCGACCGCAGAAGTGCAGACCCACAGGAGCAACGGTTTCTACGAGCGAGCGCTCATCCCTCTCATGCGACGGTCTCACTCGCCGACGCTCGGTCTGCTTACGCCTCAGCCACAAAATGGTGAGACCTGCAATCCAAAGCGACCTCAAAGCATGATTTGTACACGGATATTTGGGATCTTCTTGCGTGTGAGCAAGAACTCAAGGTCTTGTGGTGAAGGACATAGAGCCACAATGAGCACGTAAGAATTAAACGGGGGCACACCTGAATAGGTTATCCCTCTCAGGTTGCGGTGAAATTTGAGGGAGAAACGAGTGTCGCAGAGAAGGAAAACAAGGGGCCCAATATGATTAGTTACTGTAAACAATATTCCTTAATAATAGGAGGAGTTTGCCATCAAATTCTGCCCATTGCTTCTCCTATCTTAACAGCAACTGCAGGCGTATGTCAGCCAGGAAAACTGGAAAGTTGTACACAAACGTCAATCGCACCGTTTGGCTCAAAATTGTCCACCTCTTCTAGACTCCGACAGCCCAACTTGAACCGTTGCACCGAGGGCGCCGTTCATCCTACTTCTCTGCAAAATAAAAAAACTCGATTTGAATAAGTCTTAGAGAGGGACTAGTCTCGCAGCTTCGTCGCTCACGGTTGCTCCTTTTTGCGGCATGCTTACAGGCGCCTCCATAATCTCAACGTCAAGTTCAATCGGTTTTAAGCCCTGGTATATCTCGTCTCTTTCCACTTGCAGGAACCACGGACAATGGACCTGACCTTCAGTCGTGCTTCTCTGCCTGGAACACTCGGCCTGGTTTCCACCTCAGCAGCGCGCGGCCCTCTGTGGTCCCGTCCAACGGAGACGCGCGCGCCTCGAGCAATCCCTCCAACATAACACTCTCGCTGTCTCGCCGCTCCCCAGACCCGATCAGACAAGCGCAGTTTGAGGCAGAGTCTTCCGACCCTTCTGCGTCGGAGTCAGACACGCCAAGGATTGGGGCACGCTTCAAGGCCCCCTCCGAGACTGGCGGCTCAAACCCCGGCCTAAACCTCGTGGGCCGCCTGCGCCCCGGCTTCGACGGCCTCCCGGCGCGCCCCAGGAAGCTGCGAATGATGCGCTCGGCGCTCGGCGCGCATTCGCCCCCGCGGCCGCGCGCGCGCGAGGAAGGAGAAGACGACGGCGACCGCGGCCTCGACAACTCCAGCGGAGGCGAAGACGGCTCGGATCCGGAGGGAGACGCGAGCGGCGAGGAGAGGGGCGGGGATGCTGACGTCAGCGACGGCGTCGATGACATGGCTGCTGACGTGGACGAAGAGGACTCGGAGTACGACCCGGAGGAAGGGAGCGAGTCGGAGTCGGAGTACGATCCCGACGAGGACGAAGAGGAGCGGCCGACCAAGAAGCCGCGCAGCGCGCGTGGGCCCTCGCTCGCGCGCAGTAGCAGCTCGCAGTCGCTGGCGGGAAGCGAGGGGAGCGGGGGCGTGTTTCCTCCGAGGAAGAAGGGCCGCTTCACCGAGGAGATGGACCGGGTGTTCCTGCAGCGCCTGGGGGAGCTGTTCCGCCAGAAGGTCATGCTCAAGGACTCGTTCCGGTACTTTCCGGGCAGGTGAGGCGGGAGCGGCGCAAGGAAAGAACCTGGTCACCGTGAACTTGTCATGAAGCGCGCGTAGATAAACGCCGGAAGCTGTTTTAGAAGGGTTCTGCGGTGGTTCATCGTAATCCAAAAACAGCGCTTGTATTCAAGGTTGGTATCAATCTGGACAATTGTTGGCTGAGATAGTCGAAACCCTCAAGCACAATGTGGATTGATTATTGAGAATGCCTTCGGGTCCTTTCCGTGTTTGGTCTTTCGCATTTGCTTTTAGAACCAGGTTCTATCATGTGAAAGCTGACGTCTGTCTTTCGTGCTTCTTTCCCTTAGGACCCCGCGCCAGTTAAGACGCCATTGGATGCGGGTGAAGCACAAGTACGGAATTGGCAGCATCAAGAACGTCGAGAACGTTCTGGCGAGGCTGGGTCCCCTGAAAAAAGGTGCAAATACTACCGCATGAGTAGGAATCAGATCCAACTGCTACGTTTGGACAGTTTTTTGTCAATCTTCTCAAATTTTGTTGCATTGTCCTTCTCTTCCTCATCAGAAATCTGTAGGACACGTCCTCTGTCTTTGAAGTTATCATACACGGGCCCCTCGATCTTGCACCAGGATCTGTTTTTGACGGGGATTCGATAGTCTGACAAAGGCGGGACTACTGTGTATCGTCGAAGTCGCAAAGATCGCACCTGATGAGTGGCAGACTAGCCGTACAACATCTTGGGTGCGAAGTTACGGGGCCCAAGATAGCCCGTCTCTCTTTTTGAATACTTTGATTTCCCTCGGTTTCCAAAGAAATACAATGACATCGTTTTTATAAATCCACGTGCGGGCCGTGTTGTGCAGAAAAGGACCCCCTCTCGTTGAGGCAGCTGTCGAGCTACTTCAAGCTGCCAATGGAGGAAGCCTGCGCCAGGTTCAACGAAAGTGAGAATTGCACTCAGTTGTTTCTCTTCACACGTACCAGAGAACCTTTGCAGCACTGAGGTCAGTTCGACTGAAATTTGAGTGGTTCCAATGTATCAGACTGTCGGACGATCTCATCAGGCCGCTCTTCGTGTCTAGATTCCTCCCGATAGAGGCGAAATGTTACTGGCTGGTGATTCTTTGAAAGAGTTCCCGGAGTGCATTGACAGACTGAAAAAACTCAAGTCAAGAGGGCCGGTGAGAAGTCCACGGCAAGAGTGCGTATGCTTGGATACTACAAAGTAATGGAGATCAGTCCAGACATTACAACAAAATTCCAAGCAGAAGTCGTAGCAGAATCTGCGAACAGACCCTGAGCTCACCGAAGGGGGCCGCGCGATGCTGAAATTGTGTTTCCATGTTCTAGGGCGCGGTCAGCAGCTGACGTTCCAGAAGTTCCGCCAGCTGTTCCAGAAGCATGGCATCAGCAGGTGGCCGTATCGCCAGGTAGGCAGCACGCCTCTGCTTGTGCGCTGCGAAGCTCATTTGAAGATATCATGCGTCTATTCTGTAGCTGTTTGTCAAGTGTTTGCGCATCTCATTCTGCAGAGTTCCATAGAAACGTGTTCTAAATTGCGAGAAATTTGCGGTTATTCCAGTTTGACCGAGTCACCCTCTTAAGGATCCACATCGAGGCCTTTGAAATACGGAAGCGGTAGGAGGCATTTTATCTTTACGTGCCTTTTCTGGTCCCCCAACGCCCCTGGGATGACATTGATAAATTGGCAGGTTGAAAAGTGAGAGATGTACATGGTTCAGCACTGAGCTGTTCCTCCCCCGAACTCTTTCTACGAACCTACTCTACGAGCCTCGAATTTTGTCCCATACTTACTTCCAAACCATGAAGCTCCTCGTACCAAGCTTCGTGGGGTCCCTGCGGAGACCCCATAAACCAAACTTCGTCGCCTTGATTCTCCGTTCTTTGGAGACGAAAAGTCATCGCTTGCTCATCGCCCCCCATTGTTCCAGGTGATGGCCGGCAAGCCCATCTCCGAGGTCATCACCGAGGCGAAAGCCGCGGTCCAGGAGACACAGGCGCGCCACGCGGCCGCGGAACAGGTCCCGGAGTTTCTCCCCGAGGGGGGTGCGGAGCTGGCACTTCCGGGCCCCCCCGCCAACCGCGCAGCGACTTCCGCTCGGCAGAAGGCCCCCCTTCCCGGCGTCACCGGGCACGCGAAACCCGGGGGAAGGCCCCGGTTGGTTGGCCCGCCCAGTAAGGGCGCCGCGATTGGCGGGAATGGCCATGCTAAGGTGAAGAGCGGCAAGCACGCGGCCGGCAGGCGGTTCCCTTTGGCGCACAAGCCGGCCGCGGCAGAGATGCCAGCCTTGGAGGAGCAGCCGCCTAAGAACGGTGGGTGCCAGCGCTTCAACCTGATTCCTGTTCCAACTTGTGTTTCTATGTTAGGAGGTGATTTTGAGGAAGATTGTGTGTTGTCTCCCAGGTTCCGCTATCCATGCTGCCTTTCGGCTCTTGTCCTGCAACTCGACGCAACGGACAGATTCCGCTTTGCGCATCCAGAACGAGACGCGCCTCAGTTGCTCACCTTGCCTCGAACAGCCTTACAAAACCGTGAAGTGTCTGATCTGTTGCAAACACCAACGGCACTTTTTTTTGTGCTTATATTGCAGCGCCCGCTGGCCGCGGTCGCACCCATAAGGGTCTGATGGAGGGCTCCGTTTTTGATCCAAAGAAGCGCAGCCGGTCTCGGAAATGAGGAGCGGAAGGGGTCATTGGTGGTTCAATTGAGCGTTGTCGCCGTTCAAGCCAAAATTGAATTGAAGTCATCGCGCGCATTACCTTGATTTGACGGACCTTGAAAACAATCCTGAGGGAAGCGGCGGTCAAAATTGTAGAGGCCGGTGGACCAGCTTGCGGGTTGCGTCGCCTATTTCTTGTGGGGTGTGCAAAGCGAGGCTGGGCCAGCTCTTACGGCTCAGAATGATCGCGTGGAGTTTGTATTGTTATTTGACATTCGCATTGAGAAATTTTGGTGAAAATAGTTGTTGAAATAGACCTTGTGAAATTGCATTACCCTCTGGATTGTACCGCTGATTTTGAGGTGGATTTGTAAGCATACTGAAATTGATAGGATGATAGGTTGAAGGAAGAAGTCACGTGAAGCCCAAACGGCTGGCGTTAGTACTAACACATTAAATACGCTCCCTAAGCATTGCTCGATCATGTACGTAGTGAGTCTGCTGCTTGAACTTGTTTGAACTTGTTCAAAACAAGATTTCAGTGGCACAAGAGTCAGAAAAGCCGCCCTGCAGCACATAGTATGGAGCGGTCCTTAACCACCAAAGTAAGCTTTGTAAGAACAGCCTTGCTCATGGCCTGTGTATTCTGTAACCGCAGAAGATACTATAAGAAGAAGGTTGATTTTGACTTAGGGCGATCTTGTTCACAGAAAATCAATCATGCTGTTAGCTCATACCAGGCCAACGACTTCATCCAACAACCTAATCATGCTATGGAATGTGTTCCGTCTTATCAGTCCGATCGTGCGGCCCTTCGCAGGCCAGGCCGTATATCTGGATCATCAGGTTAATACTCAGTGTATCCAGGAAAGCTTAAGCACCGCTTTTTGAGGATCGTACCATACATAGCAGAAGGCCAGCACGTATCAATGTTGGAATCTGAGTGTCAACTACATGGAACGCCGAAACAATCTGCCTCAAGTGCATGTATGCTTCATCCTCACCGCATCCATCTGCAAGGATCGACACGGGTGTGCTCATCGAATCCGCTTTACGAGCGAGCATAATGACGTCGAGTGAAGTTAAGATGCGCACTGACCTTCATAAATAATGGATTGACCTGGCGATAGTATTTACTGAAATCCTTTAACGACCGGTTCATTGGCTAGGTCATTCATTTCGACTCATCAGCAAAACTTGAAACCGGGATGCGCGTGGATCAAGCTAGAGGGTTGACTGCCTGCCAGTTGATGCATGGTCGATCGGAGGCTGCAAGCACATAGCTTGTGTAAGCTCGCGCAGGCTGGGCTATAGGCTGTAGGACATGTTCAGGCGAGATATGACAAGTGCACTATAACATTGTGATTTCTGTCGATCCCACAAAAGTCGTCACTGGACGGTGTCGATATACAACCATGATGACTCCTTTTGTGAATTTGGAGAAATATTGATCCTCATACAACGGCATGAATGAATTGAGCGCACTAGATGCGCCAACAGCTTTGGTCCGGCTATATAGTACACACTGACATTCGATCCTCGGTCTTCATCTCCAAACCCATCGCCGCAAAGTATTTGATATCTCACGCCAGCAGGATATCGCAAAAAACTTGCCAAGTTGAAGGCTTCGGGTTTACATAAGGACAAGGATGATCGGCCGGACCCGAGCGCTGATCTGGTACGTTCCCTACTTGCGATTTTTGATGCTAAACACTCAAGGGTACAAACTTACGGCCCATGTATGCGGAACTGCATGATTGGGCGGCCCAACTCGTCACTGACTACAAATTGCAAGATGCCATGCCAACATGCAAAATATGATCCGTCTGTCCACGTTCTGGAGCATGTTGTTCAAGGTGTACGATCTTAACTTTTGCGGTACCTGATTAAACAAACAGAGGCCTTATGCGGTCCCCAAACTCAAGATAAAAAAGTAAAGCGGAAATTCTATTACAACGGCTTTGTGTCATACGGTCAGGTATTTGAGAACAGCCATCCGCACTTTCTCCATGAATTCTGCCGCTTGCTCCTGCATATATCGAAATTATGAGTTGAAAAACGTTCCAGGTCGTCAAGATACAGGTTGAAACGACCGCAAACAGCTGAAGCAAATAGGACCACTCTAGAAATCAATGACCAGCGCAACAAAGAAACTGGGGCAGGCGGCAGTCAGCCGACGTGAAAGGCCGTTCGCTTCCCGTTCAAAGCGGACATTATTTCGGCTTCCGAGTGGCCTCTACGCTCCCGACGACAGGAACTGCAAGCTTCACTAACGAACCTCACGCTTCTTCGTGGCACATCATTCTGCGGGGGGCAACCCTTATAAACTGCAACTCTAGCGCCTTTGGGATACCATTCTGGAAAACTTAAAGTCGGAAGTGAAATGCCCAAGTACGACGGTCCCAAAGCGAAGAATTCGCAGCCTCTAACAAGGTCCCATTGCTAATCTCCAGACACGCTCAGTTTACCCGATCATTCTAATAGAACGGCACTCCCCTCCGATTTCCATCTCGGACATCCTCCAGCTTCGAAGTGCCGAAGTCGTTCAGAGCACTAGCTAAGGGCACTGACACGATCAAACCAACGAGTTTCACAGCCATGGAAGCTATACCGCGATCGGACTATCAACAACGCATCAGCAAAAGAAAAAGAGACAAGCAAAGCGCCAGAACAAAGGGTGGCGGGCCGCTTACCTGGCCTGCCTCCCGTGCTCGCGCCGTGTTCTCGTCCAGGAGCGCGAGCAACGGCCGGTCCAACTCGTTCTCCCCAGCCATCTCGAGCAGCTGGGCGAAGCAGAAAGAGAGAGCGAGCATAAGCTATGGCAAGATGTGAAGAAGCACACGCGAGCTCCGCTTTATGAAAGCCGCCTGTGAGGCCGCAAACATATTCGTGCTGACGGATAGGAGGAAGATCGGGAAATGGAGGATGCTACTTTGGGGAGTATTTGCTTACAAAGGCAGAAGGCTGGTGGTATCGTTAACCATCCATCCGAAATGCATTTAGGTTCATCTAAAGAGGGCGTGTCACAGAAGAGGTCAAGATTGTCGGCACCGGTCACCCCGCGGGAGCGACTCATACTCAGGGACAGAATTGAGAGATAGCGGTCTTTTACGCAGTGCAAAATGCAGGGGCCGGGCTTTCAGCCCCGCCAGTGACGTTATGCAGATGATAATCTGCATCCCCTTCCTAACATGTCCGAACCCGCTGAGATTCCAAACACTCGGTGGTAATTTACAACAATCCTACTGTTTTTCACCGACTGAAGATTAACATACGCAGTTACGACAACTTGTCAACATGATGAAACCAGTCAATATCCCCTGCTGTTCCACGCGAGTGAAAAAGCGCAAACGTATTCAAAGACGTCGAGCGAAGGCTTTGCTGACATCGGCTGCATCTCATGAAATCCGTTACACGCAGATGACAGGGTTTTATGTTTTACCCACCGTTGCCTTCTTATCTTTCGAAGTTAGTAGCCGCGTCAACCGGTCCTTGGCGCTGATCATGTCTGACGTCAGCTTGTCATAGGCCTCTGCAAGAGCAGCGCAGAGAGTCGTTACCGACAAGCCCAAAGCTCCGTCGCTCTATGGTGTTTTTAGAGCGCTGACCACCGTCATCATAACTGCTGAGAAGAATATTCTTAGTAACTGCCGCCTAGTAACGAGAGAACAGCTCTGCAACTCTCTGCATAGATCTTGCCTGAGATTGTGCAAACATCTTTTTGACCTCTTTGCAGATCCAAGGAAGCGATAATTACGCTCCAAATACCACCACCAAAAAGAAGCTTTCGAAAATCCAATTTGAAATGCAAATCAGGATGTGTGTTGCACGTCTGAGCACGTAACCAGTGGTCAGGCCACGATGAAGAAGAAACCAGCAACATGTTCCTATCAGCAAGGCAGGTCTCTCTTCAGGAAGATCACCGTCTCTTGCCAGACGTCATCGTCCAACGTATGCAAGCCCTAGCTGTCAACGGAGGCCCCTGATACGCGCTTGCTGAGTCATTGGCGATGACTTCTCATGGGCTCGGTCAGTCAGATGTTTGCTCTGCTTCTCAGCGCTATCTCGAAAAGCAACGAACCTGACCGCTGGATGGTCACCGACGCCTTCGTTTTGGGTCAAGTGATGTCAGCAAAGATGCATAAAAGAGAGAGACTAGCGCCGCCAGCGACTCACCAATCCCCTCTTTTAACACCTTTTCGAGCGCCTCCAATTCCACAACCCGGTCCTTTATATCTTCCGACTGGTTGACCCCGAACTTGAGCGACCCGACCTCCGTCCGAAGCTCTTGGAAGAATGCATCGGTTAGCTTTTGCCGGCACTTTGCGATCTCGAACTCCATCTCCTGAGCTTCCGTGTCTAGCAGGTACTCTATGAGGGCGAAGCTAGACTCGGGCACCTTGCGCGCCTGTGGAGGGGTAAATCGTTTCGAGATTAGCTTTCAGTAACGAAAATCGATTGAGATTCTGTGAGGGCTGCGATGCAGATTGATTGTCCGAGGTCATGTAATGGTACATAAAGTCTGAGGCCACAAAGTGAAATTAAGGCGTTCTAAAAGGGAATGAAATCCAGTTGGTGTTGGTTCCAAAGACGCGTATACGCTGAGCAAATGTCAGAGTTGACGACTTGACCGGCATCTCAAGGAAAGGGGCCCTCCCCAGATGAAAGAACCTCTGGTTGCGTCAATGAGGTTAAACTACCACCACAATGTTCCTGACATGGCTGATATGAGAATGTCAAGGACACCACTGATGGATTGGAACGTAAAGAGGAAGGAAAGAACATTCAAAGGTCCACGCATCGTCTGCAGCAAAGGTAGTATGAAGGGGGACATGACAGACAGCTCCGATGGAACCAAAGGAGCAGCTAGATTTCAACAAGCTCACACCACCAGAGAGATAGTATCAACTGTGATGTGCACCTCAAAAGTTCACGAGCTTGGAAACTTTTTCCTATGTTACTTGTTGTATCACCTTTGTGGGGTGCGCTGACGGAAGGATGACCTCGTCGATGTTATACTACATTAAGAATCAATGGCACTTGGAGAGTCTAGATACTGGCCAGAGAAAATCTACGACTACTATTCAAAAGTCCAAGATCTCTAGCTTGATGTAATCGCAGCTTTAAAACCTGCTTAGTGTGCTGTCCAAGCGTTGAGACAAACAAGGACAACGACGTTGGCCATCAGAAGCAGCGTCAAAAGGTCCCACAACGTCTCCTTAAAAGGGATAACGTACTAAAGCTAGGCCTGAACGGGAAGGAGATGCAGCTGCTCACATTCCGAGCCTCTGCCCTTCGCTCCAGTTCCTTCCTTGCCTCCGCCATTGCTTTCTCTTTCGCCTCCGCATCCTTGGCCCAATCTTTCATGACCTTCCGTCGGGTTATGTGGTCCGGCTTTGGAGGCGCAAGAATTCCTTCAGGATCCTGTTACAGAGCCCCCATTCCTTTGGTCAGACTTGTTTTGGTAGATAATCTGCCTGCAGATTGCAGCAAGAACAGGGGCGCAGCTTTCCGAGATGGACGGAAGCAGACAGAGTCAAACAAGTGGGGGATATCAAGCCAGTGGTTGATTTGATGGCAAGTTTTACCACCCAAGAAGTGCGCAGGCGCCTTGGCACCTTGTATCTTCACAGTATACCCGACCATGTGGTCCATGATGCTGGCTCAAGGAACAACTGGAACTGCCAAATCCCTTGAACTGTTGCTAATAAAGAGGGGATTCGGAGGCAAACAGAGTCTTCCAGGGCAACCATCCAAAAATGTCACAAAATACCTTGCATTAGGAGTATGACCACCTCAGATGGAGGAAGCATCAACACAAAGAAACTTTCTAGGGCAAAGACTGATGTTGCGGTCGCGTGGGACACCCCGATGAAAATCCTTACTTGGATCGCAACATTGTTAAGCTCCATGGTGGTATGCAGTTTGAGAGAAGGTGTACGTCCGCAAAAGAGAACTTTGCTTGGAACTGCCAGGATCAAAATCTCCCTCAATGTGTGATCAAAGAAACGCACTGCTTCTCTGAAGCAAATCCCGGCTGCTAATCGTCCAGACTGTCAGTTTGTGAAAGATGAGAGTTTGAGCTCGTCCAAAAAGTGTTTATAGTCTTCAATGCCTTTCCCCAGCCCCTTCTAGTCTCGTCGCTGTGGTCAAAGACTTCTGTGTCAACTTGTTGCCCATACGACATTGTCGCCGCTGTTGGTGCACGGCGCTCTTGCTGTCAAAAACTTTGGAACTAAGGCAAGAAAACATGAAAGCAGACAAAGCAAACGAACGCCAATAAACAGACTGGTGTACTCTCATGATCAGCAAGGGCAGTGGTACAACAATGTAGGAACCCTTACCCAGCCAACATTCCTGATCTGCAAATTCCGCTTTGCCGGTCCGGTCAGCTTCGACCTACCCAGCCAAGGAGCTGTGTTACCCCATTGAAATGCAACGGATGATAAGTCCCTGCACGCCACTCCTGTGGTGTGACTCTGGCATTGTGTTCCCGCCATTGATGCCTTACTGCATAACGAGGCGTGCGAAAAATGACAAGCGGCGGCCATGGTGGCGTTTGCAGGAACAACCAGTATTATCACAGACACCTTCGCAATCACCTAGGTATCTGAAGAAGAGGTCAGCACTGCGCTTCTGAAAAGCTCTTCCTCAGAGTCAAGGCGCTGGAAAAAGTGGAAAAGTGGAAAAAGTGAAATGGCCTCGCGATTGTCACACTGACGGCCACACCGTGACGGACAGAAAGAAAGGGCGACAGAAAGCCCACCCGCCCCACCACGGGTTTAGGGTTTCGTGACTATCGAACCCTATAATAGCAGCGGTGCCAAACAGGGTTACGACTTAACTTAACCATGGCGTTACGCAACTGGTAGAGAGTTCAACCTACCCTATAACTTATAAGGTAGCGGTAAAAATATCTTTAGAACAGCAGCAGGCGTGCTGCACAGCTAGGCCGCATTTGTATTCGTTCAGAAGGCTGTGAGGGCGTTCAGAGGACCGTGGTCACACCTCATGCTGCAGGTTTGCACGTAATGTGTAGCTCTTGAGCTGACAAGGAAGGTCTGCATTGCAGAACCTGGACGCCTCACCTTCTCTGTCTCTCTGAAAAGCAAATTACGATCAAATCCACAATCGATTCACCGCTGCTCTTTGTGTGGGCTTTGTATCACTTCTTCGAAGGGTGGTGCGCCCAAGAGGCATCTTGTATTGTCGTTCTGTGACAAATGACCCTCTGCTCTTGACCAACCGTGACTTGCACCTTCTGCCCCAGCATTGAAGCTAGAGGACTATTTGAAGAGCACCAATCGCTGCCCCGAAGTATTGCGCAAGTCCGAATACATGGCCAGCCAAGCAGCAATGCGGCGAGTCCCAATGATCCGCTTCCGATACGGAGGCAAGTTCCTAGCTGAGGTGTAACAAGTTTCATTGCTTGAAGTTGACTGAAGCTTATTGTATGCCTTTCAATGAGTCATCTGCGCTGGTGAACCTACTCTTCAGATTTTACACAGAAGTTGTCTCAGAATAGAAGAGTCTTAGAGGGGCTTGCGGACAGGTGTTCAGAAGAGCTGACGGGGCAGTTTGAAAGCCAGCAATTCAGGCTGGTCTTGCCTTCTCATTTCTGCATAATGTCAAGCCTTCGATGGTGGATGCGTTTCTAAGGAAGATCAGTCCCTTCGGTCTTTTGAAAGAGCTTTCCACTCTCCTTTAAAAGTTTTCCCCAACCTAGAAGATCTTCCCTCCAAAACTGCAAAACGTTTGCTAGTGACAACATACTGACGTTTGATTTGGATAGAATCCAAGAGTTGATGGATACAATCTCCTCTCAATGCAGCAAAGAAAGCCGGAGGGGAAGTGTCGCAGCCGTCCCCCTCTGTGGGAGCCACCCCCCCTCCTGCCGCCCCGCCTGCTGCTCCAAAGTCAGCAGCTCTTTCTTCCTCAAGCTTGGCCCATGGGACCGCTAGCGAGCAGCCACAGCGGACGCCCCTCTCAGCAAAGGAAATTGCGGCGGTAGAGGTAAGTGTCACGCAGAATCTGTACTTTGAGACTGTTGCAAAAAGTGATCCAATGACTGAAGCGGAAGTTGCACTTGCCCTAGCCCTCGATTGGAGCGTGGGCTGTGTGGATCAAGGGAGTGAGCACTTGTAATCGATACATAGGGAGCGAACTTTTCCATCTGTACCCGGAATTAGTATATCCACAACGAGCATTCAGAATGTTTCACAAGAGCATACTGACATTTTGCACTTTCACCCTTTTTGCAGCTTGGTGGTGTTGCCGACTAGAGCTGGGTAGAAAAAAGTTTACAATTTTATCAACTCTGCTTGAAATTGGGAGATGAGGGCAGTCTGGCACGGTGCTCCAGCGCGCTAGCTAGGTTTGATAAGGAGGGGACTTCCTTACCTTTTAATGGTGGGGAGGGGTCGCGTCCATCATGAGTTTGCAAATCAAGAGATGTTGTTTGCAGTCTGTTTTACATATTTAAAATTTGTAACGGCCTCAAAATAAAGAGTTGTCAAATCAAGGATCTTTGTGTCTGGTCGACAAGATATAGAAGACGGAAGAAGACGGAAGAAGGCGTCTAGACTCTGAAGTTGAGTACAAGATATATATTACGGGACAAATCTTGTAGTAATTGCGCTCAGTCTTGGCGGACGTGCTTATAGTCCTTTAGCCTTCCCGGCCATGCTCTCTAATGCGTTGGACAAGCCAGCAGCTCCGAGCAAGCTGGTGACCAAGTAGGGGGGCCGCCCAAATCGCCGACAAACAGCATGTATTGAATCAATGGCTTTTCAATTCCTCGCATGCATTCATCATGTGAGTTTAAAAACTGTTGTAGTCCCTCTACGGCCAGCGGGGTAACATCGACACACACTCCCAGTGCATGGCAAGCGCTGCTTTCAAATTAAATTGGAGATCCCCGAGCGGGAGCCGCTGCGGGCGTATACATAATTGCTAGCCCCCGGCCGGCATGACCATGAGTTAAGGGAATATGGGGTTCTCATGGTTGAAACTTATCCCGTAAGTTCCATGAGATGTCACTTACCATACATATCCGGGATGGGCTTAAACAGCCAACCCGCACACATGCATATCAGATGCGCGCGCCCCAAATACATAGAAGAATGCGCACATCATTCCATAAGAAAATACACATGCACCGAAAACTTTCCTCAAGGCTGCACTAAAGACAATCAACCCGTGTCCAGATGCTTGACCTACCTTGACTTCCTACTTTCTGCTATATAACGGCAGACCTTGACACATTTCGAGAAACTGCCTCATTGGAGAAGGTACGGGCTGCCATTGGCCCCCAGATGACCGGTCATCCGTCCTCTCACTCTCTGAGACATTTCCTTAGTCAGCCTGTCCGACCTGTTCTTGCGTTGAACTGGTTCAGCCAGGCAGTTTTTACCTATTCCGACCATCTCTTAATGCCTCAGAATCGCCCCAGGCACTTCCGCCGTCTGCGTCTTATTGGACGCTGAAGCTGGCACTTGCTCCGGCCAACTCGAGAAGCTTCCTTCGGGCGAGATCGGATGACACGATGGAAGAAGTGGTGTTGGCAACGCACTCAGGGAATGCGGGCGGAGCCTGCAAGCAAAGCAGGCGAGTTCAAAGACAGCGGAGAGTCCGAACGTGACTGACCTTGACTCGGCCACTGTGCTCTTCCCATTGAGAAAAATGTAGCGCACCCGGCAGTCGATTCTTGGACGCTTCGCTGCGTTTATTGCAAGCACAGAAGCTTTACGAACCTCGCTTGTGCAACAAGATACTGACTCGGACTCCGGGTTTCCAAGTCTACCTTGCGAACCCTTTCTGAAGCAGGCAGGGTCGACGTGCGTACGTACGACGTCCTGAGGTTGAAACAAAAAGACTCGAACGCAAAAGCCCAGAAATCCAGGACCCAACCAAGTCACATTCCTCTGAGGAACAAAGAGCTCACCCTGCGGCGCATGGTCCCCTGCTCGTATGCATACGCGACTGTGAAGAGCGTCGATTCGGCGTAAGGCCGGCCCGCGATCTGGAGAACGATGGAATCATTGGTGATCCAAGCGAGAGGTTGTTCGTACGCGACTTCACTTGGAGCGCTTTCAGCAGGCGCGACTCTGGTTCCTATCTCACATTCTCAGCGCATGTGAGGGAACCAGGAATTTGCAGCTACTTTCAGAGCCTTTACAGACGTATGGAGGTTTCCATAGCTCTTGATCAATGGTATCCAGCTGATGAAACATAATAAGCCGCATTCGTACTGGGATACAACCAACTGGGCTCTGTACGTTTGCTCGAAACTCACGGCCGCAAAAGGGAAGCAGTCCTCAGTACGTACGTAGAGCGAGTCAGATAACAAACACATGCGATCTGCATACAATGTCTGGTGGGCAGACATTGTCACGGATACGCGAGCGTACCTGGAGACTTGCGGGAAGACCCCTCGATGTGAATCCCTGCATCCAACAAAAGGATTCAATTAGAAGTACACGAAATGCATCGTTAACATTGCCTGCACTCTCTAAGCTTCAGTAAACCGGCAGCGGTCGTCAAGGATTCGAAGCAGAGCGCTGAGATGAGCGCCCACGGCTCGCGTTTGTCTGATAAGATCAAAATGTCGACCTGAATCTTTCGAATCTTTGCAATCGTCGGGAGCATTCTGATAGGATGGAACCGACGAAGTAGGTAATAGACCAAGTGAAGATCGGGTTGAGCCTTACGAAAGCACTGTCCTGTCGAAATTCCGTAAAAGAGTGGGACTGAGACCGAGACAACCTTGCCTCGCTGAAGCCCCTCAAAGCACTGGCATAATTATCAAACATTCCGGGCCGTCAGATTACATCAAGACTCGGGAAGCAGGTGAGCTGAAGCAGAATATAGGGATGGAGGGATCCCCCACCATTGGCACGGTGATCCCTGGCATTCCTGTCGGGGGGCACACGTTCTGCGAGTTGTCGCCCAGCGGACTGTCGTAGTCGCCGATCAACCGGGCGGGGTTGTTCCAACTGGGGTACACGATCGCGTCCACTCCCTGAGCGTCCATCGCGGCGACCAGGTTCTTGCGCAGCTCTGCGCGGCACACCTAGAAAGAGAGCAGAGGGGTCGCCGGATCAGAGCGCGTATGCGAACATTACCTGGCCGTCCGGGGTTTCTAGTTTGGCCGAGATAAAGTGGTCGCCCACTTAGGCACGGCGTTTCATGGCAAATTGCGATTAGCTCCACCTTTTACAGCATGTCGCGGCGACCTTCGCGGCGTGTGCCGGATGGTCGCCAGCTTCAGGACCGTTTGATGAAACAAGTCGAGTACATGTTGCAGCACATCTTGAGACGAAATAGAAGGCAGGAGGGGAGGGAACACAAGGGTCACCTCGACAGACGTTCACCATCGGTTGCTACAACACTTTTTGAGAGTGCAACCGAAATACATCACGAACAGTAAAAGGCGTGATTGAGCTTCCAAGCCGTCTCTTCGCTGAGAACGCAGAGAGCAGTATTCGATGTAGTGAGTCACTCACGTTGGTGTATTCGTCGCCGCAGCCGCACGGATAGCCCTGCGCAAAGCAAGAAGGGCACGCCTTTTGAGTCCCAGATCTTCTTATAGTTCCTCGAGCACAGGCTCTGCAGAGCAATTGACAACGCATGCTAGAAGCATGTGGAGACTGTGTCGAGCTTGCAGCTGAGTGGGCGCTTGAGGGCATCACTATATACGAAATCGCGTCTTATTAATCAGACGTATCTGACTCCAGCCCTTTTGTGAAAGCTCATTGCAACAGCCATCCTTCTCGAAAAACAGACTCGTCGCTTTCAAAGACAGTCACCCTCAGATTCCAATAATTTGACCTCCTTTCGGATCTGTTTGCAAAAGTCCCTCAGTAACGCTGCTATTCCCCACGGCTGGCAAGGTTTGGTCCCTTTCTAACGCAGTCGCTCCACAAACGCCCCCTCACCCGGGCAAGATCCGCGGCGGACGGCAGGCTCGTCGATGAGATGTTCTGATTCCTCAGGAAACCGGTCATGGTCGCCAAAACGCTCGGGTGGAATCCCCCATTGACAAAGATCGCGTTCGCGGATTTGAGCTGGGTTCCCGCAGTCTGAAGGTACGCGTTCAGGTCTTCCGTCCAGAGCGCGCATTGGGAGTTCTGGTAACTCTGCCAGCTGCCGTTGGTGCCGTATCCGATGTAGATGCCGTTGCGGCCGTCCCACGGAACGTCGCCCAGCGAGTTGCCTGCCCGACGGAACTGGGTCATTTTGAAACCGCACTGTGGGAAAGCACTTTGTCTAATACCTGTCTAAAGGCTGTCTAGTCCGAGTAGGCCGTGTCTAAAAGTTGTCTAGCGAGTCAGGGCCGGACGTGGATGACGTGGACTGGGCGAGATGCATGTCTCGGAAGTGAGGTCGGCCTCGAATACTTTGCTTGCATCTGCAGATTGTTTCCTGATTCTTTTTATTGATTGACGAGATCAAGGGATCAGTGCTACACTAAGTCACGAGCTTCAAACGGGTCTCAAAACCGAACAGAGAACTTTGAGGATTTTAGGGAGCTTGGATTCGCCCGCTCGCGGGGATGTACATTCACCGAATCCAACTGTTTCAAGTTGAATTTCAGAAAGCTGCTCGATGCAAAAGCCAACTACCGAGAGAAACGGGAGTCTAGCACAGAGCTTGAAACCAAAGGTTCTTTGCACGAAAGATCAGAGCTGATTTTTCGAGTTTACGTTTGGGGCCGAGTCTTTCCCACTCACCCGGAACTGTGAAGTTCTCAACGATCGTCGCGCCCAGCGTTTGCATGTCCATCACGGCCCTGTTGAACAGGTTCACAATCTCCTGGTCGGGCCTCTGCGTCGGGTTTGTGATGGCACCCCGCAATACGCCGATCGTTTTGTTCTGCATAATAGCAGGGCCGTAATCAGGTACGCGCAGCGGATGTGGCTAGACAAAACGGGCCCCTTTTTTCCAAGCGTACTGAATCCGAAAGAGAACCAGAATGAGGCGCTGAACAGTTTGCTTCTGCCTTCGAGTAGTCCGCAAGGGCAAGTAAGATGCGATTTACCGATTCAATGAAACAGAAGCTCCCGATTGCACCAAATGCTTGCGGCTCATGCACGAACGATAAAAGGGTTCAAGAGAGTCGAGGCAAACGGTAGGTGGTGCTTGGATACAGCCGAGTAGTTCGCCGTTCCATTTTGAGAGTCCCTAATTATGGGCGCGACTTCCTTTGGGACTCTCTTCCATCTTCTTGCACGACCCGAACTCGACCTGCGTACGACTCTTCATTCCGAAAAGCACGCTCTTTGACTGTTCGTTTAGCTTCACCCACCTGCAAGCCATTTGCGATAAGGAACTGCGTGTAGTTCGTGGGAATGCCGTACGGGTTGAGGGTCGAGTTGGCGCTCTGCAAAGTGACGGTATCGCGCGCCGAACCGGGAGAGGGGTCGGGGCCAACCTGTAAGGGCAGAGAAAGCAGGTGAGCGACAAGAACTGACCATAGGAAGCTACGTGTTGTGGATGATTGGCAGACGGGAGTGTTAGATTCACTTTATTGAGGCGTCCTTGGGAGCGGAACTTTCTTAAACATTGGAAGCGGCAGTGGAACGGGAGACGTGATTGTGTGAGGAACAGAGACCATGATTACAAGGCAGCAAGAGTTTGCACAGCTGTTGAGTCGAAGCAGTTGTCGCGGAAGAATGTTCGAGGAGGCCTTGTTTCAGAGCTGGATGTCCTCACAATGTGCTGGAAGACGCGGGCGACGTCCTCAACGGTCCGCCCCATGGGGCCTCCGATGTCCCTGTTCAGGAACAGGGGGACGATGCCGGCCCTGCAGAACGAACGGACCCGGTTTCAAGAATGAGCTCAAAATGTTAAAGTTACAGTAACGCGCTCCGTGTCAAGAAGAAGGTATAAACGCCGCTTGAAGAAAGTTGCCAACGTAACGGGATGGAAGAGCTTCAGAGCAAACGCTTCGATTGGTGTGTTCTCATAGGAGCGCCCACTTGTATCCAAAAACCAAGCAGGTTTATCAAGCGAAATCCGTTCAGAAGCGGAATCGGGACTGTTTCCACTCAGGACATCTTCCGGTCGAACAATTCCCACTCCGTATCAGCGCATGACCTTTGGACTCCCTAGCACGAAGACAAAGCTCAAACCCCAACAATCAGCCGGCGAACTCGAGAAGTTTAACCAGCGTAACGCCAGTCGATCCAGCACCGCTGAAAGCCGGAATGACGTCACCGCATCCCTCACCGTGACGTCATTCCGATGGTGCTGCGGATGCCGACCAGTGCCTGGTGGCCGGAAGGCCCGCGGATCGAATTCCCGGTGTCGCTCCCCAACCCGATCATGCCGAAGCTCGCCGCGACGGATGCCGCGGTGCCGCCGCTGCTACCTGCGGGGGAAACACGTGGCAGCTTCTCAGAAAGGCTATACACCTGAGGAAGAGATCGCAGATGAGGGTTTGACGTTTCAGAGATGCCCAGCCCGATCGACATGCCAAAAGTCGCAGCGACGGATGCCGCGGTCCCGCCGCTGCTGCCTGTGGGGGGACACGGGGCTGTCTTTGAGGGCGGGACACGTGGCAACTTTTAACGGGTGCCACGAATTAAGGATTAACGGTAAAAATATATATGAAAGGCCGTTTTGAGCTGCCACTCGTTCATGCCAACGCTCGCTGCTACAGACGTTGCCGTGTGGCCCTTGCTATTCCCAACGCACAGAAAGAATCACGATGAATTCTCTTCAGGCTGGCTAGAGTGAGAGCGAGTCTGCCGAAACCCTGAAGATGGAAGCGTCAACCGAAGCATAGAGTATTCGTAGATGAGTCGAATTCGTGGTCCTCCAGACAATCTAGGAGCCGCCAGCTGCACATACTAAGTTCAGATGAGACCCGTTCCTTGAAGCTAGATCGGACGGGCGAGATTGCGCCTCACCAGCCGTGACGCGGTCCAGATCGTACGGATTGCGGACAATGCCGAAGACAGAGCCGATGGAAACGGCGTTCGTGTAAGCCCACTCAGCCATGTTGGCCTTGGCCAGCACCAGTGCGCCGGCGGCCTTCAGCTGCGCGACCTGCGAACATATGACAGAGTTTCGCTATCAAAATTTTACCAGGTTTTGCCGCTGTGCAAGTGTTCTTTGGGCTTTTGGGACCAGGCACGAGGTTGAGCCTAAGACGACGCTCTGCAGAGGGCGGACCGGTTCTGGGCAATACCGATACTACGGGGAGGATCGAAGTGGAAGGCTTGAAAGAAGAAGGCATAAAACATCAGAATATTGCAATCCGATCCAATCTGAACTCAAAAGGCAACGTTTGAAGTAAGAGCGCCTACTCTTACTGTATAGATCTGCAAGACCGCAACCGGCTGGCGGCTGAAACGAAAGAACGGCTCATCAGAAGAACTCACAATAGTCGCATCCTGCGTCGGGAAGTTGTCCAGCAGTGCCACTGCGCCGTTTGCTGTTGCAATCCCGATTGTGTCGTAGTTGTCCTTGATCAGCAGCGGAACACAGAACAGGTCCGGAAGCGTCATGTTTCCAGACGCTAGGACCGCTGCCAGTTGGGCGTCTTTGGCAGCGGTCACTGAGTCAAGGTCAGGTGCGAGCACCCGGATGGAGTTGACACCACTGCTCTGGTCGTAGAACTCGATGCGCTGGGGAAGGAGGGGACGGTGTCAAGAACTTAAGACCGGAAGTGGAACGTCTCAACGTCCAGGCTAATAATGAGATGAAAGAGGAGTAGAAACGAGAAAGTGTCAGCAGATTGCGTTTTTTCTTTGTGATGGTGTCGGGATCGCGTGCGGTTGGGAGGGAATGGTCAGCGATTTCGCGTTTGTGGAGTATCGTTGTGGTGAACCTCTAAAGCGCGATTTCTTCAACGTCGGAAAAATTTGTGGACAGAAAACAGCCCAAATCCTTTTAATGTCTGATCATCCTTCCTACCGCTTCACGTAGGGCAGCTACCGAACACCGCAAAATCCGGTCCTTTGTCTCGTTCTCTCCTATCTATCCTAATTGGGCGCCCAAAAATACAAGACGAGGTTTGCCTGCATCGGGCCATTCACCATGTATTGAGTGAACATACGCGCTATCAGAAATTGAAGCTACTTGTCTTCATCGATCCATTTCTTACCTGCTTGTATGCTGCCACTAGCTGCGAGCAGGTCAGATTACCTGCAAGCATCGCCTGCGAGAAGGAAGAGCAATGGCATGAACATTCCTGACTAGCTCGCGGTATAGGACCAGACTCTCTTGCAGTGCGGTTACATCCGACACAGAATCTGCAATCGATCGACTTACATCGAATCCTGGCTTACACTCTGGAGCAAAAAGCAGGTTGTTGAGCTGCCTTGCTGTTGACAAATCGAAGGGAAGTGCACTGCAATGAGACTCATTTGATCAACTTTCTAGAAGTCTCTACCATGTACACGGAATGTCTTGAGTGGTCCAATATAGAATCTTCACATTGGATGTGCGACTAACATCCACTGGACTTTTGTGACTCCTCTGACCAGAGAGTCCTCCCAATTCTGTAAGACCTAGCGCGCATGCTCCGCCATAGTCGAAATGGCAGACCTGCACCTTTAAGCCCAAAAATTTGAGCGTAAGGCTTCCACCCTGGACCCCAACCAAACCAGATCTGACAATCTCGTAAAATTACTGTACCTTTCCCTTGCTAAAATGCCGCAGCGAGTTCAACCTGTCAACTGCGGGCCCTGATCTGCTTCTGGGGACTTTGTGCCCTACACTACGACTCCCCGCTATGGTTCCGGGGGGACATGTTTAGCTCACCTGATGGACACCTGCAATGGTTGCCTCCACAACGGGGTATGCGGGCGTCCCCGTACGGCAAAGCGTGCGGGCATAGGACTGATCCACCTTGATGGCTGTGTAGTTGGACGAAAGGGAGTCCACAAAGCCTGGGAAGGGAGGAGAGGGGCAAGTCAGAAGGAATAGCAGTGACTGTTGGGCAAGGAAAGGGAGTTTTCCCAGCAAAGGTTCTTGTCTCTGGCAAAGTAAGTCTCCAGTCAGTTTGCTTGAGCTGGTTGGAGGAGCTACGGGGATGTGACACTGGGGTTGACAGCGATTGAATGTTATCAGAAGGAGTTCAGTATGAGGATCAGAATGCACTACAATCTTAGACTCGTGACAAGTGAGCATGTTAATGTTTAACACTGAGCTGAAGACTTTCCAACTTGCTTGTATCCCTCTGGAACCTGAGGCAACCAAACCGCTCGAACTTCAACATGGAATCTCTTTATCTTGCCTTGCGGAATATCAGCATTGACCTTTCACAGAAGCACGACTCAGCTCACATCCAGCTCTGGAACTCTGCAATTGGGATCAGCACTGCCAGGAATCTGCCCTTTAGGAAAGCAATCTGAGGTAATCAGCAAAGAGGAGCTAGATCAGCAATCGATCACTGAAAACATTCTGAGCGTTTCTACAACTTCAGGAAAATGATGAGATCTGCCAGTGAAAGAAGCGCTTACCAAATGGTCCTGCCACGGGGTAAGTCTTGGTGGTACCGCCTTGGCTGAAAGTGCCATTTGGACCAAACTGAGCCTCACACCGAAGCACCGACGTCAGCGCCATTAGCGCAAGGAGAAAGCCAGTCGAATGTAATGGACGACCCTGCACACGAGAAGCCATGGCGGTGCCTGCGATTCACAGATTCAGCACAGGAAGTGCCACTGTCTGGGAAAGGCTTACTCGAGGATTCTCAGGATAGGTAAGCTGCCGCAGCAGAACTGTAGAAAAACTGTGGAACTGCCAGATCTACGAACATTCCTTGTGATGAGCGGACAGAATGAAGCTAGTGACTGAGCGCAACCTGAGCGCAAGAATGTTTTCCAGGTACGGTAGGATACTCCCTCACTCGCAATCTGCAAAGCCTTGAACTTGAAGTGAAGACTCGGATGATGGATCCTCTGAAAATCGAGATTGGCGTCTCATCCTACTGCCTCTCTGAGTGACGACATGAGTGTACCTATTTCAGGTCCATGCAAAGAAGGTATGTACTTGATCGGTCTCAAAATGGACTGTACTCAGGTCGCAACGAGCCTAATATATGCGTTTCAGAAAGTGGAAACGGGCACTCACACCAATATAATCGTCTTACACTCAAGGGTTTCAATTAAAGCACATAGTAGGCACTTCTTTGGGGCCAGCTCCTCCGGTGCCTAGCTGGTGCAGCACCAGCTACCTCCCTACACTTCTGTACACTCGCTTGAATCACACGTTCACAGAGAAAACGTGGGTAGGTATCCTGCAGGCTGCAGCCCCGTGACTCTGGCTGCGGCGCGCCGCGCACGATCCAAGGCTGCAATTATTGAATGACGTCAGGATGTGAATCTCGCAGAGGACGGGCGTCGGCCCTCGGGGCCCGGGCCTCTGGTCTGCTCTGGTATTCTCTATGATATTAGGTATCCAAAAGTGTATGTATAGTGTATAGTGTATGTATAGTAGAAGATAGTCTTCGAAATTCTGGTAACGCTAAATATACCCGATCAACTGGCGTTACGAACTCGCGGATTTGTAAAGTGTAACGCAGTCACCCTTACCGGTTTAGCATTACAGTTCGATTCCTGGCGACACATTTCAACTTTCCAGTCGACCTTACAAAGCTCAAAGGTAACTTTGAAATCGCCCGCAAACCCCCTACCTGGGTACATGGCATACGCCACTGCACGCTTTTGAGGGGGCTCCAAATCGCGCTTTTGTACTCTGAAAAAGTCGGAGAGCTTTGTGGGTCGCAATGCACAACGCTCACAAACCGTCAGATTTCAAATATGGACGGCAGAAATCACATGCTCTGCAAGCTGCAGTTAGTAGCTGGTCAAGAGAAACCCAATTCGTTTAACCGCAGTTCTTGAGAAATTGTACCCCAGCTCCACGCAAAACTTCCAGGAAGAGCCTTTCGGCATGTACACGTGGGGCAGGTCATCAAATAGGCAGGCAAATGATTAGCTGAGGTGGTAATAAGCACCAGCCAGTCGCGATGATCCTTCCATCAAACCAAGACACAGCCGCATGCACCGGCTTTCACACCTTGGTCACAAACAGAAAATGTTAAAAGCCTCTCGCAGTGCAGTGAGCAACATACCACCCCTTTGTCACGCAAATTCACACCGCTAACGTAAACACCTATTTCCGCGCTTCTTGGTCACAGTCACAGTCTATGCATGGTAGTCACGGTAAAAGCTACCGTGCTCACTGCACAGAGCCTTGACCTGTAGAGGAATAAAAGCGAGCCCACGGGGTCCACGTGTCAACCTCATTCGTGATGCCTAACACCAATGACTGCTCTGAAGTCATACACCAGTTTCTAGATCCACCAGATTAATTTCGAACTCTGGCCGTAAGATTCCTTCTTGAACCAGATCGCACGGCTATGAACTGGTTACTGGCCTGGACTCCGGAAGATTTTGCCAGCCTGGCAACTTGTCCCAAGTCATTGACTAGTACACCAGCCGCAAACCGTTACCATATTGCGCTCAGGCTTCTGTGGAAGATTGCTTTCTAGTAGGTATCTCCCCCTCCACTTCGGGGCGCTTATTTTGAGGTTGCGTGTTGCCTCCCGCTGTGAGTATGGCGGCAGAGAAGACATCGGAGCCTGAGGCGGAGGCAACGGAAGCAAAGACGCCCCTCGAGGCTTTTCAAAACCTGGGCGTGTGCTCGCAGCTCGCCGAAGCAGCGGTCTCCTTGGGATGGAAGTCGCCATCGGCAATCCAGATTCAAGCAGTACCTCACGCCCTGCAAGGTGGGCCAGGGTCAGGGTTAGCTTTAATATAACATGATGGCTAGCGGACTCGGTAAATTAGTCTTTGGGCTTGAAAATGGCACATAGTGTTGACCTGTTAAAAAATATCTGCATAGGCGTCGCGGAGTGGGCTTATTGTGCCATGAGTATTTCAGAGCTTTTGGAGGGAATTTTTAGGACATGACAGTGCCTTCTGCTCTTGGCCCTGGGGCAGACAACGCAAAGTGGTAATGGTTTGCCACTCTCTCCAGTATGCAGCATTGAGCTGCTCGAAATGTCTGAGGTCTCAACTTTCTTGCCCTTTCCTCTTACTGACTTTCTGACATCATCAAGTTCCGTGGCGGCCAAAGACCTCGTGTCTTCAGACATCATACATAAGGCGCACGCGGACTTTTGCCACCCAATCATGTACTCAAAAATCTTGAAGGTACTGGTTGTTATGAGCAACTGAAGAGGTAGAATGGCGTCCTGGTCTCTGGTCAACGCTCCTTTGTGGCGCTGATTACAGGGAGTGATGTCATTGGGCTGGCGCAAACGGGGTCCGGGAAGACGGCGGCCTTCGCTCTCCCTATTCTGCAAGCTCTCCTGGACAAGCCGCACCCGCTCTTCGCGTGTGTGCTCTCTCCGACCAGGTGTGGCGGTTTTAGGGTTCTGCAATTTTAGGGTTTGCTCGACTGCTTGCCAGATCGTGCCAGGCTTTTCAAGGGATACTAAAGGATGGCTTTCTTGATTGTATGGGCATGTTCCCCCTGTGTGAGATGGCCGTATAGGTCACGATGAAAGGGAGAGCTTCAATTTCTTCATACCTATTTGTTCGCTTCGATGATTGGGGCCATGGTTAGGCCCCCTCAAAGTGTGCAGTTCTGTTGCAGCATTTGGGCTCCACGGTGGACACGTGTTTAAAATCGCTTCAGCATGAGGAGCTCAGGGGTCGACCTGGGCTCCGTTTCAAAAAGCACCTTTTAACATCCTGTGTCAAAGTAGCTGGCAACCGACCGTTTGCACCTGTGGGCTTACTCCCTTCTTTTTTATTGCAGAGAACTGGCCATTCAGATAGCAGAGCAATTTGAGGCGCTTGGGGCGGGCATTGGCGTGAAATGTGCAGTGGTAAGTGTGCGCTTGGGGGAGCGCCAGTGTCCTACTACTACAACCAGATCTAGTTGCACCTGCCCTCCACCTTTTAAAGAAAGGGTACAGTAGGGCGCAAGCTAAGTTTCACAGGTCGTCGTAAGCCGTGAAGTAAGCTTTGTGTGATCAATGGCCAGGAAAACGGAAGACTTACAGGTGGGATAACTTCACGGAAGCATATGGGAAGATCACTGTGTTGACGCTTATGAAACTAGGTCTTGCAAGTTGCATGATGTTTCAGATCCTTGCAATGTCGGGACCATTTTCCAAGGTTCGGTTTTTAACGAGGTTGCATCTGATCAATTCCTGTTCCAGGTGGTTGGGGGTGTGGATATGATGGCGCAAGCGATCGCCTTGGCGAAGCGGCCGCACATTGTGGTCGGCACGCCGGGGCGGTTAGTGGATCATCTCTCAAACACCAAGGGCTTCAGCTTACGAACAATCAAATACCTGGTACGCTCATTCCTCTCACTCTTGCCCGCGTCTGTATGTTGTGGTTACATTCACTGCTCCTCTTTGGTCGCAGCCCGAAGTACGAATAGTGGTATGCTGGTTGGGTTGGTAGGACCATCTTTGAGGTAATGATGAGGGAGAAAGAGAGCGATGAGCAAAGAAGGCTTTGGACGGTGTCGATGTTGAGTTGCTTTGGTGAAAGCAACGGGGCAACTAGCATCATAGGGGGCAAAGTCTTCTATTGCAATGGAACAAGGGCAAGGGCATCCGAGCTGGAATCCAAAGTTTGAAGGAGATCTGGAAAGCAGGGTTTACTCGTATTGAGTGACACTTACAATCAAGACTAGTCTTGCAACTCCTTGTTGTGAGATGGAAGGCACCCATCGACCTGTGCATTGACTCTAGTCGGAAAATACTTCTCAGGTCAGTCCTGACAGTGTCTTTAGCATCATGGAGCATTGAACCGTTGGTCTCGTCCTTTGTGAAGTTCAGACGGGGCAGACCGGCTGAATGTGACTGCAAGTAGATCACAGAATGCTTTCCAGTGAGTATCCAGGCTTCTCCAGTGCTCGCGTTCAGGAAAGCAGGGCGTTTCGCTGATGTATGCAGCTCTTGGACGGGACAGACCGGCTTCGTAACGTGGCCTCAATCAAAAAAGGAAGTAGACGGTCGAGCTCCTCGGAATAATCGAATTTGAAATACGAATCGTTGACCTCTTTGCAGGTCTTGGACGAAGCCGACCGGCTGCTTAACATGGACTTTGAGCAGGAGATCGACCAGATTCTGAAAGTAATTCCTAAGGAGCGCCGCACGTTCCTTTTCTCGGCAACAATGACGAACAAAGTCGCCAAGCTGCAGCGCGCGTGCCTGCGGAATCCAGTCAAGGTGGAGGTCTCGAACAAGTACTCGACAGTGGACACGCTGCGGCAGCAGTACATGTTCGTGCCGGCGAAGTTCAAGGTGAGGATGCGAGAAGCTGTCGACTCTTTGCCGGCATGGGCTCGAAGTCCACGTCTGTTGGTGCATATCTGTGTTGTGCTTTCTACAAGCAAAGAGGAAAAGCTGGGCGAGGCGATATTCACTGCAGGTGTAGGCAGTGTTCGGTCTTCGTTTTGCCACTGAATTCGTTGCAGCTTTGACGAGGAAAGAGGTTGACGGTACGGTGACAGGTACATTCGTCAGGTCAGAAGAAACGCAAATCACGCAGTGGCATGCATTTGAAAACTCGTCGACAACAGCTAGAGCAGGGAAGTTTACAAAGGAGTTACCGTTTTTTCTACGCAGGACTGCTACCTTGTCTTTTTGATGAACGAGCTGGCCGGCGCGACGTGCATGGTGTTCACACGGACGTGCGACTCGACGCGGCGGCTGGCCACGGTGCTGCGGAACCTGGGGCTGGAAGCCATACCCATTAGCGGGCAGATGAGCCAAGTAAGCAAGTTCCTTCGTGTTCCCGGAAGAAGGTCAGACGTTAATGCTCAGTGCTTCTGGGCACGTAAGCGCTTGGGTCTTTCTACGCTTGTGATATTTGAAGCAAGGACTTGTTGATAGCTGGACGGCTGGTGAATTGTGAGTAGTGAAAACTGTTTCACTCTAGCTGGGCGATCGCTTGAGATTATGTTCGGCGGCGTAATCAGGTGCGTAAAAAAGCACCAATCCTTTTCAAAGTTCTCTGGCGGCTGAGATGTTGCCTCTCTGGCGAGACGGAGTTCATGGGATCGGGCATCTAGGTAATGTCAACCCGGATGTTATTCAGAATCGTTATGCTCCCGCTCTTGATCTTCCTACCCAGCTCAAGCATTCAAAACGCTGACTCGTTTGTCCTGCTCTGTCTGCAGCCAAAACGTTTAGGCGCACTCAATAAGTTCAAGGCGGGCGAGCGAAATATTTTGATAGCAACGGACGTGGCCAGTAGAGGCCTCGATATCCCGTCCGTCGATCTAGTTGTCAACTACGATATACCTACGAATTCAAAGGTAAGATCTCTTCGTTTGTGTTCCATGACATTTCGCATGCCGACGACGCTCCGTTGGCAGATTTCACACCGTTTCGACAGTACTGACCCCGTTTTTCCAAGAGCAGAAGAGCGGATAGTACAATCAGTATCACTTCGGGGAAGCTTTGTGTTAGATTCTCCTTTCTCTCTACCCTTGCTACTTGCCTGTTTGGCTCTGCATGTTGGGCCGTTACAATCGTGCCACACCAGTTTTCCACCAAGCCAATCAGACACTTTCACAAGCACGCGAAGCACAATCTTCAAGCTGGTGACCCACTTTCCTACATTAGACCTAAGGGGGCCCGTTCATACTCCGCGCCTGCATTGGCAAGGTTTTCACTCCTTTCAATTTTGTACTCACCGTTACTAGGTGACCGATCGAACTTGTTGATATTCGCGTTCCAAGCTGACCGGGCCCATTCACACTCCGCTTGCAGGACTACATCCATCGAGTGGGGAGGACCGCCCGGGCGGGCCGCAGCGGGCGCGCAGTGTCGATTGTGACGCAGTATGACGTGGAGCTATTCCAGCGGATCGAGCAGCTGATCGGGCGGAAAATGGAGCAGTTTCCGGCGGAACAGGAGGAGGTTTTGCTGCTGGTGGAGCGAGTTAGCGAGGCGCAACGGATAGCCACCATGGTGAGCTGTTTTCTGATTTGGTCTCTAGTACCTCTCTGCAATCTCAACCAGTTTCAATATCGTTCTACCTGTCATTTTCTTCCTGTTTTCTGCTGTTGTCCGCTGTTCGATTCTTCTCCCTCTGGTTTGGTCCGACCGAATGCGTGACTGTCTCCTTTTGCGGTCCGTTGAGATGGGTCTAACCGACTATGTTGACACGATTGAGTACGCTGGTTCAGCTTTCAACAGAGACATTCTGTGATTCTGTGCACTTGAGCTGGAGATGAGAGGCTAGTCGACTGTGCGCTTGAGGTGGAGGCGAAACCTTACGTTTGCTGCCCTCCGTTTCGCAATCTTACTTTCACGTTCTCTATGCTTTGTCTCGTCTTTCTTTCCTCCTGTTAATCCTACTGTGATTATCCCCGTAAGTCTTGGTTTCCCTTAGTCTGATGTGGCATACAAACCTCATTCCAAAGCGTCGTTGAGAGAATCATTGCGAAGTAAAGTCGGTCTTGGAGTCATTTTGCCAATCTACCGAACATGTCCAGCACCAAAAAGTGGGATTTTCAATTTAACGATTGCTTGATTGCGTATGACTTGCAGCAAATGCGAGAAAAGGACGGTCACCGCAAGGGCAAGCGAAAAGGGCGGTACGAGGAGCACGGGGACGACCCCGAGCGGGCGGGGGGGTCCAGTTTGAAAAAAGCGAACGGTAACGGGAAGCACAGTAACGGGAAGAGCTTTAAGAAGCACAAAGGAAAACATTGACGAATATGAATATCATGCTGTACAGAGAATCGTGTCAAGAGTCCTGTTTTCAGTCAACTTCAATCGATACTACAGTTGCACGCATCTGATTCTTATCATGCATGCTGACTTCGGTAAAAACCAACGCCGATTATCAAGTTTTTGACGTTTAGCGTCGAACAGCATGTAGTCTGGCAACATTCCTTCCATTGAACCGTGCCAGCAGATCACGCCCAGTGCATGCGCATGTTGGACGTGTAGTGAGCTAGGCACCGTCCGTCAACTAGTTGAGTGAATTATATTGA
The DNA here is from genome assembly GCA_000708835.1 of Klebsormidium nitens. Classification (NCBI taxonomy): domain Eukaryota; kingdom Viridiplantae; phylum Streptophyta; class Klebsormidiophyceae; order Klebsormidiales; family Klebsormidiaceae; genus Klebsormidium; species Klebsormidium nitens. The sequence goes on along the minus strand of DF236958.1, from coordinate 288,192 downwards.
ACAACCGAACCGTCAAATCGTTTTATACCGTATACTTGCTGATTTTACGACGCTGATTTGAGGTCCGCGTTTGCTGCATTACTGAACTATGAGGCCGCCGTTCATACATGCATGTATGATGCACAGGACATACCATATTGGGGGCCGTACCTTCTTAAGTGTACACTTGTAGACATGCCAGCATGATATATATAGTGACCCCGAATTTCTCAGGATCTGCCGCTGAGGCAAAGTGACCTCATGGCATTCAATGATTGCTTCGGTTTCTGGTCTGTGCGCCCCACATCTTACACGGATGACCGCGGTTGTGGGGGCCGTGAAACTAAGTGTTATATGCATGACTGGGCGTGCTGGCTCATGCATGTTCAGCACAACGGGACACACGCGCAGAGTGGATCGCTGCTTGTCATCAAATTACAGTCTTCCATCTTCTTGGGGAGGCTCACTGTCAAAGTGTTTCTGCATTCATGCCTTAAATTCTTTGAAAGGTCTCCAGCCATCTTGTCAAGGCATCCATATGTCAGCACGGCCACACAATCCTCAGATCAAGGCGTGGAGAAACCCACTATCAGTGATAGAGGCCCGGCCTGCCTTACAGGTGGAGGCTTAACTTATTATGTACACTTTCTGTACAATCCACAGACCATGGCGTCCTCTACCGCGACACTATGGAAATATACATGTCGGCATATTGCTGCTGTTCTGTACATGCCTTATATCCGAAAGCGCTGCCGCTTCACAAGCAGGCCACCGTATGTGAGTCCTCTGAATATCCGCCTCTTCTTGCAACTGATGCGCTTACGGTGTGTGTCTCTGCCGTTCCCTGTATTGCTGTCCGCCCCACCCCACCCCATTCCAGTAAACCCGATGCCCGCATCCAGTCACTGACCTTTTGTAAGTAATTGCCTCACCCCGTATCTCTGCTTCCCGGTCGTCTCCGCAGGAACTCCAAACCCACCCCAAAACCCCAGTCCAAAGCCTCCATTCTCTCGTGCCTCTGACCCTCTCTCTCCGTTACCAATCTCCTCTTCCCTGTCTCTCTTCCCTCTGCCAACAGTCTCCGTCCCAACCTTACCACCCCCGCTTCCGACCCTCCAACGAGTATCCCCCCACCCTCGTTCCCCGCCCTTCTTATTCGGACGTCATTCAGCAACCTGCCGAACCACCTCATGCCTTCTATCAAACTGCACTGCTCCCCTCCTTCCGTCTCTCCCCCCAAAAGCCTCCGCCGCATGCCTACCAAACCGTCAGTAATGTTGCCTTCACCTCTAGACCTCAACACACCATCCTCAGGTCCTTCTCGGCGGCCTGCTCAAATAGTAGCAAATCTGCCGTCAGTGTGGAGGAATTGTCACGGGTTTGGTCCACAAGAGTGAGCGCTTAATGATAGCCGGTCTTCTCACTAGTGCGACCCCATTTCGTAAAGGGTCTGCGCTCCAAGGTGAAAAAAAACCTTGGATGACGACGAGCGGAGTCGACAAGAGACGACGAAGCCACGAGCTCCACACCACCGAGGTTGTCGGCTTGACACACGGGGCTTCTCAATTGTTCGGTGAAACGAATTGACTACCGCAGGGAATCGGCGCAGATTCTCATATAGGAAAGAGAAGCAGGGCAAACACGCGAACACTGTAAAGCGGACGGAAAAGTGAAACGACGTCGGGTTGAGCGATGAAGGGAGATGGTTCAGATTCGGACTGTCGAGAAATGGAAGGAGGAGAAGCAGAAAAAAGAGATATGAATCGTGCGGCCGGTGAAAGAGGAGTGAAAGACGAAGCTGAACGAGGTACATCCCAGAGCCACCTATGCTAATGATTGCATTCAATGGCAAGGACAGGGAGGCAAAACCGGAGCCAACGACTAAAAGAAGGGCGCATCTAGTTAGTAGGCTTACGCAGAAGCGACCGCGGTCAGAAAAGACCCCATTATCTTCGGAGTCGCTGCTTTCTTGTTGCCACATAGGAACATCTGCCGAAGACCACGTGGCCCCATAGCGACCGACTTTTGTCCGGAGTTCGATTCAGTGCCGCCTAAATCTCTGCGTTGGTAAGCTTTTCTTGCAACAACAAAAAGAAAAGGAGAATTGCACGTACCGAAATTCAGCAGGCCCGCCCTGAGCACCTCCTTCTGGCTGGCTCCCTGCATGATCGCCTGCAATTGCTGCGGCCGCATGTAAAACACTGCACGAGAAGGGGATTCTTTTTTTCAGATTCCAGAAGGTACTCTGTATGATGGACAAGTTGATTGTGCTTTGAACGACAAACCCTCGAGGATGCTGCGCCAACACGCAAATGTGGTTTGAAGATCAGTTCAAGCTACCAAAGTATTCTACAAGATTGGATCAGTCCAATAGGAAGACAAGTCAGCACAATGATGATGGTCTGGCAGACTAGGATTGCAGGTGCTTCACAATAAGAATCCGATCTTCCACCGAAAAAAGCTTCGAGGAGAGACCCGAAGGCACAAGCTGTTGGCGCCAAGGACGCAGGTCCAGGCCTACATGACAATCCCTCGAAAAACGGGCACGCCCCAGAAGTGCGTGAACGGAATCGCTTGATTTTGTTTTTGACTTATGTTCCCAAGAGCAATACAACAGGTGTTCCAGTCGCAAGCAGAGTACGAGGAGCCCTATCCTTTAAGTTGGAGGAGGCCCCCACCTTGAAAGTAGACCAGCGTCCCAAAGCAAACCAGCAGAATTGCCATGACCAGCTTCATTTTCCACTTGGCGGCCCCCCCGCCCCGCTTCCCCTTGCTTCTGTCCAGCTCCGTAGAGTCCCGCCGCCTGCGCCCGTTCTGCGGGTGGTGGCCCGAGTCTCCATTGAGACCGTTGTGAGAAGTGGGGCACCGGGGGGGCTTCTTGGAGGAGGCTTTGATGGGGGGGGGATGACGATCGTGACGCGCCTGCCGGGAAGGTATCGGTGGTTGACAACAGAAAGCGAACTAAGGGGACTCGTGCGTTGACTAGCTAGAGGGCTGGTGCAGCCCAGGAGGATCACTTTGCTCAGCCACGCAGATACGAGCTTGAAAGCTTCCAGCATTTATGGCTGGACCATCAGAGAAGGCCGATGTCCTACAGACTGAGCTTAGTGGACTCAATCACCCCCTCAACTGTACAAGAGAACGCCAAGCGGATTAAGGGAGTCTGCTTGTGCACAAGAGCCTTCTGACGAGAAACCGGGCTTTGCTTGTAAATTAACAGAGCCTTTGTTATGCGACATCTGGCTTGTCGACAAAATAAAGGAACCTGATTTTGGTTTGAACACCACTTACCCAGAAGACGACTGGACACCTTTAACGTGACTCTTTTTAGCACAAAAGGGGGATGAATCGGAGACCCCTGAATACGAAAGTTCGGGAGTAGAAGACATCCAGCGAACTTCAGGACTTTTCGGGGGGAAAATGTCACAAGGTTGACAATATTAATCATCTGGTTTGCTTGCAAGGGAGAAGTGAGTGACAAGCCACACTGGGGCACAAAAACTGGTGCAGCCGGCTTGCATGCATAAAGTAGAACCACTGAATTTTGGAGAATCGGGGTATAGAATGTCCTGGACATCACCAAAGAGCTTTCTTCAACCATACCCAAAGATAAGCAGTAGTCAGGCGCAGCATTGAGAAGCATCAACAAGGCTTGGGTAAGACTATCAGAACTGGGGCAGTCCATTACAGGACTTTGATTGGAGCACCCCATCTGAATGATGCAATGCTGCAACAACCTGTAGTACAATTGAAATCACGTATCCGCAAAACCCTAGGCCGGGCACAAGTTGCAACCCAAAAGCTGAAGTACCTCACATTGTGGCAAACCAGCTGAGAAGATTTACCTGCCCGTTCTCACTGACATACCCATTGCTGCCGTGCGGCCTCCCGTTGTCCTCTCTGACACCATTGGTTCTAATCGTGTGGTTTCCTAATGCAGGTATCTCGACAACGTGCTCCTTCCTTGGATGAGCCTCCCCATTCGAACCATGCACCCTGCTGGTATGAACATGATGTAATCCGTTCTGGATCACCGGGAGCGACTGCGTGGGCGAAAGAGGCTTCTCTACGCCTCCGACAACCGGAACATGTAACCGGGGAGGGGTTTTGGACCTATATGCGGGGCCGGAGCTCCTCAGGTGGGTATCATGCGCAGTACGAGAATCTGAGTATAGACCACTGCGCGGGCGTGAAGATGCTCGAGCGGGAGAGCCCTCCCTTCTCACAAGAGACCGGTCGACAGAAGTGCTGCGTCGCGGGAATGGACCCCGAGACCATGGCTGGGATTGACCAAGACCATTGCTGGGGATGTGTCTCAATGCTTCGGTTAAGTGCGCGCCATTTGCACTTCTCACTAGTGGCAATTGCTCGTTTGCAATTCCCAAAACTTCGTGGTGCATGTCTGAATCACACTCCAGTAACTTCGTTCGACTCCCATCGGGCCCTCTATCATGGCCGTGAAATTGCTGCTCTGAAGTAGGAAGATATGCCGAAGCAACCCCAGGAGTTGTTCCGCTGCTCAGGACCTCTACATCTTGGGACTGCACGGCACCAGGACTACGAGAACCTGCTCTCACATTGGGCTCGTCTGCTGTCTCCGTAAGAGGAATGTCGACCAACTGCGCGGAGACGTCGAAAACCTCGATCCTGACATTGTCAATATCAATGTCATTCAGCAGCGGATCATTGATGATCCTGTTGGCCCTTGGGCTGAGGTCTGATCGCCATGCGCTGCGGAGGCCGGGCAGCCCCCGAGCCCCGTCCATGTCCATGGGGGGCACATGCAGAACTGGCCGCGCCCAAACACACACCTCCTGAATGTAGGAAGAATAAAGCTTTCTGACTAGAGCTGTTGCAAAAGCACTTTCTAAACGTCCCAAAAGATCGATCGCTGCAAAAGCACAATCCTGGGAAGTTTCAAATTTCTGAGCAGAACCTGGCAGAACTTAATTCAGTGAGGCGTTTTACATGGAGAGTGAGTTGCCGACGGTAAATGGTAACTTACCGGGCACTCTCGCGACTTGGCAAGTACCGCCCCGACTTACCGTGGGCTCTCCGCAATCCGCGATTTACATGGTCCGAAGGTAAGTCGATGGTAAGTCCCGATCGACGGCAAATCCGCACTCATTTCGGAGTTACCGTACCAATTGTCCGGTTGGGCAGAATTTTGCCCAATAATTAATTTCGTATCTCAGGGATTTTGGACAGCTTCATTTATGCATTTATTTTGTTTTTTTACGGGGCAAAATGATCTGCAAATCCTTAATTGGAATTTATTTTCAATTCAGATTTTTGGGCAAGTCAAAAAATACTTAATTGTTGCCCAACCGGACAATTGGTACGGTACCACGACTTACCACGACTTGCCTCATCGATTTCGATGAGTTAAAATTGGGGCCTACTTTACCGTCGGTAAACTCGACTTACCACGGTAAGTCGCCACCATGTTAACTAGACTGGCAGCACACTGTGCTGCACCTGGCATGCCATTTGATCGATTTATTTCAGCGCCGAGCGGATTTAGACCGTCGGATTTTGTTGTGCAAGTTTTAGTCCGGATGATCAGGATATTACCATTTGACACAAAATCGGCCGGAACGTTCCGAGGCGACGGTTGTACCCCCTGGCACGGGCTGGAAATCCAGGCGACGGCCTGCGACACTTTGACAAACGTGCGAACTTTCATCGGAGGGTCTGCGACCGTCGGCCGACCTACTTTGTTTGCATAATACGACAAATTGGTAGAAAACCTCTGTACGGAAACTTGGTGCCAACAATGCCTTTGCGGCTTTGCCGATCACTCGCACTGGAAGTCGATTGGCAAAGTCGTACAGTTTGTTTACAATGCCCCTGGGAACTTTCTGGAAAAGGGGCCGGCCGGAATCCCCTCGCGCACAGAATTGGTGGATCTCTTAGGGTAATAAAGCGGTCACATAGCCGACGGCCCCTAGCAAACAGTCGCCTATGCATTTGCCACGTCGTACGGTGGCATTGGGGGCATCCATTTCGTGGGCTGTCGCCCATTTTCAATAACGCGTACGCTCGCGCGCATTTGGGGAGCACACAGAACGGAATGAAAATGGCATGCCAAAAAGGCAAGTCGTGGTAAGTCCGAAATTTGACTTACCGTCGGGACTTTAACCTCCATGTAAAACGCCTCACTGTTTCAGAAAACGAATGCGGGCGAGCCCGAACTGGCACTGTGGAGTTGCACACGAATCCTATTGTTTGACGCACATATCCGATCACACAAGTTGTGATAAGATTTTGGATCCATGGCACAGCTTCATTTTAATTTTCATACTCACCCATAAGGAGCTGTGTGGGCCCCCGGGGGACACTTTCAGAGCTAGCTGAAATGAGTACAGATTTCGACCGGAAGAAACCTATCGTTGTCGGTGTTTAGCCGATCTCAAGCAAGCAATATAAGACCCAATCGTGGTCCTGTATACGACCATGCTATAAGTGATCTTATGCTCTAGCTATGGATTTCGAGGGGCAAAATACCGTATCGTGTTTCTTCTGTGCTGTTGCAGATTGGCGCTAGCTGGCATATGCCAGGGCCACAGTTCGCGCCCCTTCTTCAACCTCTATACTGAAGAATTTAGTCTTTAGCTAAAAACTTGTAAATCCTGTAGCACGATGAGAGCGTTTTCTGAAAGTTCAACCAGGCTTTGAGCTTTTTGCTTTCGTAGGATGTGCGATGTGTGCGCCAGATTGCACCGTAAGATGCAGTCCGGGTGATCGATGCTGAGAGAAATAGGAACGTAAGTGGTGTGCCTGTGTTGGGGGTGCGATGGCGGCACCTGACGCGTCTCCCATACTGCAGCGCACAAGCTCCAGTTTGAAACCTGCCATGAGGGAGAAGTTTGTGGCAATCTATGAAGACATCTTTGCGTTAAGTAGTCCTGTCCAGCTAGCACGGGAGCAAGGCATCGCTGGCAGGGCTTCTTTGCAGAGATTCTGGGACGAGCTTCTGCTGCTGAAGGTGACCATGCTGCTCTTCCCCACCTCTGCAAATGTGTTGTGTGAGAGTCTACCGCTTGCTACTCTGCCTTTGGGGTGGTCTTGCAGGCTGTTTCCTCAGTTTGCGGCGGTCTTGCAGGCTGTTTCCTCAGTGTGCGGCGTGTAGCATTACTTGAGTCCAGTTGAATCAATGCCATGCTTGCTTTTGAAACGCACTGCACATAGATGTGTCTGCTCTTATAACAAAACTTGGACCCACTGTACGGACAGCTTGTGTATCCAGTACATCCTTAGCAATCGTTCTCAGCATTCCTTGTAGACCTTCAGCTGAGACTTGCATGATACCAGCTCCTTCAAAGCTTTCCTTCATTACATGCTCAATTACACCAGAAGTGATTGCATCATTCGCCGGGCAGATTTTTGGTCCCAACAAATTCTGAACTCTTTGTTTTTGTGATGTGTTAGGTGAATGAACTTTACCTCGCCAAGTGCGTTGCTAGCGAGCCTGAAGATCGTCTTGTTGGACCGCTGAAACACACCGTCAATGACCTCTTTTCAGCCTGTGTGAGGTAAGTTTTCTCTGCATGGTGGTAGCTGCGAGGGGACAGAAACTTAGGAAAGATTCCTTTTTGACCCATTTTTCAACCTGCTTGTGGAAGCCATGTGTGCGAGAATGATTGAAGCAACTTGCTCATGGTTCCCGATAGCAGTGTGGACTTTTTGCTTTGGTTGAAGCTCGGAGGCTTGCCATTTGACTAAGCCTCCTTGTCCTTTTGTCTCGTTCAGCTTGAGATCATTCCATTCTACACTCATCTCCGGAGGTTCTGTGCAGGTACCTGGGGGATGATAATTTTATACGGGTGGCTCATGCTCTGGAAACCAGCTCCATCCTGCTGAGGGAGATCTTTCGAAAGCGCTTCAATGAACAGGTGGGGCATGCTTCGATTGTTTTAGGGGACTGCTGACAAGAAGCGAGCTGGTTGTGGTTGTCTGGGGAGTCCCTCAAGATATTATGAGAAGGGAAGCATGTTACACAGACGGAACAAACTTTCTTCTGGGGGGGGTCTCTGATTCTTCTCAGTTGGACTCTATGCTAGCCGTCTTGCTTCCTTCAGGATGCATGGACGAGTTTTGATGTTGCTTCATATCATGCCAGGCTGTAGCGATCCCAGTTTCACCGGTCTTCTTAGTTGCCCCCTTGAGTTTCAGTGACAGTTTCTGTTTGCTTTGGTTGCAGGGATTCACAATCATCACACTGGTAGCCGGTTCTGCGGACCTTGCTGACAGCTTCTTCCGCAAGCTCATCGGGGAAAGTGCAGATCTTCTTGCTCGACAAGACGCACCGGTGACGGTCAAGGTACTAGTGCTGAGGTAGGCTTCAACATTTTTCGAAGTCATTGCACACATCTATGCTTACATGCCTGTCGTGATGATTACTTTGCTCTTCAGGCCTGCCAAAATATCATTTCGTGGATGCATTCAAACGCTGATGATACATAGTTTTCCGGTTGTGGGCATCGGCAGTGTTCATACAATGAATACATGTTGTGCTCGACATGGTTTGTCTCGCAGCTGCTGGCACGATGACGTGGTAGGCTGCTTCTGGTCGGCGACCTTTTCCTTTGTTCTACAACGAGTGGCTAGGTTCCAAACAGCCTCGAAGGCAGTGGCTGACGTTCAGGAGTTCTTCACAGCTCAGCAAGCAGCTTCAAATGATCTATCAACTGACAACGTGACGCTTTGAGACCCTCACCCCGTGAGTCTAATGCGCCAACATTATTTTCGAAAAATTTCTAAGACCTCCCGAATGATTGCCAAGGTATTGTCAAGTCGAGTCGCCTATTTCTTTTCACTGAAAGGGGAGCATATCTCGTCACAACATTGTCGTAATCTCTGGAAATTGTCTTTGTGCGCAGACTCTATCTCACCATCCTGACTGCCACCGACAACGTCAACACCAACTCCATCGCTGCCTACTTCTTCGTGAGCAACGTCTTCGACCCGGTCGTCTCCGCTCTCTCCGCCCGGGTCCCTGCCGACCGCCGCCGGCTCGAACTTGACGCCGCTCTAGTTCTCATCCTCCTTCTCCAATGGAAAGAGTCCCCCAACATCTACTCCGAGCGGTTGTGTCAACCGGCAGCCCCGCTGATGCCGCTCCTTAACTCTGTCCATTCGCTGCTGCTCCCGGCGGGGTTCGTTCCGCCCGCCGCTGCCGGCCAGAACGGAACGGATTCGAGGCGGAGCAGCGGTGTCATGGGCGGCCTCTTTGGTAAGCTCCTTGATGCTTCCTCCGCAGAATTTTCAGAAGGCCTTACCCAAGCTAAAAAAACGATATTGTATTCGGTATCCTTAAGATGCACAATCAGCAAGCGAGGATTTGTGCAAGTGTCCCGAATCCCCAAAAAACGTGTGGTTGTACTGCAGGTTCCTTTTCGTTTCAGGTCTGTCAAGATGGAGCGCGATGCTTGAATCGCATGTCCGATCAGTTTTAGACAACCACGTTGTTCCGGACCACCTACGTCGTCACAGTATAGAGACGCTTCCTTTCTCTGTCTGCCCTTCTGCCGGCCTGGATTGGCTTCGTGATCCGGTCATGCCCCGCTTCCAGGATGTCTCTTTGATCTAGCAAAAGTAAGCTCCTACACGAACACTAAAAGCCTAACCCACAAAATCACCTGCTCCGCACCCGGACCCACCGTAAACCTCCAAAGGTGAACCCACCCGTCCCAGGCTGGTCAGCTTTCTTCTGCTGAATCTAACCTTCGTGGTTCTAGGTACTTCGACGAGCTCTCCTGGACCGCCGCCCCCTAAAGAGGATCCTTCTACTTCCGACAGCAAGGCCGACACCCGCGACAAGCAGCGGTGTCGCTCGAGCGCAGCGGTTGTGCTCATCTACTACCTAGTGCACCTCAGCCCCGTACTTAAATCCATGCAAGTAAGGGTTCATTTCTGCACTATCTCCTTTGAGCGTTAAGTACCTCGTAGCTGCACGTTTGTTGTGACAAGTCGGAAGGAAATCACCGAGTCTGTGCTTTGATCCTCTGACATGACATCGATTGGAAGTTGCGGATCTTTTTCGGGATAGAGTTGACAATCGTGAAAGTGGGGTTGTATTGTCTTCCTTCACAAAAGCGAGCTTCCATAATATACGCCGATGCCGCTGCACAAACGACCGACATTCCAGGCTTGCAAAAAGGGACCCCCGATTCGATCCAGCAAGCAGCGCGAGCTGCTGCGGTATCTCCACTCACTTTCAGATTTCGAGTGCGCATCATTAATTGTACCAGTACTCAATATCTGCCGTCCGCTTTTCCCAGGCCTGGCGACGATCCGAAGACCCCAGCAAATCAGCGGCCCAAGCCGCGAACCCCCAAACCCCCACCCCCGCCGTCGGCCAGTCGCTTTCTTTCCTCTGGATGAGCGCCTTCCGCGCGTTCCTCTCCCTCTGCTGGCGCGCCTTCCGGGCACTCCCCCTGGTCGTCGACAGCCGCCGGACGTCCGAGAACGGGCAGAGCGTCCAGCTGTCCGCGGGGCAACAGGCCGCGGTCCTGCGCGCGAAAACGTGCCTCATGATCCTCCGCGTAATCTGCGAAGAGCCGCTCATCATCGAGTTTCTCCGGAAATGCGACGCGGCCGCGTTGCCCGCGTTTCCCAACTCGGGCGCCGCGTCGACCCTCCCCCCCCGGTCCCATTCCGTCAAATCCCAAGCGCAGCCCGTGCTGAGTATAATACTGGACCTAGCGACGGACGTGCTCTCGCTACCCCCCCGGGGGAGCTTTGTAGACGCGGACTTGTACAGTAGAGCGGAAGCAGTGGTTGCGACGATAGTGGTCAGCAGTAGGGGGCAGGAGGGGGTGGTTTCGGAAGCCGCGAGCGGGGCGCAGGGTTTGGCCACGCAAGGGTTTGAGTGGCGGCGGCTGTGGGTGGTGTTGAGTCGGATATGCGACTGGGCGGGTGAGGTGACGGCGCTACAGAAACCGGGAGTGACGGACTTGGCAGCGCAGGTGAAGGAGTGCCTTTGCATCATTTCTATTCCCATGGTTGCTTATTAGTGGCTTACGAGCAAGTCTATGGAACTTTTTGGTGGTGCGCTTCTCTGTCCCTTTCATGCAGCAGCCCAATAACATGGAGTACTGCCTGTCAAGTTACGCATATCAAAGTCATCAGAAGGACCAAAGAGGGGCGACGCAAGTTTCGAGTGACAAAAGACCACACGTTCTGCCAATTTGTTTCTTCTTGGGGGCAGATGGTTTATGAAGGAGAGCCCTTACCCTTTGCAGATTGCCTCACTTTGCAGCTGGAATGTTTGCTGCCGATAACGATTTTAGAGTAGAACTGTACAGAAGAAGCTATGCAAATCTCCTCCCTTGCAGTCTGTGGCGATATTGGAGTATATCCCGGCGGGGCAAATCTTTTGCCCGAAAACTCTAAGCTTAAGGCCAAAGCCAAATGGAGCACGGGCCCTGATGATCCTCGTAGTGCAAAACTTGCTGTGTCAGAATGCGTGGAAGGAGAATGTGGACCAGATTCGCACTTTTTAGACCCTGCCAAGCTTTAGTACCCTGTCGACCGCGCGTGGGCCCGCCACCCGGGTTGCTGAGTCCGGGGTCCTGATTTTGGTCAAATTCGTACCCGGTACTTACGTTGTACCTGAACTTCTAACGACTGTGGTCTGCGGGAGGTACCGGGGAGGTGCTGGTCCCCAAGTCGGTGCGGCCGGGAGAAGCTACATACTATACGCAGTCCTGGGTACAAAATGGTGGGGTTTCGAAAAGCCCGAATTTGGTCCACGTTCTCCTTCCACGGGTTCTGTCAACGTCCTCGCTTGCAGTCAGTGGCAATTTTGGAGTACATCCTGGCGGAGAGCCAAAAGATCCTCGGCTCGGTCGGCGAAGTGGACGGCCAATTTCCTAGATTCGTACATTCGGCATGGGTCCTCATAAAGCCTGTCGTGCAAAATTTAGCGCTTATGATATCTCTTCCGCTTGCAGTCTGTGGCGATTTTGGAGTACATCCTGGCAGAGGGCCAAGAGATCTCATTCTTATGGCCGATCTGACGTTTGAGGCCAAATTCCGAGTGATTCATTGCAGCACGGGCTTCAATGAACTTTGTGGTGCAGAACTCCCTTCTTGAATTATTCTCTTGCTTGCAGTCTGTGGCGATTTTGGAGTACATTCTGGCGGAGGGCCAAGAGATCCTCGGCTCGGTCGGCGAAGTGGAGGGCCAATTTCCCAGATTCTTACATTCGGCATGGGTCCTCATCAAGCACGTAGTGCGAAATTCAGCGCTTCTCATATCTCCTCGCTTGCAGTCAGTGGCAATTCTGGAGTATATCCTGGCGGAGGGCCAAGAAGTCTCATCTCCTCGGCCGGGTCTCAGGCGCAAGGCTCAAATCTAAATGATTCAATGCAGCACGGGCTCCAATGAACTTCACAGTGCAAAACTCACTTTTCAAATGATCTCCTCGCTTGCAGTCTGTGGCGATTTTGGAGTACATTCTGGCGGAGGGCCAGGAGATCCTTGGTTCGGTCGGCGAAGTGGAGGCCCTGCACGCGAGTGTCATGAGCAACTGCCTCGTCTTTCAGAAGCTGATGCAAGCCGCACAGAAGCAGCAGGAGGCCCTGACGAGAGGGAGTGGCCGGTCGGGGCGGGAAAAAAGGGCGTCCTTCACGGGGGACTTCAAAATGGTGAGGGTCGCCGAGGAGCGTTGCTCGGGTGATGGGCGGCAATGGCCGGTCTCTGCTTAGACGTGCGGGTGATGGTCTTTGTGGGTTCATTTGCGGCCGAGAGTTTTGGGTCTGTACACGGTGAGGGGCGTGTTGAGGGGCGCAGAGAAACTGCGCGCAGCTCTTTTGTCTGGCTGAATGTTTGTTGGCTCGAAGCTAAGAATATTCCTTTCCCTGGCAATCTGTGTCTTCGATCGTTTTAATGCTTCTTGTTCCGGGCAGCTTGGGACTCTGGCAGTCTGTCGCATCGTACTTGCATCTTTCGGTGATCAGAGGCCGTTCCGGCTTGTTCTTCATTGGGTCGGCTTCGGACGGACCGAATGCTTAGCCATCTCGGAACGATAGTCTCCGAAAGGCTCGATCGGAAAGGATACGGCGACCGCATCGATCTTCCAAGTAAATGCTAAGAAAGGTAGCGTTTTTGGTCTCTGATGATTGGCACTGGCGTGCCCAACCGTGTTCAAACCAGTCGCTTTTTCTACTTCGTTTTACGTTCTTTCGAAGTGATTTCATTCCACTTCCTTACACGAACACCTGCATCAATGCGCACGTGACAATGGTTAGTACAACGCCAGTTTTCTGCTGAACTCGATCCTTTGATTGTCCTCATTCTCGCCCCCTGACGGCGGACGTTTGGTGTGCAGCTGAACTTAACCGCCGTCCGGAATCACTACGAGGTACAGATTGCTGCGATGGGCGTCCGGGGGGTCCCCAGCGAACAGCAGGCGATGGCCGGGGTGCAAAAGAAAGGGACAGCAGGGCTCAAGTTCAAGTCAAAGCCGGCAATTGCGGCGCACGCCTATGCGGAGGTGGGCATAATTTCGGACATCCATCATCATGCCGTGACTTGTTAGCTCATATGCAAAAAGTCGTAGTTTCGAAGTGACGTCCATTTCTTTTGCCCTCGCACAAGCTGAATTTTGAGAAGCATGATACCGTTTGTGGTGCATGAACGACAATCTCGCCTAGCAATGCAGGCAGCTGCCGAGATACAAGACTCATCCTGGCATTCTGGGCCTGCCTGACTGTTTATTGCTTCGTCCGCAGGGTACATCCGAAAGCCGTGTACTGAACGGCTTGGCCAGAGCCCTTATTGCTGAGCATAGAAGACTTTTCTGGCAGGATATTCCTAATATTCTTGACTTCCTGATGTGACACTACGACGTGGTGGATGTTGACCCTTCAGTCACCTCAATAATAGAAAGCTCACTGATCTTGCATTCACCTCAGCCTCTTCTTCTACATGATTTTCAAGGATCACTTGGGTTGCCAATATCAAGCTGCAATTATGCACATTGGACCTAGCATGTTTGCAAGCAGCCAAGATTAGCCGATTCCGGTACGTTGTCAACCGGCCACTCTCATGCCTGTCATACCTGGGCAGGCCAAATGTCTACAATGACCGGCATAGTCCAACCACAGTTTGTAGAATCTGGCATTAACAGTTCCGGTTAAGCAAAAGCAGGAATGCTATATAGCGCCTCAAAGTGATCCTATCGTTTTTGCGGTTGAATAGCACTAACACATAGTCCAAAGTGTATTCCGTCGTTGGTGGTCAATACGAAGCTGAAGAGGTGGCCTCCAGTCCAACATGAACCGGGGTCAAGAATCTCCGGGTTGGTTTGCATGAGAGGTGGCCGCATGGTTGTCTATAATGATAGCATGAGAGTGCCCCACTATACTCAAGGTACTACAATAGGAGAACTACGCTGAACAAACTTTAATTGTCTTAAATATCCTATAGCTAGAATATCCGTACATCCGACGGTTTTTTAACGAGCTTAGTCGGTAAGTTTACATCTTGGAGCTTAGGCAATCTACAGATCTTGAAGCTCGCTCAAGCTCGCTCTGCCGCGTGATGCTGGACCCGCGGTGCAAGACTCCAGTGACTAGACCGCCACATTCCCCCACATGTGCTGGTCATTCGGTGTTCAGAGCCTCGATCAGTCAATAGCTTGGGCTTCATCCCATGTGTTTTCGAGATATTAGAAGGTGTTAATCCTAAGGCAACATACCCAAGTCCTTCTTAACACCCGGCCCACGAAGGATCGTCTGACATATGTCTACAGAAGCTTCAATCCAGCTCAGCGGCTATAGTCGCCGGTCGAAGCAATTAAGGTAGCAATCATGCAACATGGTCACCTGTTTTGTGTCACTTGAGATATATGTCTACGCTATGCATGCAAGGCTGTCAGTCATGAGCGTTCTGTACAAGAAACTTTGCATTCAACTCGCATGCGCTCGAACCGAAGCCACAACCAGGAAGCCAAGGCTTGCATGGGAGGCCAATTCGACTTTGCATCATAACTTTATTATATTATAAAGCAATAATATATGCTTAATTGCGCATATATTCTTATGCGACAATAAAGCATCAAACACCCGTATGAAGCAATGATCGCTGAAAGGCATCAACCAAGTACGTTTCGCAAGCAGGCTTGGGTCAGGCTTGTTGCGCCAATGCTGCAACTCACACCACTGACAACCAAAGCAATCAATGCATTGACGTGACGAAACTTCTCCACAAGCCTGCTGGCACAAACTCCAACACTTGACATCTTTGGCTACACGAATGTTGCATCTAAATTGAACCTAGCTACTGTCCTTATAGAACCCATAAAGGCTTCTGTTAACAAAGCAATCTAAGTAGGAGCAGAACTGCTGAAATACCTATGATTACTTATTGTAGTAGGAGCTTTACCGAACCAGGCCACCCTTGAGCGTTGCTATTTCTTGCCTTGCTTTGCCACGAAGTCCTTGATCCATCCTGATGTGATGCTCTTTGGCCTCTCGATGGGCAGCCCCAGAGCACGGTCCCACACAAGCTGCGACAGGACGCCCATGGCTCTTGAGACACCGAAGAGTACAGTGTAGTAGCTGCAAAAAGGGAGGGGAGCGTTAATGGCCACTGAGAATGAAGGAGCGGCTTCAAGGTCCGCAGGAAACGAAACATTCTGTTGCTTGCTGGTGCCTTCGGTGGTGAAGAAGCCAATCTGAATAGGGGCTATTGCAAGCAAAGACCGTCACAGAAATGGGAAGGAAAACAGGAGACTAACAGTCAGATCCGGGAACAAACATCAAATAATGAAAGAGATGCACAATACATACGAAAAACGGGGGGAAACGATTGCTCCATCACGCACCATCAGACGCCCCAGAAAGCATCTTAAGGAGATGGAAGGTGTATGCCGAGCGATCCGCACACCTCAACTGTGACACGATCATCTCGCAGTCAGGAGACAGCCCTCATTTGGAAGCAAACGGATGCTGATTGGCGACCATGGAGTCTCTGCATAAAAACTTTCAGAGTAACCGCCTAACATTGCAGGACGGAAGGGGCCAATGAAGCGAGGTGACACATCAACGGTTTAAAAAAAGCGGTCTTCTCACTTGGATTCGGTGAGGCCGTAGTACTGCAACAAGACGCCGCTGTGGGCATCCACGTTGGGCCATGGGTTCTTCACCTTGCCACCCTTCAACAGGATCCCCGGCACCACCTCGTACAGCAGCGACACCTGCCGAAATTCAAGCAGCCGAGCTCAGCCCATACGTTGGGCGGACAGAATGAGCAAGCGAAGCAGGCAGAATGACAAGGAATGACAACGAGATGAATGCTGAAATAGACCCTAACTCCGAAGCTTCGGCCTTAGTCGCTGATTTCGATTTTCAAAACCTGGAATCAGGCCAAAGTTGCTGGATCTGATCTCGTGCGGGTTTTGGTAAGGGCAGAATATAAATTCAAAGACAAGGGGACGGGAGTGCTTCGGATCGATTTTCAAATGGCTCCGAGGACAGTGCTTTTAGGACCGTACTGCTGCCCGCAATGAGATGGAAGTACAATACCCGATGGAGTTGCCACGGTAGGCAAAGCTCTTCCTTGATGCAAAGGGGAGACGAGCGGTCCAATCACATGCATTTGGAGATGGCGTACATGCTTTGTTCGAGTCCGTCTTATTGGCTTTCTTATAGAGGCGAAGTGTAACATTTGCCTTTCAGAAGATGAACGTAGTAAAAGAAATAGCACCAATTCAGCGGAATAAGCGCAAGACTAGTTCCGTAGTCAACGTGACTCACAAGCTTGAAGAGCGGATCGTCCGGCAGATGCTTGAGTGCGAACTCTCGCTGGCACGTGTAGCGAGGGTCCGTCTTTCGGAGCACTGCGTGACCGTAGCCAGGCACAACCTGCAGGCAAAAGAGCATCGACTTCAGTGGACCGAGAAAAACTAAGCGGACCGGTAAAAGCACCCCAACCATCTCAGAAAAGAATTCAAATTAAAGCGATGAAACGTGCTAGAAAGATGCAATCTAGTGTATCGAAGCTCAGCTCCAGGATGCAGGTACGCTTCATTCTTTGCGAGATGCTTAGCTACGACCTAAATTCAAATTTAAGCAAATGAAGTGCCGAGCACGCAACCGACTGGCTTATCGTGGAGTAGTCCCAGAAGGCCCCGACATGGACACGACTACCGAAGCCAATCGGTACATACCCTTTCTAAAGGCTCAATCAAAGCAACGTTCTACCTAAGCGTCGAACCAAGCACTTACCTTTCCGCTCGCGAGCGTTTTGTGCACGAAGTCCGCGATCTTCTCCTTGGTCAGTTCCTGCTCGCCCAGCTCGGCCTTGACGTCCTCCAGCCAGCGCAGCACCTCCTGGTTGGCCAGCCCGTGCAGCGGGCCCGCCAGCCCGTTCAGGCCCGCAGCAAACGACAGGTACGGGTCCGACAGGGCGCTGCCCACCTGGTAATACGGAATATATAGATCCTCGTCTCTGCCTTGAAGTATACCTGACAATTGTGATCCTGAAAGGCAATGAGCAAGTAAACGATGGGCCAGGATGAGGAAATGCGGAGAAAAGAAAGGCGCTGGCGGTGTCGAAGAGTTGGTTCGCAAGGTTCATTGGCCGGATCACATGAGCAACTGGGGTCGAAAGCTCGGCGGCGGTACTTTGCCAACATGCACGGGTTTGACGAAGCGCTGCCCATTTGGTTCGAACGGAGGAATAATCAGTTGGGATAAACGTGATTATGAGCTTCGAGCATTACGCTCAGTGGCTGAGGAAGGACGGAGTTTCTGTTCATGCCTGCTTGGGAGCGACAAGCATTAGTCCGGACTGCCCGCCTGGCTAAGAATTCAGGACAATGCCAAAGCGCAGATGTTTCACAAACGGTCGCAAACATGTTTTGAGTCAAACCGCCTTGCTGCAAACCTAGAGAGTTCAGACTTTTGGCAGGGTCGCTTTCAGCTGCTTTTTCGCTTTTATCCATGACGACCTTTGACCGGCAGAAAGCGATCCGCCATTTCTGACTCGTCTACAATTGGCTAGCTTTTACCGTCAAGAAGCAACCCGCCATTTTCTGACGTGTATGCAATCGGCTAAAACGAGTCATGGGACCCACCAGATGCACCGTGTGTGCGCTGACATTCCCCCCCTCGTGGTCAGAGTGGATGGTGAGGTACAGCCGCATGAGGTCGTAGAACTCGGGGTCGTCGAAGCCCAGCTGGTGAGCAAAGTTGGCGCCATAATCCAGGCTCGTGTCGGATGGAATGAGTTTCCCGCCCTTGAACGTGCTGCACAGAAATGATAGGCAAATGACATTAGAAAACGGCATAGCGTACGCTGGCAAGGTGAGCTTTTCGTCTAAACTGTAGGCCTTCTATCAAGAAGCGCAGGAGATAGTGTCGCTCTGTTTGGCGCTTCGTTTCTGTGCTCGAGAAACGCGCAAGGACAAGCTTACTGAAGAATGAATGAATTCGTTCGAGTCGACCGTACATGCTTTCCGAATATGACCGTGCTGCAAAACTAGGATTGTTTGAGATCCATTGTCCCTTGTGCACGGACCAGGGCGGGTCAACGGGCCAATTTCGCTCAAACCGCATCGATTGAATCACTTACAATCATCAAATTTGGACGCTTTGATATGAAACCCAGCGATTTGCGGAAGGCCAGAGATCGGAAGCGGACACTACAACAACTAGCCGTGCTTGAAAGTACTGACAGAAGGACGAAAGACAGCGGATCTCTGATGGATGGGCGCTCAACGTCGGCCCCAATCGAGAGCCGTTGTATCGATTGCCTGAAAACCACACAATATTGTTTGCCCCAGAGAACGTACGACCTATTGATTGGGGACCAATCCGTGGCTTCATGTAATACGAATACGCAAGTCTACAAATAGGGGAGGCCGCAGCGCTCAAAAGTTGCCTGCGAAGAATCTGGATCAGACTCCCAGCTTACTTTCTGTAGATGGTTGCGGCCAGTTCTGGCAGCTTGGCAATAAGGTTCATGGAGTCTTCGTAGACGGGGTCCCAATACCTGCAAGAGGCGAAGATTTCGTCAGGAGCCCTGTGAAACAATATCTGAGCGCATTCCTCCACTTGGAAAACTGTCGTTGACCAGCTCGTGGGATGCATGGCACTTGTTCGTCGTTGATACAGCCGTAAAAACGCTGTCACAATCAACAGAGGCAGCTAACCAGGGCTCCTGACCTCGTCCAAACTCCTCAATCGGTGAAGCATTGGACTGACGCACAGGTAAGCGCTAAGATTTCATCAAGCTCGACGACGAAGAAAGTAGAGAGTCAACGTCTTGCAGTTAATTTTGAATGACCGTAAGAGCCGGGTAAGGAGCGTAAGTGTTTGCAAGACCGGGCCCAGGACGTGTTCGTAAAGCTTCCAGTGGCCTTCATCCGTTGGATGGTCTTGAGGAACTCAATCTGACGGTGCGAAGGACATCCTGGGTGGCTTAGATAGAAACGGCGAGCTTGGCAACTCACAACTTCTTGCTATGTCCCTTCTGGTACGCCTCCGCGAACTTGCTTTCGCTCTGCACAACAAATGTAAGGATAAGTTATGCACTATGCAACTTACATGGATCAAGGCACTCCATCTGGTTATTAAGTGCAGAGTGCTGCCTGTTGTTCAATTGAATCGAGGCAGAAAAGCAAACGACACTTTCGGATCCTCACCTGCAGCGCCATAACACCGACAGAAAGCTGCGTCATGGGATGAGCTCCTTTTGGCAGCGCTTGCAGCGTGTCGTGCACGTAACCTGCGAGAATTAAATAGAAGTCGAAGATTGAAATCGACAGTGTTCTTTGAAGGAGGAAGCAGGCGCAACGTTGCAGGAATCCAGATCTATCCTTTCTGTGCCACAGGTTGGTGAGCAGTGTCCAGATATCAGAACTTGAAACGAAACTCCACAATTTTGCGGCCAGGCTTTGCATTATGATAAGCCTCCGTGGATTCCAACGGTGCAGTTCTGTGCCATGCACTGCCAGTATAGGCGCACCATCCACCATGGACATTGATCGTGACTTGCAGCGATCAGGAGTGACGGCTGTACCTGTCGCTCATCAGGCTCAGCACTGACCTCTCTTCAAGGCCCTTACTTTACCAAGAAAGCCGATCAGACTTCCAAGAGGCAACACCTCATGATTTGGACAAAGAGAAGCGCCAGACCAACTGCTCACCTGGTAACCCAGCTCGCGCCTTCAAGTCCTCAGACAGTGCAGACACTTGTTCCTTTGTGGGTACCTAATCAGGAATGAAGTTGGCTCAATTCATCTGAATCAAGGTCGCATTGGTAAAGTGACCATTGAGGGACAGCAGATGCTTCTCATAGCCTCGTCAGAAACCGTGCTCGACCGCCGATGTATGCACCTTTTCGTGGGCACCAGGCCCTTCAAAGTGCGCTTGAGTTGTTACTTGAAGCATCTGACCAGGACAGGAGCAAGAAAGCAGCTTCGAAAGCAGGCCACCAATCTGGACATCACAAGTGACAAGAAATCGTCATTACCTCGCCAGTAAGCAGGAGCCACAGCAGGCCCTCAGGAAGAGGCTCCCCCTTGTCAACTGCAGTTGGCAGCTTCTTCTGGAGCTCAGGAATGGACCAGCCGCGGAACCGGATACCCTGCACAAATTGGCTTCCAATTGACATTGGTACCCTTCGCAAGGTACTGCCTGACCGGCTTAGATCCCTCCAGGTAGCCCAACTTTAAAACCTTCCTCCGGGTGCTTCCTGATGATCTTGCCTTTGTTCAGCAGCAGCAATTGCAATGCTTAAGCGGGGCATGTTGGATCGCCTGCCGCACATATCTACAGCCGACAATAGGAAGTTCCAGGGATTTACAAAAGTTAACAGGACAATCTGATTTGCATGTATCAATCATACATCGAACGGCACTTTTATCCCTGGTAAATGTGTGATCTCCACGCAAGCCCCACTTTGTAAGCCCCACTTTGTAAGTGGATGACTTACAGACACCTGAACATTTGAACAGCCATCAGAGAAACTGTAGACACTTGATGACTTGGGAGTCATGTGGTCTAAATGATTGATGGAAGGGATTTTTAACCTAGATAGTCCATTGATAGAAGAAAGTTTTCTCCCTGAATGTCCAATGATTCTTCCGTATTGATATTGGGATTACATGCTCTGACCTTCCAACAGCCAGTGGTTCTGCAGGGTCTTAGAGTGGCATCTTAAAAGTTGTTGAATTGCGAATCCACTAATGACTGGTGATAAAAAGCACCGAAGCCTGCTATGATGACTCAGGTTTGGACATGAATTGGACTGGGAGGAGAAGAAAGGCACCTCTTCTGGATCAAGGAGTGACGTCTCCCAGAACATTCCCTTGATGCCGCGCATCCCTCCAATCGCCATGTCTAATGTATTTTCTCCAAGCACAACGCTCCCATACTTGGTCTTCAACTCCTTCAGCTTTGCCTGCAGGGGGAAAGCTCTCACTCAAATTCTGGGGCCTCAAAGTTCTGAGGATGGAGTATGGATGTAAGAATCTCAGTATGTGGTAAGACTGATGGAAGATCAGAGCAAGGGGAGAATCGACTCAGGTTCCAACCCACTGACAAAGAAAGTATTGAACCTCGGTCATTCTGATGTAGAAAGTACCCTCAAATATGATCAGTGAAAATCTTCCCTGGTTTGCAGCATGAACCTGGCAGTTTGAATGCATGCTTCACGAATGCATCACCCCAGGAAATCTTCATTTAGAACTGATTTGAAAGACATTCCAAGTGTTCAGAATACTGATGCAGGTTACTCCTCAAAGGTTCATTGAGAAGCTTGACAGAAGATCACCTGTTCTTCAGGGATCATATCAGCCACTCTGCTCTTCAAATCCTGCACAGGAACAACATAAAATTGATAAGCGGCACAAATTGGTCGATGAGAAAATAGCTTGAAGAAACAAAGTACAGCAATAGGCAATCGCGATTGTTGTGACCGCAATCCAAGATGCACCAGAGAAGTCTGCATTAAAGTCTAGGCCAATTGGCTCAGTCGACACGCAGAATCGTTAAAGTGTGCATGTTGATGGTCCAAAGAATTGATAGTTAGTTTGCCAGGCTTACTGTGGTGGTTGATGTCTGCAACAGTCTGGTCCATTGTCTTCCTCCAAGAGGGGCAAACTGCAAAATTGGAGATGAATGCTGCTATCACCTGGGAACAATGATCGATCAATCAAAGCAGCTGCAATCTCAACACAACACAATAAACTCGTAAACTGCACATGTGCCATGTCTGAGCACAATTGGAAGATAATGGCAGTGTGCTGGGCATCAGTGAGAGGTCCTTCCATCAATGCATGTTTTCAGCAGATAGTGAAATCTTGACAAACTCCTGCAATGGTCCATCAAGTGTATTTCCGACCGATTTAGCCTTGCATGAACTGCAACAAGGCAATTCCCTTCCAATGTGCACAATCCCCAAATCTCACCTCAGTCCCTGTTCTTCTCCCCGCCTGCGATAGAACAGCCCGGGCAGCTGCTCCAAGCACCATCTTGGCCCCCTGGATTCAGCTCCTCTCCGTCCCTGACGTGCCAAAACAGTGTGTGCCAATCAATGCCGCCTGATCTGCCGCTGCTGTCAAGCTGAATTGCGCCTCAAAAACAGAACCCCAGCCATGCAATGCTCTCTTTCTGCAGATCAGGATTGGCTTGCCAATGCAACTTGCAAGGTTGCACATGGGTTCCCAAGTCATAGGGTTGTTACATTAGAGATTTTGCGATCGAAAAACGGCCCGAGACCCATCAGCCGGACCTCCGGCTGACCTCAGCCTGTAAGAAATCTTGATCGGGTTGCCCACAATCCGATGCCCCTCAGGTCAGGCACTTTACGACCCGACCCGACATTTGCCCGAGCCCCCGACCGAAATCGGGGCCTCCGGCAGCCGCAAAAATTGGGCAATGTAACCAATAGGCCACTTGCCCGAGCCTGATCGGGCTCGGGCCGTCCCGGTTGGAGACTTTTCTCTCTCAAGTGTAACAACCCTATGGTCTGACTCGGACTCATGCGGGTTTTGGACACATTTGAGCATGGTATCCTTATCGGATAACGCGGCTGGGGGAAATGGACCCTATACGAAGCATCGTATAGGCTGCCCATAAGTGACTTGGTATTCCTCTGGAGTCTGCATGTGCCTCAGCTGCGCTCATGTCCTGGACTCGGAGTCGGACCTCGGCCAGGGGGACCAAACGCCAGGCAAAACCCTTGAAACCATGTTCCGAGCCGCCCGATGAGAAATTGCTCGTCTTGGACGGCTGCGATTGGACCAAATACATGTCCCGAGTACATTTTGGGTGGTTCATAGCAGAGGGTTAAGCTTAGGGTTAGCAGACGGTTGAAATGTATTTGCCCGTTAAATCCACCCTTAAACCAGCCCCTTTCTGCTCCTAAACGGCGTGTTGCCCGGAGCCAAAAACCCAGGGGTTTTGAAGCTGACCCTTTGGAGGTCTAATCCCACCATTGCCCGGTTCCGGGCAACACGCCGTTTGTCTGCTGGAACATGGTTCGTGTTGCATGGAAATTTGCCTGGGGTGTTTGGTCCCCCTGACCTCGGCTGCTCGGCTGGCAATTCGAGTGTCAAGTCGGGAAGAGAGGACACGGGAAAATGGCGCTTCGCCAGCCGCTTGGAGCTTCTGATGGCTACTTGATGCGCAGCGATGCCACTCCCTGCAGCTTGCTTACCAATCAGCTGGCTAAGATAGGCTTCTGCGGTGGCGCTTTTCTGGGTCTGCCATTCTGCTACATAAACTACGGTGAGTCAGCACCCTCAATGGTGCTTCGTAGATGGAGATTTTAAAGTTCCAGTCTGTCGAGGGCACAGGTGTGAGATTCTGAATGACATTGCGGTTCTTTCTAGCGTTCACTGTACTTCTATTCATCCTGCGTCATTGTGCTTGTGCAGGCCCCCGCTTTACGTGGCCCCGGGCCTTTCGCTGGATGGCTGGCGGCGCCGTGCTTGGAGCTGGCTTCCTGGTTGTCCATACTATTCTGTGGGAGCCTGCTTGCGAACTGCAGAACATACAGGCTTACGACTCTCCTGAAGGGGTTATTCGCAGCTCAGGCAGCCAATCAGATGATTAAGAGCAGTGTGACAGTTTCATTACATATTCAGAGATCTCCTTTTCCATGGGGTCCTCGCTTGTCAGCGAAGGCATCTGGCGACTCAGCAAGTGACCATTACCAGCTGGGTGATTGAGGAGGTGTGGAAAATACCAGAGGGTGAGTGATTAGTAAGTGGTGGTGGTTGCAACCATTGTTTCCAGAGCCGTTGTTTGAATCATATCTGTCTTACTTAATGAACTGATGAAGGCATCATGCACACTGGTTCGACTTGCAACTGGCTCAAAAAACCCTTGCACACTAACGGGTAAGAGAGACTCTATCTGCTCCAAATTGCTCAACCGACAAGTGCCTTTTACTATCAAGTGTAGAAGTTACTGTAGCATCTTCACCTGATTGTTGGAGTATTTCTTATGTTTGCACTAGTAGTGCCAACTTCGATTAGGTGTGCCCTTCTAGAAGGTGGTGGTTGTGGCAACTTTGTTGGAGGTCATTCGCGCAAGGCTACGGCTCAGCGATCGGTTTCCTCTCGTTCCCTGTTGCCCATATAATCTGTCCTTCACAGGCTGGCTCATCTTTTCTCATAGATGAGCCATATGCCTGCACTTGAGATTCGACACCTTGAGTGTGGACAAGATCGACCTTGAGGTCTACAAAACATGCGTCGTGATCATTACAGAAAAGCAAACTTTGTGCGCATGTCTGGTTCAAAGCACACTCTGACTTCCAGCTGACATTGGATTTTGTTCTACAGGCACTTTACCAGTGGTAACGTCATCCACTGGCCGACTCCCAAATCCTACCCACCTCTCTTGAAAAGTGAGCTCTAAATGTCCTTCAGCATTTCTCTCTGACAACTTGCCCAGCGACGTTGTTCTGGTCAATGATATTCTGCATTTATAGATTCGCTCAACTGCGGACTGGAATGGTTGACGGACAGAGTCAGCCTGGTTTTCTAATTGCTGATACACGTTGCTTGACCTTGTTCCAGACCCATCATTCTTTTCCGGATGGCAGACCCTCATGAATAGGACCGGTGAATTTTTGCTGAAGAAAGGTCTTCAAAACTGTTGTTTGCATCTTCGGGGGAAACTCAGTCTCGTTTCTTAAGATGGTTCAAATGCACTTTAATGAGGGTCGCATGGTGATGATGAGACTATAGATCCCGACACTGGGCCAAGCCTTTGTGTGTGAGGGGCTCAATACTTGAGCTGTGGTACTGAGCCATGCTTCCATAATCCGCATATCTTGACGCTCCACATTTGGAAAGTGTTTGTTCCATGTCTATAGTGAATTGCTCCTTTTTTGATTCTTTGCTTAAGTCTTCTTTTTGCTGGATCCCCATCTTGCTTTGCTTCGGCTTTTGTTCTCTCATGTTGGTATATAGTGGTCATATTGGCCATCTTGAAGGGAATAAACATCCTACTTTTTCATCACGCATATATATAGTCTGCGATTGTGGTGAGTCTCTTCTTGGCGGGAACATTGAGCCGCATGCGTCCTGGTTGTGCACGGTCTTTGGAAGGCAATGATGATTCTAATCTATCAAGGGTAATTTGCGACTGACCCCTTGTGATGACAACACTGATAGCTGAGCCTTCCAAGATCCACATCAAGGACACTTTACTAGATTCGTCTCGAATGGTGCTCAAAACAGTCCTCAGTCGAGCAACATTTTGTTTCGTCCCTGCAGATATGACGAAGAAATCAGAGGCGGCGGACCGATGGTCGTTTCTGCCTTCAACTCAGGAGGCGGGAAAGATCCATAGGAGGTCACAACATGTGTGTACTCTAAATGCAACGTTTTTACGATAAGACCCATAGGAGGTCACGACATGTCTTTACTCCGAACGCAGCGTTGTTACGATTTCAAACGCATATACAATTCTTGTTGTTGAGAGTATGGGCCCCTTGCCATTGCATAGAAGCATAGGGGTTGGGGTCCAAGTTCGCAAGTAGTTCCTCTCAGTTGTGTACAGAAGTTTGGTGAATGCTTGCTAATGCAATGTGCTTTAGTGCTATTGGACTGCTTGAGCAACTTTTATCCAGCTGATCTGTCAGACTCTTTGGATACTATCAGCCGCATATGCATAAATGATTGAAAGGTAGATGACCAATATCCCTCAATCAAATACTGGCCGCCTGGCAAATGTCTTGGCAATTAGATGCATATTGTTCTCACATCATGGATGGTGTCTTAATTTTCAATGTACTGCAGCCAAACAGGCCACAGAAGGCGTCTCATGGTGCACAATGTTTTGGATCAATCATCGTGCTTATTAACGCCACATGAGCTTCATCATGAAGTCCAATCAAAAGAGTGCTTCTAATACACAACGCATGCGGTTATGGAAAGAACAATTTTCCGGCAGATAAAGTCTGAAATCGCACATGCATATACTTTCAATCTAATACACACCAACTTTCGATCCAACGGTCGTTTCTAGAGCTGTCCTAGTACGCAGTGGGTGCCATATGGAGCACAAACTTCCAACCATGCATGTGCGCCTAGTGAATGGCATGGATAAGTGCATCTCGATGGAACACTTTAATGTGGTCGATCCAGTGAACTGGCCGATATCGCCAGCGTCACAAATTTGTGCTTCATGCAAAGGCCGGTGCTCTATAGCTTGCTAATAGATATCAATACATACCAAGATTTGTTGAATTCATCCAGTCGTACTGACACGTCCTGTGGTGAGCATTATACCTCCAGAACCCCTTGTATTTCTCCCTCCAAAACTTGTAAGGCCGGCCTTTGACCCAGTTGTTGTGTAGAATGATGCATCCCCTCTTCTCGCAGAACTCTCTCGTGTCCTGTTTCTCCCATATATAACTAGTGGCACCATTTGGAAACGATGTTCTATTTAAGAAGACCACACGGAGGCCATTATAGAACTCGCACGCGTCGTCACCAACTTTCCGGCTACCTTCCGCTTGGCACAACACGTGGTGGAAGCTCGGCTGCAAGAAGGCAAGAAAGATGCGGACGTCAGGTCTAGGCCAAAAAGATGCGGACGTCAGATCTGGAGTGCACCAACTCCCACTGCAACAACTCCCTTCTTAGTGCGTCCGATCTTCCATATGCAAGGGACCCCCTTCTTAGAATGCACCACTTAGGTTTCCTCTGCTTCTCCAAAGCCTCCAAAGCTGACGAAAGTAAGAAGCCGTTTGAGACGAAAGACGCTGGTCATCGATTTTTACTTGCCACACAGCTTCGAGAACTCAAACTAGCACATTTTAAGCCCAGTTGCCACATCAGCGCTTACGAGATGAAGCGTACAAGAACGTGGCGTCTTTCCTGGAACCGCGTCTGTTCCAACGAAAGCCGGACTCAAATCGCCTTCCCAAGATAGACTGTCAAAAGTAAACCTGATCCACGGGCCAACTTTCGCTTAAGCAAAGCTCTATCCGACTACAGGACGAGTAAGCAGGCAGTATCTCACCTGCTCCGACAGCTGTGTGGTGGCGGCGTGGTCGGCAATTGCAGTCAGCGCCTCGATGGTCGTGGCCTCGGCGCGCGCGAGGTAGAAACCCGAATTGAAGCGGCGCTCGTCGTTGGCAGGCCCAGAGTCGTTGTGCTGGTCCGACTGCAGAAGAGGATTGATCAGAATACAGGGTTAAACCACGGCAGGATACTCCAACGTCGGCTTATACTTCAGAACAGGGCCACAAGACAATTTCTAAGTGGGGTTGTTAGTGCGATTCGACCGCCCCAAACCAAAACAGTTTCCTCGTACAAACCAAGCAAGTAGGGAGAGACTGCCGCAGAACTGCGAACATGTGGTCTGAGGAAGGTGAACGGAACGAAACAAGAGGCCGAAGGAAAGTCAAAGGAAAGACGGCGTGTCTGCAGGGGTTGACAAGATAGCATATGCTCGCTTATTCAGCGGGGAGTAGTCACAAGACCGAGAGAGGGGCAAGAAGACGGTCAGTTTCGAAGAGGAAGCCGGACGGACGGACGAATGACGGACGGAGGACGGAAGTACAGGCTCTGGCAAGTCGCAGATTGATCGTATGCAAACACAAACTTTGCAGCACGGGGACGGCGACTGGCAGAACGAACGGAAGACACGCTGTTCCACAGGCTAAGTCAGACTTCCAGCTGCGGCTTCGGCTCAATTCAAGCACTTGAACTAAGCATAAGAAAAGAGTGCTGAATGTTGAATGAAAGGCAATGTCTTACGCCCTAAACTGCGTCCAACCGCACAGAACGTCGTCTTACTGTTGTTACTAACAAGAGCGGTACACGGCACAACCAGAACGAACAAAACAAACAAACTAGACCCTTTTTGAAGTCTTGAACCCCACAGCCTTGAACCCCACAGAAGACACTAAACGGTGCAAAGGGTTCTTTTTATAAGGTCTTCCTCTGATCAGCAGACTTTTTGGGGCATCATTTTTGGACGAAAGATTCTCACCTGCCCCGTGAGCGTGTTCGGCCCGTAGCCGAGCATGATCGGCGTCGGGTCACGGAACCAGATGACGTCAACGTCTGACATCAGCACGTTGTACCCCAGCTTCAGCACCTTGATCACCGTCCGGCTCTTGAGCTTCGTGACGTCACGGAAGCACTGCGTTCCGAAATGGCAGTCGTCGGGGGATATGCTCCCGTCGAACAGATCCTTGAAGACGGGAAGACCTTGCTCGGACGCGTAGCGGTAGATCTCGCTGTCGACCGCGCCCACGATCACGTTCCGGATGCCGAGCGCCTGTAAGCGGCACACGAAGCTCAGGAGCATCTCCCGGTAGTTGTTCGCCACCACGACCAACGTCACCGTCCCCCCGGGTGACGTCACCAGGGGCAGGAGCTCCGCTAAAGCCATGGGCAGCCCGACCGGGGCGTGCGCACGGGGTGTGAAAAGCCTCTCCGGCTGCACCATGTCGTGTTCACACTCCTCCACTTCGAACGGAACCGCCCAGCTGTGAATACCCTCCTCCCGCTGGAAAAAGCACAGCTCCCCGCCCCCCCCTTTGCACGGCCCCAGCCGCCAAGGCGCCTCCCGGTGCGCAGCCCCGCTCCCAAACGTCCCGTAAGATTGCGCCAGGTGGCGGTTCAGCGCGACCTCCCATCCGA